>JBAPLJ010001134.1:1167500-1633276 GCA_037832345.1 Rhizophora mangle | reverse complement strand
ACTCATTTTTTTATGTTGACACAAATGTAAATTTCATTCATCCATTTTCTATAAATTTTTTCCTTCCAATGATAAGAGAAGTTTGTTGTCATGAAAAATTATAGAGGCAATCACATTGGTTAGGAAATTAAACCATTCAATACTTGAAAGGAAAGCTAATAAAGGTCAATAAACTTATTTTACTTTATGGACTTCCATGGGTATAGAATACCAAAAGGTGTGCAAAATGTGCTTGTTCCAATGACTATATGGTTCTTAAGGCATATTAAGTATTTCAATTGCTAAATAATGAGATTGTCTCTTCATTGTTAACTAACAAAGCCCCTTCTTCCACTCATTCACACAAAAATATGTATAAAGAAATTATCATCTAGACTAATCACATCATTTTTTGATGGAATTCAATGGATTAGTGTGCCAAAGATGTGCAAATGAGCTTGTTGCAATGAATATAATGATTGTTCTGGACACAAAAGTTAATTAGGAGATCATTTTGTATGAATGAGTCCTTACAATGAAGGAAGGACTCTTGCTAGCTAGAAATGAAGTGATTGTATCATTTAGGAATTGAAACACTAAATATATATTTGAAAATGTAATGTAGATGAATCACTCTTTTTTTTTCTTTGATGAAATTCAATGAATTTAGAGTATGAAAGATTTATAAACAAGCTTGTTGCAATGAATATAATGTTTTGAATAGAAAAAATTGTTAAATTTATCACTATTTTTTTTGTAAATTTGTCCTTCCGATGATAAGAGAAGCCTTTAGTTATGAAAAAATTGAAAATCTCATTGCTTAGGAATTAAACCATTCAATACTTGTTAGGAAAAGCTAATAAAGATCAATGACTCATTTTACATGATGAGATTCAATGGGTAAAGAGTACCAAGGTGTGCAAACATGCTTGTTCCAATGAATATAATATGAGAAGAAAGGAATAGAGCAAAGAAAATGCTCGTAAAGCCAAAACCAAAGAAAGCAATTGTTTGCTATAAATGTGGCAAAATAGGGCACTATTCAAATAAGTGCAACACAAAGCAAAAAAATTCAAGGGTTAACTCTCGATAAAGGTCTTAAAAAATCCTTCATGCACATCTTCTTAGTAAAAAGTGATTCTAATTAATCAAATTTAGAAATTACAGTTCTTGAAGAAGATAATTCTTTTAAGTTTGATTTAGATACTTGCTACAAAGGAAAATATGAACCCTATCAAGATATGTGTAAAAATCAAATGGCTTTATGAGTCTTAACAAAAGTAGATAACATCATTTTAGATCTTATTGATGAAATTCCAAATACAATAGATAAATGAGAACAACTAGAAAAATATTTACATCTAGCAAAAGATCATATACTAGTTTTAGCCAACAAAATGTTATAACAGAAGAAAGTTATAGTATAAAAAACTGTCATACATAAAATAAATGAAAGCACTTCTAGCATAAAAACTAGAGAGGAACCAACAATTGTGGAGCTTAAAGTTGACATTAAAGCATTAAAAATTGAGGTTAGAAAATTTAAAGATAAGATCATTATCCAAGAGACTATTACTAAGGATAAAGAAAGAAAGTGCTCTAGATCTACTAGACACTTCATTGAAGTTAGAAACACTTCAATATGTTAATCTTATTGATAGGGTTATGGGTAATAATAAGAATGTTATGCCCTTTAGATTAAAAAAATACTCTTTCTAAATTTCAAAAAATTATGAACAAAATATTTAATGCTTATTTAGCATTTGCTTTTGTTTGTATTGATGATGTATTGTTTTTTTTTCTAATACCATTGAACAACATTTTAAGCATTTAAATTTTCACTTAAATATCATGAAATGGTAAGTCTAGTTGCTTCTTCTAAAAAAAAAATGAAGTTATTTCAAACCAAGATTTGGTTCCTTGGTCACTTCGTTGAAAATGGGATTAATATGCCCATAAATCAAGCATTTGAGTTGCCTCTAAATTTCCTAATGAAATTAGGGATAATCAATTGTTGCAATGCTTTTGGAAGTTTGAATTGTCTTTCAAAATTTTATAAAAGTTAGCTTATGATGATAAACCTTTATTTGAAAGGCTTAAAAGGGATCCTCCAAATTAGATGGATCACCCTAACTTTCCTATTATTACAACAAAAATACAAGTTCAATCCACAATGAATTCTTTAATATGTGCAAATACCTATTGCTTTTAGGAGTAGGAATAAACATATTGTGGAATTGCCTTATGAGTTGACTTTTATTGAAGTCAAATTTTTACCAAAGCTAAGCCCATTGCTTTGAGGCCAAGTGATTTAGAAATTTGTAAAACAAAAATATCTGAACTCTTAAAGAAAGGGCTTACTAGAAAAAGTAATAACCCCTACAATTATCTTGCTTTTTATGTAGAAAATACTGCTAAATTGGAATAAGAAGTTCTAAGATTGGTAATTAATTACAAACCTTTAAATAAGGTAATTAATTACAAGAAAGGATGATCATTATCAATGACTCCTTTGTTTGATAGAATTCAATGGATTTAAAGTGCCAAAGTCATAAGGTTGTTACTATTGTGAGTAATATAAAGTTTGGTGCATACACCAACGTTAATTTTATGATCTATGAATATATCCTTGCAACTAAGAGAGAAAGCTTGTTAACAAGAGATAAAACAATAATTCTTCTTGAATTAAACCATTCAATACCTACAAGAAAGGATAATTATGATGAATGACTCCTTTGTTTGAAGGAATTCAATGGATTCAGAGTATCATAATTGTAAGGTCATTACTGTCATGTTAAATATAATGTTTGGCACATACAATAAACCCTAGAGCCTAGTTCACACTAACAAAAATTCAAATTCATCCATGTTGGGATAGCATTAAAACATGCTACCCAATTGGGTTTAAACAACTCAGCAATTATCTATGTTAGTGATAAGCAACACATTCATTTTCATGACTCCTTATTAGGAGTAGTTAAATCAAGTTTAAGTGATGGACCTATTCAGTTCTCGTGTTTTTCAAACTCTACATTGTCATATTCAGACTTGGAATTGTGATAGTAGGAGTCTTGTTAGCTAGAAAGAAGAGATGATCTTGTTAGCTTTAGTGCACAAAAGATGTACAAATGAGTTTGTTGCAATAAATATAATGTTTATTGCTAACACAAATGTTAATTATGAGATCATTTTGTGTTAATGAGTCCTTACAATGAGAAGAGAAGCTTTGTTGTCAGAAAATGAAGTGATGGTCTCATTGTTCAAAAATTTAACCATCCAATTCCTATGGGGAAAGCTAATAAATATCAATTACTCATTTACTAGATGGAATTCAATGGATTCAGAGTATTAAAGGCATACAAACATGCTTGTTCCAATGAATAGAAAGTTTTATTTAGACATAAAAGTTAATTTCATCATCATTTTGTGTAAACAAGTCCTTGCAATTAGGGAAGGAGCATTGTTAGCTAGAGACAAAGAAATGGTCTCATTATTTAGGAATTGAAACAATTAATATGTTTAAGAAAAACGTAATCTACACCAATCACACCTTTTTCTTCATGAAATTCGAAGGATTTAGCCAAAGATGTATAAATAAGTTTGTTGCAATGAATATAATGCTTGCTATTGACACAGAATATAATTACGATATCATTTTGTGTGTAAGTCTTTACAAAGAAAAGAGAAGTCATGTTATCAAAAAATGAAGAGAGGATCTCATTGTTTAGAAATTAACCCATTCAATACCTATAAAGAAAGCTGATGAAAGATCAATTACTCATTCAATTAATAGAATTCAATGGGTTCAGAGTACCAAAGGTGTGCAAACATGCTTGTTCCAGTGAATACAATGTTTTGTGTAAAGACAAAAGTGAATTTCACCGTCATTTTGAGTAAATGAGTTGTTGCAAGGAATGAAAGTGCCTTGTTAGATAGAAATGAAGATATGCTCTCATTATTTAGGTATTGAGACACTCAATAGGTATTAGTAAAGCTAATTCTGATCAATCAGACCTTTGTTTGAAGGAATTCAATGGATTTAAAATATTAAAGATATACAAATGAGCCTGTTGCAAAGAATATAATATTTACAATTGACACAAAAGTTAATTAGGAGATCAATTTGTGTGAAGGAGCCCTTGCAATGAAAGAGAAGTCTTGTTATCAAAAAAATAAAGAGATGGTCTCTTTGTTTGGCAATTAAGCCATTTAATGTCGATAAGGAAAGCTAGTCATGATCAATGACTCATATACTTGGCAAAATTCAATGGGTTTAAAGTACCAAAGGTGTGCAAACGTGCTTGGCAAATTTCACCATCATTATGTGAAAATGAGTCCTTGCAATAAAGGAAGGAGCCTTATTGGCTAGAAATGTAGAGAAGGTCTCATTATTTAGGAATTGAAACATTAAATGGCCATAAGAGAAGTTAATCAAGTTCATTATAGCCTTTGTTTGAAAGAATTCAATGGGTTTAGAGTACGAAAGTTGCATAGACATGCTTGATGTAATGAATATAATAAATATAGATCTGCTTGTTATCAAAAAATGAAGAGACAATCATATTGTTTAGGAATTAAACCATTCAATATCTATAATGAAAGCAAATTAAGATCTATGACTTCTTTGTTTCATGGAATTCAATGATTTCAGAGCATCAAAGACATACATATGCGCTTGTTCCAATGAATGGAATGTTTTGTGTAGACAAAAGAGTGAATTTCACCATCATTTTAGGTACATAAATCCTTGCAATGAAGGAAGGAGCCTTATTAGCTAGAAACGAAGAGAATGTCTCATTATCCAGGATTTCAAACTTGATTGATGGAATTCAACAAGTTTAGAGTACCAAAGGTGTGTTGCAAACATGCTTTCTTCAATGACTATAATGCTTTGTGTGGACACAAAAGTTAATTTTACTATAATTTTGTGTAAATGAGTCCTTGTAACAAAGAAAGGAGCCTTGTTGGCTAGAAATGAAGTGATAATCTCATTATTTAGACATTGAAACACTCAATACATATAAGAAAAGGTAATCTAGACCAATTAGACTTGCTTTTAATGGAATTCAATGGATTCAGAATACCAAAGTTGTACAAATGAGCTTTCTACAAAGAATATAATGTTTACTATTGACATTAATGTTAATTACGTGATCATTTTGTGTGAGCCTTTGCAACCAATGAGAAGTCATGTTATCAAAAAATAAAGAGATAGTCTCATTATTAGAGAATTAAACCATTCAACACCTATAAGAAAAAGCCAATAAACAATGCTAAACAATTCAAACATAGAATACACAATTTTCAAACACAATGCAGAAGACACAAAACTAGATTCAGTAAAATAAAGTTTTAAGAGAAAAAGGACTTAAATGAATATAGCTTTCATTCAAGGACACTACAAGCTTACAAGTTGTTTTGGAGTAAGTTTACAAATGAGGAAAGAAAGTTATGCCTCCTCCATGGGATACTCCTATTTGTCTGTAAAGTCTATGCCAACAAACAAATACATGATAAAAGTTTTCTTTATAAAGTATCAAGTATCTTTATAAAAGTAGATTTTATAAAGTGGCTTTATATAATGGCTTTATAAAAGCATTTGTCCATTTTGGCCCCTTAACAACTCATACAAATCTTTTGAGTCTTGCATAATATCATCTTGTTGGGTGAGTTGATTGGAATCTTTTGCTTGACTACTTTCTGGTTGGTCTTTATCAGATTGTAAAATACTAGCGATCATCTCAATTGGCTGTTCTCTTGGCACACTCTCGACAAGTGCTTTAAGCATGAGTCTTGACAGTTGGAGGAGCAGGTCTTACAATGTTGATTCTTAAATTAATAACTCCTTTAGTAGTGTAAACCCCTTCACTGAAGTAGTCAAATTTTTCCCACCATCGAATGTTAAACCTTCAAACAAGCCATGGAACATTCTAAGTACTTTCTCCCAAGATATTAACCTATTTGGAAATGATATTATAGTCATCGAATGTACATGCTTGTTCCAATGAACAGAATGTTTCATGCAGACAAAAAGTGAAGTTCACCATCATTTTGGGAAAATAAGTCTTTGCAACGAAGGAAAGAGCCTTGTTAGCTAGAAATGAAGAGAAAGTCTCATTATTTAGGATTTGAAACCTTCAATATGGCTAAGAAAAAGCCAATAAATATCAAAGCAAGCTTTTTTTTTTTTTGGATAGAGTTTAATAGATTTTGAGAACCAATGATGTACAAAGAGCTTGTTGCAAAAAGAAAAAAAAAGGGAAAAATCCCTTAATTTATTCAATTTAGAGAAAAAGGAGTCTTTGATATTCTAAATCCATTGATGGAATTCAAAGGATTTAGAATATCAAAGATGCACATACATGTTTGTTCCAATGAATATAATGTTTTGTGTAGACAAAAAGTGAATTTCACCATCATTTTGGGTAAATAAGTCTTTGCAACAAAGGGAGGAGCCTTGTTAGGTAAAAATGAAGATAAGGTATCATTATTTAAGATTTCAAACCTTCAATATGTTTAAGAAAAGGTCATCAAGATCAATCAAAGCTTTGTTTGATGGAATTCAATGGATTTAGAGGACGAAAGATGTGCAAATGAGTTTGTCGCAGAAATAAAAGGAAAAGGAAGAATGCCTTAATTTATTCAAAAGGTTTATAAACTTCAAAGAAAACCTTTTCTCAATTTTTCAGCCCCTAGTAAGTATCTAGCTCTTGAAAATCCTTATCAAGAATATTTGGAAAAAATGGGTAGAAGTGTTAGTAGCATTCATCCTCCACCTTTAATCTCTCTAATAAAATCGATGATAATAAGATCATTGCTTCAACTTATAAGGTCAAAGCAACCATTAGTGCTGTTATACATCAAGTTAATTATAGTAATCTTTATCTTCAATTTGTTGGATCTTAGTTAATGCATGTTGGATCGGAAGAAATAAATTACAAAATGGCAGATAAAAGTTTTCCTAAAGCAGAACTGGTAAATGAAATCTTCAAAAGACTTAAATGTATGAAATTAAATGAAAAAGAAGCCATAATGCAAGAAAAAGGGGAACATATTAAATTTGAAAGTGAGATAGAAGATTATATAGATCAATTACAAAATATGTTCTTATTAGAACAGCAGCCTTTGAAGGATAAACCTTCTCCTTCTTATGCAAAGGAACTTTTTGATATTAATAAAATGACCTTTAATAAGGCTCATACAAAATTATATTATCCAAGACCAACACTTGTTGATCTTGTATTAAAAGAACATGTTGATTATAGCTATGTTTAATATGATTGCAATAGTATAGTGGAATGGAATCTAGAAGATCAAATAAAACATCAAATTCTCTTACTATTGCATTATATGATAATGTTTACAATTGTTGATAAAACAAAGGATAATTCTGACCTTGAGATTGCAAAAATAATTATAAGTAGATTTACCAGACAACTTAATGGCAAGTAGGATTTTTATTTGTCTAAGGAGGCAAATCAACAAATATTTTCTACAGTTAAGACTAAATCTAAAAAAATTCTTTTTGATTATGTTAATACACTTATTTACACCATTACCAATCATTTTATTGGTTACCACTTTGTTAGTTGATAAGACTTATGAGCAAACTCATTAATTTGAGGTACCCTAACTTATTGCATTTTAGGTGGTATAAAGATGTATTTTTCTTAAATTCTTTACTTAAGAAGATAGCTAGAATATTTTTTGGAAAAAAAAAATTTCTTTTAGTGTTACTTACCTTATTTGCAAAAAGAGTTGAGTCTTGATTAAAATCTAATAATGCTGGAACTATTGATTATAATCAATATACTCATGGAGGATTAGCTACTAAAGTAATAGCTAAAGGAGTTAAACTCTGTAATGAAATGAAAGTGCATAAGCAATTGCAAAATGTAAAAGCTCAAGGTAAAAAAGCTTTAGAAAGCTTTTGTGAGTAGATGGGTTATTCACCCATTAGATATCTTTAAAATATAAAAAGTAGGAGTTAGCACTCCAATATTAAGAAAAAAATAATTTTGTACAAAAGAAAAGGCCCCCATAAGGTCCAAGAAGCAAAAAATAAAAGAGAAAGGAAAAAATGCCTCAACTTAAAAAGATTATTGTTTGCTATAAGTGGGGAAAAATAAGGCATTATACTAATAAGTGCAAAACAAGCAAAAGCTTCAAGAATTAGTTATAATTGAAATTCTTAAAAGATTATTAATGCATATTTTCTTACAAAAAAAAAAAAAGTACTCAAAGAAGATATTTCTTCCTCAACTTTTTATTTTGTTGACGAAAGTTGTGATGGTCAATGTAACCATTACAAAGCATTGTGTAAACAAAATGGCTTGTTAGTCTTAACAAAAGAAGATAGTATGATTTTGGATCTTATTGATAAAATTCTAGATCCTAAGGAAAAACATGAACAATTACCAAAATATTTACATCTAGCAAAATTTCAGAATAAAGAATCTACTATTAAGGTTATGCAACTCAAGAAAATTATAGTTTAAATACTATTATACAATGTATAAAAGGTAGTCATCTGAAGTTATGAAGGGAAGAACCATGTATTAAAGAGCTTAAAGATGAAATTCATACCGTGAAAGATAGAAAAAAAAGGAATTAAAAGAAAGAATTATAATTTTGGAAACTCTATGTGTTAGGAAGAAACATCTTTAGTGGTTCCAGAAACTTCCTTAAAGGAATATTTGAATATCGAAAGTCTTCAATATATTAAATTTGTTGATAAAGTTATTACCCATAAATGGCATACAAATATTATAGTAATTGTTAATGAAGAATATATTTTCTTTGTTATCACCTTAATTGATGCTGGTGCTGAAATGAATTATATTAATAAGGGTATAGTACCTTCAAAATACTTTTCAAAAACAACAAAAGTGTTAAGCACTTCTGATAAAAATAAACTTGTTATTAGTTACAAGTTATCTGAAGTTGCTATTTGCAATGAAGGAATTTGTCTTGAAATTCCTTTTGTGTTAGTTAAGCTAGCATGTTATTTTAGGAAATCATTTTCTTCATATGCTCTACCCTATCAAAGAATTTAATAGCAAGGGTATTTATGCAAAAATTAATGGCAAGGTTATTAGCTTTGAATTTATATCTATCTCTCAGTATAGAGAGATAGATTTACTTCAGAAAAATATTAAGAGAAAAGAAAATTTTATTTCTTCTCTTCAAGATGAGATTGCTTATAAGCATTTACAAAAAAAAAAAAAAAAAAAAACTTTATTCTCTCATTATTACAACTAAAGTATATGAAATTAAAGAAGCAATAGAATCAATGATATGCTTAGAAATTCCAACTACATTTTAGAATAAGAATAAACATATTGTTGACTTGCCTTATGAGTTAAACTTTAATGAAAGTCAAAGTCCAACTAAAGCCAGACCCATTGCTATGGGCCCTCAACATTAAAAGATATGTAAAACAAATTTACAAGAGCTCCTGAAGAAAGGACTAATTAAAAATTCAAGTCCTTGTAGTTGTCCTTCATTTTATGTAGAGAATAACGTAGAAATGGAATGAGGCATTCCTAGATTAGTTATTAAGTATAAGCCCTTTAAAAAGGCACTAAGATGGATTATGTATGCTATACCTAATAAAAGAGACATGCTTAACTAGTTTTATAATGCCAAGATATTTTCAAAATTTAACATAAAATCTAGTTATTGGCAAATCTAGATTTATGAAAAAGATAAGCATAAAACAACCTTTACAGTACCTTTTGGGCATTATGAATAGAATGTCATGCCTTTTGGTTTTAAACGATGTTCCCTCTAAATTTCAGAAGGATATGAATGAGATATTTAATGCTTATTTTGCACTTATGGTTATTTATATCAATGATGTGTTAGTTTTCTTTAGTTCCATTGAGCAACATTTTAAACATTTTAATTTATTCATTTATGTGATGAAAAGAGTAGGACTAGCTACTTCAACAAGAAAGATGAAGTTATTTTAAACTAGGATTTGCTTCCTTGGACACTTTATTGAGAATGGTTTTATTATTCCCATTGAAAGAGCAATTGAGTTTGCCTCAAAATTTCCTAATGAAATTAAAGATAAATAACAATTACAAAGATTTTTGAGAAGTTTGAATTATATTTTAGAATATTATAAGGATTTAGCTTATGAAGCTAAACCTCTATATGAAGATTAAAGAAAAATTTGCCTTCTTAAATGGAGAAATATATGCAAGCTATTAAATAGATAAAAGTTAGAGTTAAAGAATGCCCTTGCTTAGCTATACCCCATTCCAATGTCTTCAAAAATGTTGAGATAAATGCCTCCAACAAGGGCTCTGGTGGTATCCCTAAGCAATGCCTCTACTCCAAAGAACAACTAGTTCACTTTACTGATGCAGAACTTATTTCATAACCACCATCCATCACCAATCACATTCCACCTCTATGGAAAGGCACTAACATTAATTACTTTATGATTAAAAAAAAAATTCTTTCTATGGTGTTGTTGTGCATTCAAAAGTTTGAAAGTGATTTATTGAAAGTGACTACAAAGCAGCAAAAGATGTTTTTACAAAAGATGTTATGAACATAGCATCAAAACAAATCTTTTTTACATGGCAAGGAATATTATCTCCTTTTGATTTTGATATTGAGTTTATTAAAAAAAATTCTAATTTTTTCCTTGATTTCCTAACTCATGAATTTTTGTAGGGTTCATTGCATGAGTAAACATCCACTAATACAGAGGCCTCAATCCCTAGCAAAGTTAGTTATTTCATTGACAAAAAAATGCATCAATAAACTCTAAAGTTGATAAACTTCACAATGACATTTATAAGTGTGTTTTAGATAAAGGGTTAACTTATCCGTTGATTCTAAAATATTTGGGTTTTTCATATTCCATTGAGAACAATTATGCTCAACTTCTACCTAATGAGGTTGCACGATTTTATCTTAAAGTTGAAATTTATCCACATACACCTCTTATAGGTTGTTCCTTTTATCAGCAAATTTTGTATAAGATGGGATTAGTGATTATTGAACCCATCAAAAAGGGTTCTAGTATCTCTTCTTTAGGTTATATGGACTAGGCTTATGCTCACTTTAAAATAAAGAAAATTTTTTATCTAAAAGGCTAGCAAGGCAGCCTATTCTCTACAAGAGAATTAAAGGACTAGGGAAAGTTTAAAAATTTTAATTATTTTGATTATATGGAAGCATGGGAAAAAGCTTTGCTATATGAAAACTAGCAAAAAAAAATTTAGCTAGTGGATTCAAATCCATTTCCCACATGACCTAAATGACTTCCTATCTAGTTTAAAATTGGTTCTTCAGATGGGGTTTATATCCCATTACTCTACCCAATAAGGTAAGAACTACTTACGAACAGTTTTATGAATAGTTTTGTGAAGAAAATAGTGATACAGAGATATGCTACTTTTATTTGCTTCCTGGTATCATGTCTCATGGATTGTTGAATGGGATTCTATCATAGTGGAAAGGCATGTTAATTTTTTTGACATCAACATCAAGCATGTTCCATGGCTCTATAGAAGGATTAATATCCACTGGAGGGATAAGTTTGATTTTTTCCATGATGGAGTTGATATGCCCAAAGGGATTGTTCATATAAATGGATCACACCCTATTACTCCTAAGCCTAGCTCCTCTCAATCTTTAGAATAACTGTTTGATGCACTAGTGGAATTTACATCCAAAGAGAAGCTATTGGAAATAATGACTACTTTGCTTCAACCTCAAACATCAGCTTCTCAAGCATCTTCCTTAGAAGAATTGATGCAAGATGTCAATAGTCAAGCAAAGCTTACTTAGGATGATATCATGCAAGATTCCTAAGGTTCCTATGACTCTAAAAGACAAATTACTTTTGTCTAATTTGAAAAAAAAATGCTACTTTTGTAAAGTCACTTTATCAAAAACAACAAAATAAATCATTTTATTGAAGTGACTTTTTAAAGTCACTTTAGTTCTTGTGAATGGAATCCAAGGTTGGGTAAATAAGACTAGGAGTCAAGAAAAGGAGGCAGAACCTTCTTCTCTTCTTATCTTCGTCTTCTTCTCACCTCTCTTGTAAAATTTTCCTTTCACACAAGCAAACAAAAAAGCAAGTAGTAGTTCTTTAACAACAAACAAGCAACAATACTAGTTTATAAACCTTCCGAATATATGAAAAAATATCAATAACACCCATCTTAGCAATATATTTTTATGACTTTGATACCATTGCTCCCTAGGAGCAAAAGTCATAAAAAACCATTTTCTTTGTAGCTTATTTTCAGAAGAGTAGAATAACTCTTTATCTTTTTCATCAACCTCATTATAGGTTTTAAGTACATAGATTCTCCAACCTTTATCACAATAACCCATAATAGATAAAAAGGGAGATCTATGTCTCAAAGCATGATGTAGTGGTTCATTAACCATAAAAGTAGAAGTAGAGGGAAGAAAGTCAACTTTATATTGTGGTTGATTAACTTGTTCCCTTGTTCTTCTAATTCCTTCTAACTCTGTTAGTGGAATAGAAAAAGTTCAACATCTCCTTGGTTTTAAATATTTAAGAACTTTTTGAGCTTTAACCTCACATTTCTTTGTGGAGTAAATCCAATTTTGACATCTTCAACTTAATATTCAATAACTTCTTCTAATTGTTGATTAACTTGTTTAACAAGTTTGACTGCTTTTTCCAAAGTCCATTTTTGAGGTAATTTAACTTGATCCCATGTAATAGTTCTAGGAACCATAACCTATGTTTTAGATCTATTAGTTAGAAACAAACTGGTAGTTCCTTTATTAGCATATTTAGAAGGTAGTTCTTTTATACTAGGAACTGTGGTGTTCGCAACCTTATAATGGATTCTATATATAAGAACCAAATTTTCAAAGGTAGACATTATATCAAATCTGTTTATTTTAATATCCAATCACAAAGCATGCATTAAATTAGGATTTGATAATGATAGCATAAAATAAGGAAAACAAGAGAATCATATAGATCCTTCACTTAAACTTGATTTAATTACTTGTAATAAAGAGTTGTGATAACAGTTATGTCTCTTATCTCAATCACAAATTGTAGTTGAGTTATTTAAATCCAATCTAATAACTAGTTTTAAAGCTACCCAAACCATCCAAATATGGATGAATTTATACTTTTGCTACTGAGAGCTAATAAGCTCCTGATTACAGGAAAAAGTCATTATAACCTTGAGCTAATGGTAAAACTTTTTCAATAATTTTAATAATATAATCACATTTTGAGAAGAAACTTTCTTATTTATAAACATGGGAAGGAGAGAAAGAAGGCAAAGTCCAGTTTTGTAAATAATTATTATCTAAATTTTCACTTACAATAATTTCTTTATTTTAATTACTTAAACTACTATTACTATTACAACAAGAAAGTCATCACGGTTTTTAGTGATCCAATAACTCATGATATCACTGTTAACAAATTTGCACCTAATGTTCTAAATGCCAACACCAACTACACAAGCAAATAATGGCAACACGATTTGGGTTTCAATCACAAGTTTAAATTAGTCACCTAATACACTTAAGGCTTTGATACCATTACCTTCATGCAAGCAAACAAAGAAGCATGTAATAGATCTTTAACAACAAACAAGCAACAATACTAAATCAATTATTAATAAAACTAAATCAAAGAAAGACAACAAAACTTACAGAAATAAGAGCTTTATTCACAAGACATTCCAAGAGAGGTGAAAAGAAGAATATGAAGATGAGAAAAAGAAGATTCTGCCTCCTCCTTTGGATTCCCAGTTCAATTTATAAGGGATTTTACCCAGCTTCAAAAGGAGTCTTGTTAGCTAGAAATGAAGAGAATGTCCCATTATTCATGACTTTAAACCTTGATTATGAATAAAAAAAAGCTAATTGAGATCAATCAAAGCTTTGTTTGATGGAATTTAATGGTTTAGGGAATCAAGGATATGCAAACAAGCTTGTTGTAAAGAGTATAATGTTTCCCATTGAGATAAATGTTACATACAATGTCATTTCCATGAACAAGTACTTGCAATGAAAGGAGATGCCTTGTCATCAAAAAAAGGAGAGGTGATCTCATTGTTCAAGAATTACACCATTCAATAGTCATAAGGAAAGTTAATCAAGATCAATAGGTTTAGAGTACTAAAGGTGTGCAAACATGCCTGTTCCAATGAATATAATATTTTGTGTAGACTCAAAAGTTAATTTCACCATCATTTGTGTAAATGAGTCCTTGCAACAAAGGAATGAGCCTTGTTGGCTAGAAATAAAGAGTCTCATTATTCTTGAATTTAGACATTCAATACATGTAAAAAACAAAAACTGATCAAGACCATTGAAACTATTTTTTTTTTTGGGATGAAATTCAATGAATTTAGAATACTAAAGAAGTAAAAATGAGCTTCTTATATGGAATATAATTTTTGCTATTGATAGAAAAGTTAAATATGGGATCATTTTGTGTTAATAAGTCCTTGCAATGAAAAAGGAAGCCTTGTTATCAAAAAAAATGAAGAGGCAATCTCATTTACTTGCCATAATTCAATGAATTTAGAGTACCAAAGGTATACAGGCATACTTGTTTCAATGAATAAAATATTTTAAGTAGATACAGAAGTTATTTTCACCATCATTTTGTGTAAATGAGTCCTTACAACAAAGGAAGGATCTATGTTAGTTAGAAATGAAGAGACAATCACAATATTCAAGAATTAAAATAGTCTTACATATAGGAAAAGCTAATCTAAACCAATGAAACCTTTTTCTTTTTTTTTTTTTGATGGAAATCAATGGATTTAGCATAGCAAAGATGTACAAATGAGTTTCTTGCAATGAATACAATGGTTGTTGTTGACACAAGAGTTAGTCACAAGATCATTTTGTGTAAGTGGATCCTCACAACAAAGAGAAACCTTGTTATCAAAAAATGAAGAGACAGTCTCATTGTTTGGGAATTAAACCATTCAATACCTATAAGGAATAGTAATCAAGATCAATGACTCATTTAATTTATGGAATTCAATAGGCGTAGAGTACCAAAAGTGTCCAAATGTGCATGTTCCAATAAATGTAATGTTTTGTGAAGGAAAAAAAAGTTAATTTCTCCATCGTTTTGTGTAAATATGTCTTTGCAATGAAAGAAGGAGCCATGTTAGCTAAAAATGAAGAGAACGTCTCATTATTCAAGACTTGAAATATTGCTATAAGAAAAGCTAACAAAGATCAATCTAGCCTTTGTTTGGAGGATTTCAATGGGTTTAGAGTACCAAAGTTATATAGATGTGTTTGTTGCAATGAATATAATGAATATAGATGTCATTGTTACCAAAAAATGAAGGGACAACCACACCTTTTGTTAATGGAATTCAATGGATTTAGTGTACTAAAGATGTACAAACAAGCTTGTTTCAATGAATATTGTATGCTGTTGACATAATAAAAGTTAATTACAAGATCATTTTGTGTGAACGAGTTCTTGCAAGGAAGTCTTGCTAAAATGATATGACAATTTCATTGTTCAAGAATGAAACCATTTAATATCTACAAGGAAAGCTAATCAAGATCAATGATTCATTTGTCTAAGGGAATTTAATGGATTTAGAGTACCAAAGGTACTATTGACACAAAAGTTAATTATGAGATTATTTTGCATGAATGAGTCATTGTAATGAAATAAAATGTCTTGATATAAAAATACGAGATAGTCTCATTATTCAAGAAGTGAAACACTAAATACTTATAAGATAAGGTAATCTAAACCAATCATAGCTTTGTTTGATGGAATTCAAAGGATTGTTGTAATGAATATAATGGTTACTATTGACATAAAAGTTAATTACAAGATCATTTTGCATCAATGAGTTCTTGCAAAGAAAAGAGAAGTCTTGCTATCAATAAAGGAAGTGATAGTCCAATTGTTCAGGAATTGAACCATTCAATACCTATATGGAAAGCTAATCAAGATTAATAACTCATTTGCTTGATGGAATTCAATGGATTTAGAGTAACAAAGTTCTAAAACAGTGCATGTTCCAATGATTAAAATATTTTGTGTAAACCAAAAAGCTAATTTCATCATCATTTTGTGTAAATGAGTCCTTGTAATGAGTGAAGGAGCCTTGTTAGGTAGAAATGAAGACAAAATCTCATTATTCAAGAATTGAAACACTCATATGTATAAGAAAAGCTAATCTAAACCAATCAAAGCTTTCCTTTTTTTTCTTCTGATGGAATTCAGTGTATTTAGAGTAGCAAAGATGTAGAAAGGAGTTTCTTGCAATGAATACAATGGTTGATGTTGAAACAAAAGTTAGTTATGGGATCATTTTGTATCGATGAGTCCTTACAATGAAAAAAGAAACCTTTTTATCAAAAAATGAAGTGGTAGCCTCATTGTTCAAAATTTAAACTATTCAATACTTATAAGGAAAGCTAATTAAGATCAATGATTCATTTAATTGATGGAATTCAATAGGTTTATAGTACCAAAAGTGTCCAAACTTGTCTATTCTAATGAATATAATGTTTTGTAAAGGTTAAAAGGTTAATTTCACTATCATTTTGTGTAAATAAGTCCTTACAACAAAGGAAAGAGCCTTGTTAGACAAAAATTAAGCGAAGACTCATTATTTAAGAATTCAAAAATTAAATAGCCATAAAAAAAGCTATAAATATCAATCTAACCCTTGCTTGAAGGATTTCAATGGGTTTAGAGAGATGAAGTCGTATAGATGCCCTTGTTATCATAAAATGAATAGACAATCACATTGTTTAGGAGTTATACCATTTAATATCTGTAAGGAAAGCTAATCAAGATCAATGACTCATTTACTTGAGGCAATTTAATGGGTTAGGAGTACCAATGATCTGATTATAATGACTATAATGTTTGCTTTTGGCACAAAAGTTAATAATGAGATCATTTTGAGTGGATGACTCTTTACAACGAAATAAATAACCTTGTTATTAAAAAAAAAAAAAAACAAGAAGAGATAGTGTCATTGTTTAGTAGTTAGTCCATTCAATGCCTATAAGGAAAGCTAATCAAGATCAATGACTCATTAGCTTGATGGAATTTAGTAGATTCAGAGTACAAAAGGAGTACTAACATGCTTGTTCCATTGAATAGGATGTTTTGTGTTCCACAAAATTTAATTTCACTGTCATTTTATGTAAATAAGTCCATGCATTAAAGGAAAGAGCCTTGTTAGCCTGAAATGAAGAGAAGATCTCATTATTCTAGAATTGAAAACTTAAATAGCTGTAAGAAATGCTAATCAAGATCAATCTGACTCTTGTATGTGGGAATTCAATCAGTTTAGGGTACCAAAGTTGTATATATGTGCCTATTGCAATGAATATAATGATTACATCCTTGTAAGCAAAAAATGAAGAGATGATCACCTTGTTCAATAATTAAACCATTCAACACCTATAAGGAAAGCTAATCAAGATCAATGACTCTTTTATTTGATGGAATTCAATGGATTTAGAGTACTAAAGATGTACAAACGAGCTTGTTGCAATGAAAATAATATTTTTTGTTGACACAAAAGGTAATTACAAAGGAATGAGCCTTGTTAGTTAGAAAAGAAGAGATAATCTCGTTATTTGGCAATTGAATCACCCAATATGTATAAGAAAAGATAATCCAGACCAATCACACCCCATTTTTGATGGAATTCAATGGATTTATAGTACCAAAGTTGCAATGAAAAGAGATTATTTTGTGTGAATAAGTCTTTGCAATGAAAGGAGATGACTTGTTATCAACAAATGAAAGGGGGTCTCATCGTTCAAGAATTAAGCCATTTAACACTTATAAAGAAAACTAATCATGATCTACAAGTCATTAACTTGATGGAATTTGATTGGTTCAGAGTACCAAAGGTTTACAATCATGGTTGTTTTAATGAATATAATGTTTTGTGTTGACACAAAATGATGTGAATCCTAACAAACAAGGCCTAAGAACCCAACACACTTGAGGAATCAAATAAGAGCCCAAGAAAGCTAAATCATATGTAAATCATGCGAGACCTAGACCCAATGTTCAAGGAACATGAACCTAGGGTATAAGGAAGGATATAGATGCCACACTCCAGCAAAGAAGGGATTTGGGAGTGATAAATTAGGTTGAACACTGCATGAAGAATTAGTTCTTGATAAGTTCTTTAGTTTTTCAAATAAATCAAATGAGAAAATTTTCACTAATGTTATGCTCTTTTTAACAATAAAATCAAGCTTATTTATAAGCTGAATTATTAACCTCAGAAACCCAAAAAAATAAAGTTAGTTATAAATGAACAGACAATCTCCTTATTCTAGAATTAAAACACTCAATACAGATAAGAATGGTTAATTTAGACCAATTTCACCTTTGTTTGATGCAATTCAATGGATTTAGGGTACCAACGATGTAGAAATGAGCTTCATACAATCAATACAATGCTTATTGTGGACAAAAAGTTAATTTTGAGATCAATTTGTGTGAATGAGTCCTTTCAAACAAATAGAGAAGCCATGTTACTAAAAAATGAAGAGGTGTTCTCATTGTTCAAGAATTAAACCATTCAAATATTTGTAAGGAAAGCTAATCATGATCAATGATCATCTACTTGATAGAGTTCAATGGGTTTAGAGTATTAAAGGTGTGCAAACATGCTTGTTGCAAAATAATATAATGTGATTTTGTTGACAAAAAGGTTAATGTCACCATCATTTTGTGTAAATGAGTCCTTACAACAAGGACCCTTATTAGTTAGTAAATGAAACACTCTCTATGTGTAAAAAAGAATGGTAATCTAGACCATTCACACATTTTTTTGATGGACAACAATGGATTTAGGGCACCAAAAATGAAGAAATGAGCTTGCTTGAAGGAATATAATGTTTGTCATTGACCCAAAAGCTAATGAGTTTTGGTAACAAAAAGGGAAGTTTTGTTATCAAAACATGAAGAGATAGCCTCATTGTTTAGGAATTAAACCATACAATACTTATGACGATCAATGACTCATTTACTTGATGGAATTCAAAGGTTCAAAGCACCAAACACCCAATACACATGAGAAAGGCTAATCAAGACCAATCAAACATTTTTTTTTGATGAAATTCAATCGATTTAAAACACTAAAGATGTGCAAATGAGCTTGTAATGAAAAGAGAAGCATTGTTATCAAAGAATGAAGAAGCAATGTCATTGTTCAAGAATCAAACTATTTCTATACCTATAAAGAAAACTAATCAAGATTAATGACTCATTTGCTTGATAGAATTCAAGGCATTCAGAGTACCAATGGCACTCAAATGTGCTTGTTTTAATTAATTTTATTTTTCATGTTGACACAAAAGTTAATTTTATTATGATTTTGTATACTTGTTAGTTAGAAATGAAGAGATAGCCTCATTATTTAGCAATTAAAATACTGAATTTGTATAATAAAAGTTAATCTAGACCAATCACACCTATTTTTGATGAAATTGAATGGATTTAGAGCACCAAAAAGGTACAAACAAGCTTGTTGCAATGAATATAATGTTTGTTGTTGGCACAAAAGTTAATTATGAGATCATTTTGTGGTAATGAGCCCTTACAATGAAAAGAGAAGTTTGTCATCAAAAAAGGAAGTGGACTTATTGTTTGAGAATTAAACCATTCAATACCTATAAGGAAAGCTAATTAAGATTAGTGACTCGTTTGCTTGATGGAATTCATTGGGTTTAGAGTACAAATATTGTGCAAATGTGCTTGGTCCAATGAATATAATGTTTTGTGTAGACACAAAAATTAATTTCACCATCATTTTATATAAATGAGTCCTTGTAATGAAGTGGCAAGCCTAGTTGATTAGAAATGAAGAGATAGTGTCATTATTCTAGAATTGAAACACAAAATGCATATGAGAAAATTTAGACCAATCACACCTTTATTTTTTTTTTTGATGAAATTTAATAGATTTAGAGTACCAAAGATGTACAAACAAGCTTGTTCTTATAATTCAAGTTTGAAGGGTAGTAAAGCATATCTTAATGTAGGCCAAGGCTTTATTAATTTGATTGAAGTACTTAATATGCTACAGTTATAATAAAATTTACTCCTAGATAGAAGTTTTTTCTTTTAATAAAATACATGTCTACAATAAAATAAGATTGTTTTATATTTTTGGAGTTTATCATTGTCTTTACTTTTAGGGATTTTAAGGTTGTCAATTTAACCTACAATAAGATTGATTTCATTGTTTAAAAGTGTAAAACATTAATAAAAATAAAAGTGAGAATTTTCTTCAATCCTTTCATTGCTAAACTATGACATCCATATGCTTCTTTATACCTTAGGTTTATGTTCCTTGTACTTTAGGTCTAGGTTTTTCATAATTGAAGTATGATTTAGCATTCTTGGGTTCTTGTTTGATTAATTGTATATGATCAGTCCCTAAGACACATCTTTTGGGATTCACATCAGTTAGTATCAAAGCTTTATGGATTGTAGATTTATTTATCTAAAATTTGAGATTTTTTTTTTGTTCTTCTTCTTAACCACATTCTATAACCTCTTGTTCTTTAAATTTGCAAATGCTAGCTTTACTTTTATTTTTTATCTACAAACCCTAGGTTGCCAGCCACATTCTATAGAGGCTTTATTTCCTTGTTTGTTTCTAATTCCTACAATGATTCTGATATAGTTAATCTTTATTCTTATGTGTTTTGCAATTTAATCATATTGTGTTTTTCTTTGATTTCAATTTGTTAGAATTAGTTGGTTATAAGGTGACTTTAATTGAGCTTGTTTAGTTCAATAAAGGAACGAGAGAGAAAAGCCAAATTTAGATAGTGTGCAAACACAAGAGTGACTATCATGCTATGAGGGAGTGGTGTGAAACATGTGGGAGAGTGCATGTGAGGTTGTTCCCAACAATTTTTTTTTTTTTTTTGATATAAGTGATGATTTGAGACAAATCACTTTAAGGGGAGGGGAAATGATGAGATCCATGAAGGAACTAATGTGTGGAGGGCTTCTAAGGGACCATTAAGCATTCAAGAAGGGCCCATGACATGTTTAAGAGCTAAAAGGATGAAAGAGGCACTTAGCAGGCTGATTAAATAAATTTTGGCCAAAAGAGATAATTCAAGTTTAAAGGGTAGCAAAACACATCTTAATGTGGGCCAAAGCTTTTATCAATTTCATTGGAGTACTTAATGGGTCAAGTTTACGATAAAATCCACTCCTAAATAGAAGTTTGTTATAAATTAAGAGTGTTCTAATATTTTAGGAGTTTGTCATTGTCTTTTTTTTCTAGGATTTTTATGATTATTAGTTTAACCTATAAATATGCTTTATTTCATTGTTAAAAAGAGCAGAACATTAGTGGAAATAAAAGTGAGATTTTTTTATTTAGTTCTTTAAAGAATTAAAGAACTTATCAAGAACTAACTTTTCTTGTGATGTTCAACCCAACTTATCACTCTCAAATCCCTTCTTTGCTGGAGGGCACCATCCATATCCTTCTTTCTAACTTAGGTTGTGTTCCTTGAATTTTGGATCTAGGACTTGCATAATTGAAACTTGATTTAGCTTTCTTGGATTCTTGTTTGATTCCTTGTGTGTGTTGGATCCCTAAACTACATCTTTTGGGATTCACATTACAGTGTCATTATTCAAGAACTTAAACACTCAATAAATTATGAAAAGGTAATCTAGACAAGTCATATGTTTTTTTTTATGGAATTCAATGGATATGGAGTGCCAAAAATGGAGAAATGAGCTTCTTGTGATTAGTATAATGTTTGATATTAACACAAAACTTAATTTCAAGATCATTTTTTGGGAGTAAGTCCTTGCAATGAAAAGATAAGCCTTCTCATAAAAAAAATGAAGAGGTAGTCTCATTGCTTAGGAATTAAACGATTCAATACTTATAAGGAAAGCTAATTAAGATCAATGACTCATTTAATTGATGGAATTAAATAGGTTTAGGGTACAAAAAGTTTCCAAGCTTGTTTGTTCCAATGAATATAATGTTTAGTGAAGGCAAAAGGGTTAATTTCACCATCATTTTGTGTATAATGGTTGCTCTTGGCTCCAAAGTTAATTACAATAACATTTTGTGTAAATGACTGTTTGCAATGAAAGAGTCAAAAAATGCCTCATTTAATTGATGGAAGCCTTGTTATCAAAAAATGAAGAGGCAATCTAATTGTTGGAGAATTAAACCATGCAATGCCTATAAGGAAAGCTAATCAAGATCAATGACTCATTTCCTTCATGGAATTTAATAGGTTTAGAGTGCCAATGATGGACCAATGATCTTATTGTAGTGAGTATAATTTTTTCTTTTGGCACACAAGTTAATTATGAGATCATTTTGTATGAATGACTCTTTACAACGAAATGAATAGCCTTGTTATTAAAAAATGAAAAGTCATTGCATCCATTCAATGCTTATAAAGAAAGGTAATCAAGATCAATGACTCATTAGCTTGATGGAATTCAGCAAATTTTGAGTACTAAAGGAGTACTAACATGCTTGTTCCATTGAATAGGATATTTTGTGTTGCACAAAATTTAATTTCACCATCATTTTATGTAATTAAGTCCATGCATTAATGGAAAGAGCCTTGTTAGCTAGAAATGAAGAGAAGATCTCATTATTCTAGAATTGAAGACTTAAATAGCTATAAGAAATGCTAATCAAGATCAATCTGACCCTTGCATGTAGAAATTCAATTAGTTTAGAGTACCAAAGTTGTATAGACATGCTTGTTGCAATGAATATAATGATTAAAGACATCCTTGTAAGCAAAAAATGAAGAGATTATCACCTTGTTCAGGAATTAAATTATTCAATACTTCTAAGGAAAGCTAATCAAGATCAGTAACTCATTTATTTGATGTAATTCAGGTGATTTAGAGTACTAAAGATGTACAAATGAGCTTGTTGCAATGAATATAAGATTTTTTGTTGTCATAAAAGGTAATTACTATGGAATGAGCCTTGTTATTTGGTAATTAATCCAGTCCAATCACACCCCATTTTTGATGGAATTCAATGGATTCAGCGTACCAAAATTGTACAAATGAGCTTGTTGCAATGAAAGGAGAAGACTTGTTATCAACAAATGAAAGGGGGCTTCTCATCGTTGGGGAATTAAACCCCTTAACACTTGTAAGGAAAACTAATCAAGATCTATGAGTCATTTACTTGATGGAATTTGATGGGTTCAGAGTACCAAAGGTTTACAATCATGCTTGTTGTAATGAATATAATGTTTTGTGTTGACACAAAATGATGTGAATCCTAAAAAACATGGCTTAGGAATCCAACACAGTTTAGGAATCAAATTAGCACCTAAGAAAGGTAAATCATATTTATATCATGCAAGACCTAGGCCCAATGTTCAAGGAACATAATCCTAGGGTATAGGGAAGGATATAGATGCCACACTCCAACAAAGAAGGGATTTGGGAGTGATAAGTTAGGTTGAACACTGCAAAAAGAAATAGTTCTTGATAAGTTCTTTAGTTTTTCAAATAAATGAAAGGAGAAAATTTTCACTAATGTTATGCTCTTTTTAACAATAAAATCAAGCTTATTTATAGGCTAAATTAATAACCTCAAAAACCAAAAAAATAAAGTTTGTTATAAATGAATAGGTGATCTCTTTATTCTAGAATTCAAACACCTAATACAAATAATAATAGCCAATTTTGATCAATCACACCTTTATTTGGTATAATTCAATGGATTTAGGGTACCAACAATGTAGAAATGAGCTTCATACACTCAATACAATGCTTCTTGTTGACAAAAAAAGTTAATTTTGAGATCATTTTGTGTGAATGAGTCCTTACAACAAAAGGGAATCCATATTGTCAAAAAATGAAGAAGTGTTCTTATTAGTTAAGAATTAAACCATTTAATATTTGTAAGGAAAGCTAATCAAGATCAATGACTCATTTACTTGACAGAATTGAATGGGTTTAGAGTATTAAAGGTGAGCAATTGTACTTGTTCCAAATAATATAATGTTTTTTTGTCGACACAAAAGTTAATGTGACCATCATTTTGTGTAAATGAGTCCTTGCAACAAAGAACCCTTATTAGTTAGAAATGAAGATATTGTCTCATTATTTAGTAATTGAAACACTCTCTATGTATAAAAAAAAAAATGGTAATCTAGACCAATTGCACATTTTTTTTTGATGGAGATAAATGGAGTTAGGGCACCAAAAATGAAGAAATGAGTTTGTTACTAGGAATATAATGTTTGTTGTTGACCCAAAAGCTAATGAGTCTTTGTAACTAAAAGGGAAGTCTTGTTATCAAAAAATGAAGAGAGAGCCTCGTTGTTTAGGAATTGAACCATTCAATACCTATTAGGAAAGCAAATCAAGGTCATTGAGTCATTTGCTTGAAGGAATTCAGTGTGTTTAGGGCACCAAAGTTATACAAACAAACATGTTAGTTTGAAATGAAGGATGGACTTAAATGTGCGTAAGAAAACATAATCTAGACTAATCACACCTATATTTGATGGACTTCAATGGATTTAGAGTACTAAAATTAAACAAGCTTCTTGCAATGAATATAATGTTTGCTATTCACACAAAAGTTAATTTTGAGATCATTTTGTGTGAATGAGTCCTTGTAACAAAAAAAGAAGTCATGTTATCAATAAGTGAAGAGGGTAAGAGAGAGAGTGAGAGGAAAAAAAAAAAAAGAAATTGAGGCTAAGAGGTGAAAAGAGAAAAAGAATGGCAAGAGAGGAGGTAAGACTGAGAGAAAAGAAGAAAGAGGGTAAGAGAGAAAAATTAAGAGTTTGTATGCAAAAGAGAGTGATTTTAAGAGAAGTTTATATTCAAAATAGCCTATAATTGTACTTTTATACAGAGAGGCTTATTTTAGTACTAATTAGCTTAGCCCTTCTATGCCTCGTGTTATCATTTCACATTTGTAGGAATTTGATGATGTTTTCTGCAAACAACCAAGATGCTTGCCACCTTTGATGAGAATAAAACATTAGATTGAATTCATCCATGGTGTGATAATTCCAAACTGATTGACCTATAAAGGTAATTTTGAGGAGACAAAGGAGCTTCAAAAGCAAGTTAATGAGCTCATGGCAAAGGGATATGTGAGGAAAAGCATGAGTCCATGTGTAGTTTCACTATTGCTCGTGCCTAAGAAGGATAGGACTTGGAGGATGTGCATTAATTGTCAAGCAGTTAACAAAATTACTATAATGTATCACCATCCTATACTTAGATTGGATGACATGTTAGATAAATTGCATGGTTCATGCAACTTCTTCACCATTTTGGCCTTGTGTTCACCGTCTAAGCTAACATATCATCAACGAGTAAAAGCATCAAATCTAAAGGAGTCAAAGGATTTAAACCATACACCATTTAAAATAGAGAGTAACTAGTAGTAGAATGAACACTCCTATTATGTGCAAACTTTACATGCAATAAGCAATCTTCCCATGTTTTAAAATTTTTTTGAGGAATGCATCATATTAGGTCTGTCACTTAGACTAGATTCTATTACTCCTAATAAGGAGTCATGAAACCTATTTTGTCTTTAATCCCTAACATAAATTATGGTAGAGTTATTTAAACCTACTATTGTCGCCAACTTCAAAGCTACTTGAATCATGCCAATATGGAGAAATTTGTATTTCCTCTATTATGAACTAATAAGTTCTTGGCATAGCAAGAAAAAAAAAATCATTATAACCTCTTCAATTGCTTTAATAACATCAGATTTGGATAAAAGAAAAAAACTACCACTTGATATATATATGTGACAATGAGGATGATGACAATTTCCAATTCTAAAGATAATATCATTTATATTTTCATTGAAAATAATTTCTTTATTCTTACTATTAGAGTGCTAGCTTCTATGAAGTGTATCCATATGTGTCATAGAATCATTGTTAGTGGTTTACACAAAAAGCACTCAACGCCTAACCAGAGCTCACACAAGCTAAAAATGAAACACGACTTTGGTTTCAACTACAACTTCACTAGGTTTGGCTCTAACACTCTAAATTCGTATTACGAAGGACTAATACCTTTAAAATACTTTCCAAAAACAATAAAAGTATCAAACATTGTTGATTAGAGTAAGCTTGTTATTAAATACAAGCTATCATAAGTCGTTATTTGTAATAATGGTATATGTTTAGAAATTCCTTTCATTATGATTAAAATACTCTAACAAAATTTCATTTATGGAAATTATTTAGCCAATAAAGAAAATTGGTGATGACACATAAATGCAGAGATTAGTAGAAAGCTTATTAGCTTTAAATTTACTGCCATTCTTCAATATAGAGAAATTGATTAGATTTATAAAAGGATTAAGAGGAATGAAGGATTCATTAGTTCTCTAACAAATGAAATTACTTATAAGCATTTGCAACGGAAACTTAAAACTCCTTTTAATCAAAAGAAGATACAAGGAATACATAAAGAAATAGAATCAAAAAATGAGAAGTTGGTCTTACTGTTTGAGAATTAAGCCACTCAAAATCTTAAAGAGAAAGCTGATCAAGATCAAAAACTCATTTACTTGATAGAACTCAATGGGTTCCAAGTACCAAAGGTGTGCAAACATGCTTGTTCCAATGGATATAATGTTTTACAGAGACACAAAAGTTAATTTTACCCTCATTTTGTGTAAATGAGTCATTGCAATGAAAAGAGATGTCTTGTTATCAAAAAATAAAGAGTCTCATTAGTTAGGAATTAAACCATTCAATACTTATAAGGAAAACTAATAAAAATCAATGACAACTTGATGGAATTTAATGGATTTAGTGTACCAAAGATGTACAAAATGAGCTTGTAGCTATGAATATAACTTTTGTTATTGACACAAAAGATAATTATGAGATCATTTTGTGTGAATGAGTCCTTGCAACAAAAATAAAAGTCTTGTTATCAAAAAAAAAAAAAAAGAGATGGTCTCATTGTTCAAACATTAAACCATCAAATACCTATAAGGAAAGCCAAAGATCAATTAATAATTTACTTGATGGAATTCAATGGATTTAGAGTACCAAAGGTATGCAAACATGCTTATTTCAATGAATATAATGTTTTATGTAGACACAAAAGTTAATTTCACCATCAGTTTATGTAAATGAGTCCTTGCAATGAAGGAAGGGACCTTGTTAGCTAGAAATGAAAGAAGTCCTCATTATTCAAGAATTGAAGCACTCAATATATATGAGAAATAATAATAGACTAACCACACCTTTCTTTGATGTAATTAATGGATTTAGAATATCAAAGATGTACAAACGAACTTGTTGCAAAGAATATAATGATTATTATTGGTACAAAAGTTAATTACAAGAACATTTTCGGGGAATGAGCCCTTGCAACAAAAAAAGAAGTCTTATTATCATAAAATTGAAAAATAGTCTCATTGTTTGGGAATAAAACCATCAAATACCTGTAAGGAAAGCTAACAATATTAATGACTCTTTTACTTGATGGAATTCAATGGATTTAGAATACTAAGGGTATACATATGTGCTTATTCTAATGAATAGAATGTTTTATGTACACATAAAAGTTAATTTCACCATCCTCTAACCAAGCCATTGTTGAGATCCATGTTATAGGATTCTCAAAGTAGCTCAACAGCTGGTGGGATCACATACTCACTCCAATTGACCACCACAGCTTTTTCCAAGCTATCAAGAGAGATGTTCATGGTGAACCTCTCCTTGATAATAACCAACAAATAATCCCAATAGCTATGGCAAGTCTTATCTTTGAGATAACAAAGCACTTTATTGGTGATTCTTCTCACCTAAAGGATAAGAATATTGAACTCTTATCCAATCTTAACTGCAAATATCCGCATAATTTTAATCAACACAAAGATACATTTTTAATGCATATCATGTAGTGAGATGATGTGAATCAAGCTTTCTGGAGAGAAAAGTTTTTCATAGGATTACTAAGGCTACTCGATGATAAGGTAAGATCTAAACTGCAAGCTTAGTGTAATGGTCAAATTCCTCATCATCAGTTGGCCTACAGTGAACTAATAAGTTTTGTTCAAAATGGACTATAGATCTATGCAGATCTAGAGCTCCAAAAATTGATCAAGTGGGAACAAAAGTAGACTCAAAAGGAGTTAGGATCCTTTTGTGCTCAATTTGATGATAACCTCTATCATAATGAAAAGACCAAAAGAAAGCACAGGCCCAATACCAAATTAAAAAAAAAATGCTTTTTACTAAAAATCTAAGCGCAACCAACACCAACAATCTTCTAAGCCCAAAACAACTTTTAGGCTCAAACCCAATAAAATAAGGCTACACAAACAAAAACCCAGATATCCATATATGTTTGTTATAAAGCCTAGTCACATGTCCAGATACTATAAACTTCACAAAAAACTTCAAGCCCTTGAACGACCTGATATTTTTGAAGCCCAACTATAGGCATTGTTGGTTGAAACCTTAGATTTTTTCAAAGTTGGTCTTAAATTATTTTTCAAACCTGATTATTTTCAAACTTAGATTTTTGAAGCCTAGTACTCTTAAATTATCTTTCAAGGATGAAGTTGGTCTCCAAGTTGATGAACTTGAAGTCTTTTCTAAAATAGGGTTAGAAGAGAAAGAGGTATGTGTCCTAAAGTGTGATCAAGAGCAAATCCTTGAGATGCTTGATACTTTATGAAATGATCAAGCTAAAGCCCAGTTTCTACAAAAACTCCTTGAAAGCCCATCAACTTTAAATCCAAACCCCTTATGCCAGTCCATCCAAGCTCCTTATAATCTTAAGGATGTTCTGAAAGAGTTTGACCAACCCTAAACCAAGCCTGTCACTCTGACAGACCTCAAACTTGAAATAAACAAAATCAAGCAAGAGATCTAAGATCTCAAGGGCCAACAAACATAAGACCATCAAATGCTAGTGTCTTTACTAGACCTAGTAAACCCTCAAATATAGAGGTTTTAGATCAGCCAGAATCTTTTAAAGCCCAACAACTTGAAAGCCTTGAATATAATGAATTCCTATTTCTTTTAACATAAATCATCACTCAAAAATGGCTTATTAAAATCCTTTTAAAAATTGCTAACTAATTTTCTTTAGAAACCATAGCTTTAGTAGATACTAGTGTAGATCTTAACTATATACAAGAAGGCCTCATACCTACTAAGTATTTTGAAAAAATGTCAGAAAGCCTAAAGTCTGCCAACAATCACAAGTTGTAAGTCAACTACAAGCTATCTAGTGTCCAAGTTTGCTAAAAACGTATCGACATACAAACCTCCTTTGTTCTTGTCAAAAACCTAAAGCAAAAGGTAATTCTTGGAAATTTTTTTCTCAATTTGATTAAGCCTTTCCAAGTTTCTGATCAAGGAATACACAACACCGTTCTTGATCAAGGAATAATTGTTTCTTTGAATGCTCAATGGATCCTTAGATGATGTGAATCCAAATGACATGGCTTAGGGACCTAACATGCACAAGGAATCAAACAAGAACCTAAAAAAGTTAAATGAAATTTCAATCATGCAAGACATAGACCCATTGTTCAAAGAAACATGAACCAAAGGTATGGAAGAAGGACATGGAGGCCATAATCTAGAAAAGAATGAATTTGGAATTGATAAGTAGGATTCAATGCCATAAGAAGAGTTATTTCTTAATAAGTTTTGTAGTTCTTAAAAGAGTTGAAGGAGAAAATTCTCACTTATATTTCACCAAACATTCTGCCTCATTTAACAATGAAATCAAAACCTATTTATAGGAAGAATTAACAATCATAGAGAAACATTATAAATGAGGACAAACATCCTAAATAGGTTGACAAAAAATCTACTCTTTTTTTTTTTTTAGGAGTTGTTGTAGAAACCCTATTCCTATTTTTTAGGAGTTATTGTGGAAACACTTAGATCAATTAACATAGGCCCATTTAGTATACTTATAAAATTAATAAAGCCTCAGCCCACAATAAGATACAATTTGCCACCATTTAGGCTTGAATTAGCTTTTTTTTGGCTCAAATTTATTGAATCAATTTGCATTAAGCTTGAATTATCTTCTTTGGCTCAAATTTTTTCAATTAGTCAACTAAGTCCCTCTTTCATCCTTTTTGCTCTCTTGAATGTGATTGAAGAAATTTAAGCTAAAGAAGATAATTCAAGCTTGAAGGGCAACAAAGCATATCTTAATGTGTGCTAAGGCTTTATTAATTTGATTGGAGAACCTAATAGGCCAAGGTTACAACAAAATCCAGTCTTACATTAAAATTTGTTATAAAATAGGAGTGTTCTTATATTAGCTTGTTAATAGGCTTGATTTCATTGTTAAAAATGGCAAAACATTGTTGAAAACAAAAGTGAGAATTTTTTCCTTTAGTTCTTTCAAGAACTAAAGAACTTATTTTAGTACAAATGAGCTTAACCCCTTTTTTTCCTAGTGTTGTTGTTTCTCTTTTGCAAGAATTTGGTGATGTCTTACCTTAAGTATGAATTGGTTTGCCACCTTTTGAGGGGAATAGAACATCATATTGAATTCATCCCTAGTGCAACAATTCCAAAGGATTCAACATTGCAAACTAGCAACCTTGTTAGTGCAAAATGAGGAGGGGGTCTCCTCATTCAAAAATTGAACCCTTCAATACCTATAATCAAATCTAATCAAGATTATTGACTCCCTTGTTTGATGGAATTCATTGGATTGAAAGTATTAATGGCATTGAAACATACTTAGAGCAATGAATATAATGTTTGGTGTAGAAACAAAAGTTGATTTTAAGATCATTTTGTGTGAGGAGTCCTTGCAACAAAAGGAGGAACCTTGTTAGCAAGAAATGAGGAGATTGTCTTGAAATTCAATAATAAAAAAATTTCAATACTTGTAAGAAAATCTAATTAAGATTATTGACTCCTTTGTTTGATGAAATTTAATGAATTTAAAGTACTAAAGGTGTACAAATGTGCTTGTTACAATTAATATAATAGTTAATGTTGACATGAAAGTTAATTTGAAGATCATTTTGTATAATAAAAAAAACCTGCAACAAAGGAAGGGATCTTATTGGCAAGAAATTAAGAGACAATCTCATTATTGAGAAATTTAACCAATCTATACTTAGAAGAAAAGCTGACTATGATCAATGACTCTTTTGTTTAATGTAGATCAATGGATTTGAAGCACAGATGTGCTTGTTGCAATGAATATAATGTTTAGTGTAACTACAACAGCTAATTTCAAGATTATTTGTGTGAAGGAGTCCTTGTAATGAAATTAGAAGCTATGTTAGAAGGAAATGATGAGTCAATCTCATTATTAAGTAATAAAACCACTCAATACCTACATGAAAAGCTTATCAAGATCAATGACTCCTTTGTATGATGGAATTCAATGGATTTAGAGTGCTAAGGGCTTAGAGTTATGTTTATTGCAATGAATTCATTGTTTGGTGTTGACAAAATAATTAATTTCCAGATCATTTTGTGTGAATGAGTCCATGATAGAAATCACGGAGCCATATTAATGGGAAATGAGCTGCTCAATACATGCAAACAAATCAAATCAAGATAAAACTGGGACGTACTTTTGTTGCAAGCACTTTTTTTATCTTGGCCAGCCACACCATTTTTTGATGGAATTCAATAGATGTAGGGAACCAACGATGTACAAATAACCTTGTTGCTATGAGTATAATGTTTTATTTGGACAAAAATGGTGATTTCACCATCGTTTTGTGTAACTTTGTCCTTCCAGTGAAATGTGACATCTTGTTATGAAAAATTGAGGAGATCATCTCATTGTTCAAGCATTATGGCTTTCAATACCTACAAGGAAAACTGATAAAGATCAATGACTCATTTTACTTGATGGAATTCAATGGGTACATAGTACCAAAGGTGTGCAAATGTGCTTGCTCAAATGAATATAATGTTTTGAGTGGACACAAATTTGCTTATATGAATTAAATGTTTCAATTTCTAAATAATGAGACTTTCTCTTCATTTCTAACTAAAAAAAGCTCCTTCTTTCAATACAAGCACTCTTTTACACAAAATATGTATAAGAAATGGTAACTCAAATTGATCACAACATTTTTTAAGATAATTCAATGGATTTAGTGTACCAAGGATGTACAAACGAGCCTATTGCAATGAATATAATGTTTGTCATTGAGGGGAAAAGTTAATTACAACATCTATTTGTGTGAATCAGTCTTTGCAATGAATGAAGGAGGCCCATTAGCCAAAAATTAAGAGATAGTCTCATTTAGAAAATGAAATTCTCAATATGTATTTGAAAAGGTAATTTAGACTCATCACACCCTTTTTTTTTTTATGAAATTCATTTATTTGGGGTACGAAAGAGGTATAATTGAGCTTGTTGAAATGAATATAATGTTTTATGTGGACACAAATGTTAATTTCACTAACATTTTGTGTAAATTTGTCCTTCCAATGAAAAGTGATATCTTGTCATTAAAAAATAAAGAGTCAATCTCATTGTTTAGAAATTAAACTATTCAATTCCTATAAGGAAAACTAAAAAGGATCAATTTATCATTTCACTTGATGGAATTCAATGGGGACAGAATACCAAAGGTGTGCAATTGTGCTTGTTCCAATGAATATAATGTTTTGTGTGGACACAAATGTGCTTATATGTATATTAAGTATTTCAATTCCTAAATAATGATGTTATCCCTTCATTTCAAACTAACAAAACTCCTTTTATTGCAACCACTCATTTACACAAAATATGTAAAACAAATGGAATTCAATGGATTTTGATTTCCAAAGAAGTACAAATGAGTTTATTACAGTGAATATAATATTTTGTGCTGGCACAAACGTTATTACTTTAAATTTGTCCTTCCCATAAAAAGTCAGGTCTTATCATGTAAAATTAATGAAAGAGTCTCATTGTTTGAGAATCAAACTAGTCAATACCTATAAGGAAAACCAATAAAGAACAAACATTCATTTTACTTGATGGAATTCAATGGATACATAGTACCAAAGTTTTGCAACTGAATTTGTTCCAATGATTGTAATGTTTTGTGTAAACACAAATGTGCTTTTAGGCATTGAGTGTTTCAATTACCAAATAATGAGATTGTCTCTTCATTTCAAACTAACAAAGCTCCTTCTTTCATACCCCCACTACACGACGTAACCGAACGTCTCTTTTTTGTAGTCGAGAGAGTGAGCCTTCTACACATACACAATATTTATTGTGATCTTATTTCTCAGGGAACGCAAAGTGAATACTTTGTCCAAGCTCTACAATTTCTTGGATTTGAATATTCTATTTCTTTGCTCGCTAGCGTGCCCTTGTGGCTAAGTAAATTCAATTAGTGGTCTGTTTTTTTCTAAGGGGGCTTTACTCCACCTCTTGGTGGCGGAGGGGAGTTTTTCATGTGGAGAAAGCCAAAAAAGGGGAGATCCAATTTTATAAGTTCAGGAAGAAGCTATCCAGGGAGGACGAGATAAAGAAAAAAGACAGAGAATCGTATTTCTCACTTGAGAGCTTCCCAACTCCTGCGAAAAATAAGGAAAAAGAAAGGGGGGCACCCCACCTTGGGGCAAAGGAAGGCTAAAAAGCACTTCTAGACTCTAATGAAAGAAATATATAGTATAGAATTAGCTCATTTACACAAAATATGTATAAGAAAGCTTGCAAACATGCTTGTTCCAATGAATATAACATTTTGGGTAGACACAAATGTGTTTATATGTATTGAGTGTTTCAATTCCTAAATAATGAGATTGTCTCTTCATTTCTAGCTAACAAAGCTTTGCTATTCATTGCAAGCACTCATTTACAAAAAAGAATTTGCATAAGTAAATGGTAATCTAGACCAATCACACCTTTTTGTGATGAAATTCAATGGATTTAGAGTGCCAAAGAGGAAGAAATGAGCTTATTGCAAAATAATGTTTTATATAGACACAAAAGTTAACTATCTTTTTGCATAAATTTGTTCTTCTAATGAAAAGTGGAGTCTTGTCATGAAAAATTAAAGAGATAATCTCATTGTTTAGGAATTAAACAATTCAATACCTTTAAGGAAAGATAATAAAGACCAATGACTCATTTTACTTGATGGAATTCAATGGGTACAAAGCATCAAAGTTGCATAAACGTGCTTGTTCCAATGAATATAATGTTTTGTTTGGACACAAATATGCTTATACATATTAACTGTTTCAATTCCTAAATAGTGAGGTTGTTTCTTAATTTCAAACTAACATGGCTTCTACATTTGATGGAAGCACTCATTTACACAACATATGTATAAGAAATGATGATCTAGACCAATCACACCAGTTTTTGATTGAATTCACCAAAGAGGTACAAACAGGCTTGGTTCAAGTGACTACAAAGTAGCAAAAGATGTTTTTATTAAAGATGTTAAGAAAATAGCATCAAAACAAATCTTTTCTAGATGGCAAGGAATATTATCTCCTTTAGATTTTGATATTGAGTTTATTAAAAGAAATTCTAATTCTTTCATTGATTTCCTAACTCATGAATTTTCGTAGGCTTCACTACATGAGTTAGTTATTTCATTGACAAAAAATGCATCAAAAAACTCTAAAGTTGATGAACTTTGTGATGACATTTATGAGTGTGTTCTAGATAAAAGGTTAACTTGTCCATTGATTCCAAAATATTTGGATTTTTCATATTCCATTGAGAACAATTATGCTCAACTTCTACCTAAAGAGGTAGCAAGATTTTATCTTAAAGATGAAATCTATCCATATACAAATCTTACAGGTTGAGATGGGATTAATGATTATTGAACCCCATCAAAAGGGGTTCTAGTATCTCTTCTTTAGGTTATAAGGACTGGGCTTATGCCAAGTTTAATATAAAGCTTTTTTACCTAAAAGACTAGCAAGGAGACCTATTCTTTGCAAGAGAATTAAAGGACTAGTGAAAGTTTAAGACCTTTAATTATTTGGATTATATGGAAGCATGGGAAAAGGCTTTGCTATATGAAACCTAGAAAAGAAATTTAGCTGGTGAATTCAAATCCATTTCCCACATGACCTAAATGATTTCTTAACTAGCTTAAAATTAGTTCTTTAAATGGGGTTTACATCCCATTACTTTACCCAATAATGTAAGAACTACTTATAAATGGTTTTATGAATAGTTATGAGAAGAAAATTATGATATAGAGATATGCTACTTTTAATTGCTTCCCAGTATCATGTCCCATGTATTATTGAGGATAAGAATGCTGAACTCTTATCCAATCTTAAATACAAATATCTGCATAATTTTTGCAAAAAGATACATTTTTAACACATCATGTAGTGGGACAATGCGAATCAAGTTTTCTGGAAAGAAAAGTTTTTGGTAGGATTACCAAGGCTACTTGACAATAAGATAAGATCTAAACTACAAGCACACTATAATGGTTGAATTTTTATCATCAGTTGGCTTATAGTGAACTAATAAGCTTTGTCTACAAAGAAGGACAATAGATCTGTGCAGATCTCAAGCTCCAAAAATAGATCAAGCCAGAAAAAAAGTAGACTTGAAAGGGGTTAGGATCTTTTGTGCCCAATTTGATGATAACCTCTATTAGAAAGGAAAGACCAAATGAAAGCATAGGCCCAATACCAAATTAAAAAATCCCTTTTACCCCAAATCAAAGCCCAACCAACACCAACAATCTTCTAAGTCCAAAACAACTTTTAGGTTCAAACCTAATAAGCCTAAACAAACAAAAGCCTAAGCATCCATATATGTTTATTATAACTGTGGTAAGCTTGGTCACATGTCTTGATACTATAAGCTTCACAAAAAGCTCCAAGCCCTTAAACTACCTAATACTATTGAAGCCCCATTACAAGCATTGTTGGTTGAAACCTCAAAAGCTAGTACTCTTGAACTATCTTTTAAGGCTGAAGCTGGTCTCCAAGTTGATGAATTTGTTGCATGGACTCATTCACACAAAAAAAATTGATCTTGTAATTAACTTTTGTGTCATCAAACATTATATTTAATACCACAAGCTTGTTTATACCTCTTTGGTTCCCTAAATTGATTGAGTTCCATCAAAGGTGTGATTTGTCTAGATTACCTTTTCTTATATGTATTGAGTGTTTCAATTGTTCAATAATGAGACTGTCTCTTCATTTCTAATTAAAAAGACTCCTTCCTTCATTTCAAGGACTCATTTACACAAAATGATGGTAAAATTAACTTTTGTATCCACATAAAACATTATATTCAATGGAACATGCATGTTTGGACACCTTTGATACTCTAAACCCATTGAATTCCATCAAGTAAATGAATTATTGATCTTGATTAACTTTCCTTAGAGATATTGAATAGTTTAATTTTCCAACAAAGAGACCATCTCTTCTATTGCTTTTTAATAATATAACAAGGCTCCTTTTTTTTGTTGGAAGGACACATTCACACAAAAAGGATCTTGTAACTAAAAAAAAATATTATATTCATTGCAACAAACTTGATTGTACATCTTTGGTACTTTAAACCTATTAAAATCCATAAAGGTGCAATTGGTCTAGATAACCTTTTCAGACATCTATTAAGTGTTTCAATTGCTGAATAATGAGACCATCTCTTCATTTCAAACAAAAAAGGCTCCTTCTTTTGTTACTAATGAGATCCATGGAGGAGCTGATGCATTAAGGGCATCTAAACATCCATTGAGCATTCAAGAAGGGCCAATGACATGTTGAAGAGCTAAAAGGATGAAAGAAGCACTTGGTAGGTTTATTGAAGGGAAACAAAATGTATCATAATGAGGCTTGAGACTTTATTAATTAAATATGTTGAATGACCCAAAGTTAAGTGATTGTAAGGATTTTTGTAACAACTCATCAAAAAAATAGGAGTAGATTTGTTGTTAGCTTATTTAGAAAATGAGAATTTTCTTTTGGTTCTTTCACAAACTAGAGAAGTTATCAAGAAGTAACTCTTCTTGTGGCATTTAACTCAACTTATCACTCCCACATCTATTCTTTTCGTGAGCGTGATATCTGTATCCTTCTTTATACCTCAGGTTCATTTTCCTTGAACATTGGGTCTAGGTCTTACATGATTGAAATCCAATTTTATCTAAATCTGAGTTTTTCTTTTTTTCTTCTTAGCCTCATTCTAAAACCTCTTTTTCTTCAAATTTGTAAACCATAGTTTATTTATTTAGTAGGCAAACCCTACTTTATCTTCTCTTGCCTTTAAATCCATGCAAAAAGGAACAATGAACAATGTTCTTTGTTGCAATGAACAATTGTATTAAGTGAAGTAAATCCATGCAACAATTGTTTGCTTCTTTGTATTAACAAGCTTTACATTAAGTGAAGTCACCCACTTTGTCTTTCCAATGAAATGTAAAGTCTTGTCTTGAAAAATTGAAGAGATAGTCTCATTGTTCAGCAATTAAACCATTCAATACCTATAAGGAAAGCTAAAAAAGATCAATGACTCATTTTACTTTATGGAACTCAATTGGTATAGAGTGCCAAAGGTGTGCACATATGCTTGTTTAAATTAATATAATATTTTCAGTAGATATAAATGTGCTTATGCATATTGGGTGTTTCAATTCCTGAATAATGAGACCAACTCTTCATTTTTAACTTACAAAGCTCCTTTCATTGTAAACATTGATTTACACAATATGTATAAGAAATGCTAATCTAGATGAATCACACCATTTTTTTTATGGAATTCAACGGATTTAAAGTACCAAAAATGTGCAAACAAGCTTGTTGCAATGAATATAATATTTGTTGTTTAACCCAAAATTAATTACGAGAACATTTTTCTTGATGAGTCCTTGGAATGATGGAAGGGGCCTTCTTGGCTAGAAATGAAAAGATGGTCTCTTTCAAAAAATAAAACTCTCAATAAGAATCTTAAAAGGTAATCTTGATAAATCACAACACTTTTTGATGAAATTCAATGCATTTAAGTACCAAAGATGTACAAATGAGCTTATTTCAATGATTATGATTATATATTTTATTTTGTGTGGATGCAAATGTTAATTTCTCCATCATTTTGCATAAGTTTGTCCTTCCAATGAAAAGTAAAGTCTTGTCTTGAAAAATTGAAGAGATAGCCTCATTATTTAGGAATTAAACCACTCAATACCTATAATGAAAGATAAAAATGATCAATGACTCATTTTACATGATGGAACTCAATTGGTATAGAGTACCAAAGGTATGCACACATGCTTGTTCTATTTAATTTCGGGTAGACACAAACATGCTTATATATATTAAGTGTTGCAATTCTTGATAATAAGATTGTCTCTTTATTTCTAACTTACAAAGTTCCTTACTTCATTCAAACATTGATTTACACAAAAATATGTATAAGAAATGGTAATCTACACCAGTGACACTAGTTTCTGATGGAATGGATATATTATACCAAAGATGTACAAATGAGCTTTTTGCAATGAATATAAGGTTTGTTGTTGACAAAAAAGGTAATTACAAGATCAATTTCTGCAAATGAGTTTTTGCAACAAAGGAAAGGGCAGCCTTGTTAGCTAGAAATGAAGAGATGGTCTCATTTCGGAAATGAAACTCTCAATATGTATTTCAAAAAGGTAATCTAGACCAATCACATCCTTTTATCATGTAATTTAATGGGTACAAAGTACCAAAGGTGTACAGACAAGTATGTTGCAATGAATATAATGTTTTCTGAAGACAAAAATGTTAAATTTACCATCATTTTGTGTAAATTTGCCCTTCCAATGAAAAGTGAAAACTTGTCTTGAGAAATTGAAAAGACAATCTCGTTGTTAAAAAATTAACCCATTCAATACCTATAAGGAAAGCCAACGAAGATCAATGACTCATTTTACTTGAGGGAATTCAATGGCTACAATGTACCAAAGGTGTGTAAACATGCTTGTTCCAAGGATTATAATATTTTGTGCAGACAAAACTTGCTTATACATACTGAGATTTTCAATCCCTAAATAATGAGACTATTTCTTCATTTCTAACTAACAATCTTCATCTTTCATTGTAAGCACTCATTTACACAAAATATGTATAGGATGTGAAATCTAGGCCAAATACACAATTTTTTGTTGGAATTCAATGGATTTATTAAACGAAGGATATTAAAATGAGCTTATTGCAAGGAATATAATGTTTGTTGTTGACCCTAAAGATAATTGCAAGAGCTTTTTGTGTAAATGAGTCCTTACAACAAAGGAAGGAGCCTTGTTAGCTAGAAATAAAGAGATGGTTTCATTCAGGAAATTAAACTCTCAATACATATTTAAAAAGGTAATCTAGGCCACTCACACCTTTTTATGATGCAATTTAATGGATTTAGAGTACCAAATATGCATGAACGAGTTTGTTACAATGAATATAATGTTTTGTGTAGACAAAAATTTAAATTTTACCATCATGTAAATTTGTCCTTCTTATGAAAATTGGAGCCTTGTCATGAAACATTGAAGAGACTATCTTGTTCTTCAAGAATTAAACCATTAAATACTTGTAAGGAAAGCTAATTAAGATTAGTGATTCAATTTATTTGATGGAATTCAATGGCTATAGAGTGCTAAGGTTGTTCACATGCTTGTTCCAATGATTACAATGTTTTGTGCAGACACAAATGTGCTTATATGTAGTATGTGTTTCAATTCTTGAATAATGAGACTGACTCTTTATTGCAAACTAACAATGCTCCTACTTTCATTGCAAGTACTTATTTACACAAAATATTTAAAAGAAATGGAAATCTTGGCTAGCCACATCATTTTTTTTTTTATGGAATTCAATGGATTTAAGGCACCAAATATGTACAAATAACCTTGTTGCAATAAATATAATGTTTTATGTGGACAAAAATGATAATTTCACCATTTTTTGTGTAACTTTGTCCTTCCAGTGAAATGTGATGTCTTGTCATGAAAAATTGAAAGGATCATCTCATTGTTCAAGTATTAGGTCTTTCAATACCTATAATAGAATTCAATGGATTTAGTGTACCAAGGATGTACAAATGAGCCTGTTGCAATGAATATAATGTTTGTTTTTGACACAAAAGTTAATTACCTGATCTATTTGTGTGAATCAATCCTTGCAATGAAGGAAGAAGACCTGATAGTTAGAAATTAAGAGATGGTCTCATTTAGAAAATGAAACACTCAATATGTATTTCAGAAGGTAATATAGACCAATCACACCTTTTTTTAATGAAATTCAATAGATTTGGTGTACCAAGGATGTACAAACAAGCCTGTTGCAATGAATATAATGTTTGACTTTGACACAAAAGTTAATTACATGATCTATTTGTGTGAATCAATCCTTGCAATGAAGGAAGGAGGCCTGATAGCTAGAAATTAAGAGATGGTCTCATTTAGAAAATAAAACTCTCAATATGTATTTCAGAAGGTAATATAGACCAATCACACCTTTTTTTTAATGAAATTCAATAGATTTGGTGTACCAAAGAGGTACAATCGAGCTTGTTGCAAAGATTATAATGTTTTTATGTGGACACAAATGTTAATTTCACTATCATTTTATGTAAATTTGTCCTTCCAATGAAAAGTGAAGTCTTGTCAAAATTAAATTAAAGAGTCAATCTCATTGTTTAGAAATTAGACCATTCAATTGCTAAAAGGAGAACTAATAAAGATCAATGAATCATTTCACATGATGGAATTTAATGGGCACCTAATACCAAAGTTGTGCAATTGTGCTTGTTCCAATGAATATAATGCTTTGTGTAGACAGAAATGTGCTTATATATATATTGAGTGTTTTAATTCCTAAATAATGAGTAACAAAGCTCCTTTTGTTGCATGCACTCGTTTACACAAAATCTGTAAAAGAATCATTAATATAGGTCAATTACTTCATTTTTTGATGGAATTCAATGGATTTTGATTTCCAAAGATATACAAATGAGCTTATTGCAATGAATATAATATTTTGTGTTGACATAAATGTTAATTTCACCAGCATTTTGTATAAATTTGATCTAATAAATGGTCAGGTCCTATAATGTAAAATTGAAGAAACAGTCACATTGTTAGGGAATCAAACCAGTCAATACCTATAAGGAAAACTAATGAAGAACAAACACTCATTTTACTTGATGGAATTCAATGGGTACAAAGTGCCAAAGTTTGCAAGTGTGCTTGTTCCAATGATTGTAATGTTTTGTGTAAACACAAATGTGCTTTTAGCTATTGAGTGTTTCAATTCCTGAATAATGAGATTATTTCTTCATTTCAAACTAGCAAAGCACCTTCTTTCATTGCAAGCACTAATGTACACAAAATATGTATAAGAAATGGTAATCTAGACCAATCACACCATTTTTTTAATAGAATTCAATGGATTTAGTGTACCAAGGATGTATAAAAAGCCTACTGCAATGAATATAATGTATGTTGTTGACACCAAAGTTAATTAAGAGATATGCTTGTGTGAATGAGTCCTTGCAACGATGAAAGGTTCCTTGTTAGCTAGAAATGAAGAGATAGTATCATTGAGGAAATGAAGAACTGAATATGCATTTGAAAAGGTAATCTAGGCCAATGAAACATTTTTTTTGATGAAATTCAATGACTTAGAGGACCCAGGAGGTACCAACAAGCTTGTTGCAATGAATATAATGTTTTGTGTAGACACTAATGTTAATTTCATGATCATTTTGTGTAAATTTTTCCTTCCAATGAAAAGTGAAGTATTATCATGAAAAATTGAAGATAGTCTCATTATTTAAGAATTAAACAGTTCAATACCTATAAGGAAAAGTAATAATCATTAATGACTCATTTCACTTGATGAAATTCAATAAGTACTTAATACCAAAGGTGTGCAAACATGCTTGTTCTAATGAATATAATATTTTGGGTAGACACAAATGTACTTATTCATATTAAGTGTTTCAATTGCTAAATAATAAGACTGTCTCTTTATTTCTAACTAACAAAGCTTTAATATTCATTTACCAAAAAAAAAATTGTATAAGAAATGGTAATTTAAACCAATCACACCTTTTTTTTTTAATGAAATTCATTGAATTTATATTACCAAAGAGGGAAATGAGCTTGTTGCAATGAATATAATGTTTTGAGTGGACAAAATTGTTAATTTCATCATCATTTTTTGTAAATTTGTCCTTCCAATGGTAAGAGAAGTCCTGTTATGAATAATTGAAATGTAGTCTCATTGCTTAGCAATTAAACCATCCAATACTTGTTAGGAAAGCTAATAAACATCAATAACTCATTTTACATGATGGAATTCAAAAGGTACTCTAGACCAATCACACCATTTTTTGATGGAATTCAATGGATTTACTATACCAAAGATGTACAAATAGCATTGTTGCAATGAATATAATGTTTGTTGTTGGCACAAAAGTTAATCATGAGATTTTTTTTCTAAATAAGTCCTTGAAAAGTTAGTTATAAATGAAGAGATTGTCTCATTGAGGATTTGAGACACTAAATACATATTTGAAAAGGTAATCTACACCAATCACACCCTTTTTTTTTTCTATTTGATGAAATTCAATGCATTTAGAGTACCAAAGATGTACAAATGAGCTTGTAGCATTGAATATAATGTTTTATGTAAACACAAATGTTGATTTCATCATCATTTAGTGTAAATTTGTCCTTCAAATAAAATGAGAAATCTTCTTATGAAAAATTGGACAGTCTTACTGTTCAAGAATTAAATTATTTAATACATGCAAAGAAAGGCATGCAATCGTGCTTTGTTCTAATGAGAGTAATGTTTTGAGAAGACACAAACATGATTAATAGGAATATTGAGTGCTTCACTTCCTGAATAATTAGAACATCTCTTCATTTCTAACTACAAAACTTCTTCTTTCAATGCAAGCACTCATTTACACAATATATGAATAAAAAATGGTAATTTAGACCTATCACACCAATGTTTGATGGAATTTGATGGATATAGAGCACCAAAGATTTACAAACAAGCTTTTTGCTATGATTATAATAATTTCTGCAGACACAAATGTTAATTTCATCATCATTTTGTGTAAATTTGTCATTCCAATGATAAGAAAATTCTTGTTATGAAAAATTAGCTTAGGAACTAAACCATTTAATACTTGTAATTAATTAGTGACTCATTTTACTTGATGGAATTCATTAGATTTAGTGTATCAAAGGTGTACAAACTAGCTTGTTGCAATAAATATGATGTTTATTGTGGACATAGAAGTTAACTTTGAGATCATTTTGTGTGAATGAGTCCTTGCAATGAAGGAAAAAGCCTTGTTAGCTAGAAATGAAGAGATAGTTTCATTTAGGAATTGAAACACTCAATACATATTTTAAAAGGTAATTTAGACCAAATACACCTTTTTGTTTTTGATGAAATTCAATGAAGTTAGAGTACCAAAGATGTACAAATGTTAGTTTAGCCATCAATCTTATTGTTTGAGAAGTAAATCATTCAATACTTGTAAAAAATGCTAATTGAGATCAATGATTCATTTACTTGATGGAATTCAATGAGTTCAAAGTACCAAAGGTGTGCAAACATGCTTTCTCCAATGAATATAATGCTTTGTGTGGACACAAAAGTTAATTTCACCATAATTTTGTGTAAATGAGTCCTTGTAACAAAGGAAGAGCCTTCTTGGCAAGAAATGAAGAGATGATCTAATTATTTAGACATTGAAACACTCAATACATATAAGAAAAGGTAATCCAGACCAATTAGACTTGTTTTTTATGGAATTCAATGGATTCAAAATACCACAGTTGTACAAATGAGCTTGTGGAGTAATTAACTCTAGCTTCTTTCCAAGTCCTAAAAGTAAAGCCTGATAAGCTTTCTTTGTGGTGAATCTTTTGTTTTAGTATTACACCATATCCTCAGTCAAATTTTAAAGGCATCTAGATGGGGAACAATTAAACATGGAAGTTTTTTAGCCTTTTGTTTTATTTTCTTAACTACTTATGTATGAGTGTGTGTCAATTCAGGAGGATTCTTTCTAAGTTTTTCAAATAAAGGTTAAGCATGATAAGCTAATTCTTTATAAAAATCTAAAATATAATGTAGACTTCCTAGAAATCTTTGCAATTAATTTTTGTCCCTAATTTCATTAAGAAATTGAAAAGAAAATTTAATTGCTTGATCTATTGGAATTACACTACCATTTTCGGTGAGGTGGCCAAGAAATGTAATCTTGGTTTAGAATAACCTAATTTTTCTAGCAAAGGCTGCAAGGCCTACCCTTTTTATTACAAACAATATAAAATTTGTATGTTTAAGAAGGAGAAGGCTTATCATCTAGGGATTGCTGTTTTGATGACAAATGTTGTAATTGATTTATGTAATCTCAACTTATCTGACATGGTTACATTCTTTTAGAACTGAACCATTTAATACCTACAAGAAGAGAAAATCAAGAATCATTTCTTTGTTTGATGGAATTCCACGGATTTTTAGGGCCAAGTTCATAAGGTTGTTGTTGCGATTAATATAACCTTTGGTGTATACATCAATGTTGCAATTAAAGTAATTATTTCTTTTAATTGTCTTATTTCTCCTTTTAATTCATTTATTTTAGCTTTAAGCTCTTGTATAGAGGGTTCTTTAGAAGTACAATTAGAAATATATCCTTTTACTCTATGAATCACTATTTTAAGGCTACAACCTTCTTTTGGAAATATTCTAAGATCCAAAATCATAGTATCTTCTTTTGTTAAGAATAATATGCCTTGGTCCTTCTTTAAGACCTTATAATAACCACATTCTCCCTAACTCGAAATCAGAAAGTGATCTTCTAGAATGTCTAATTCTATAATTTTTTATTTGAATCATTGTCAAATAAGAAAATAGTCAATAATGACCTTTTATGGCCTTCATCAATAAAGAGTTCTTAATTTTGCGTAAATGAGCCCTTACAATGAATGAAGGAGCCTTGTTGGCTAGAAATGAAGAGCATGTCTCATTAGTCAGGAATTGCAACATTAAATAGCTATAAGAAAAGCTAATCATCATCAAACTAACCATTCCATCAAGGAATTCAATAGGTTTATAGTATCAAGGTTGTACAAAGGAGCTTGTTGAAAAGAATATAATGTTTACAAATAACACAAAAAGTTAATTTCTTGAACATTTTGTGTGAATGAATCTTTGAAACAAAAGAGAAGTCTTGTTATTAAAAAATGAAGAGATAGTCTCATTGTTTAGGAATTAAGCCAAGCCATTTAATACCTATAAAGAAAGCTAATCAAGATTAATGACTCATTTGTGCTTCTTGAAGTTAGACATTGAAAATGTATAAGAAAAGCTAAATAAGACCACTAAAACCTTTTTTTTTATAAAATTCAATGGATTTAGAGTACCAAACATGTAGAAATGAGCTTCTTGCAGTGAATACAATGTTTGATGTTGACACAAAAGTTAATCACAAGATCATTTTGTGTAATTTTTTGCAACAAAAAAAGTGAAGCCTTGTTAACAAAAAATGAAGAGGTAGTCTAATTGTTCAAGAATTAAACCATTCAATTCCTATAAGGAAAGCAAATCAAGATCAATACCTCTTGTTATCATTGTTCAGGAATTAAACAATTAATGCCTATAAGGAAAGCCAATCAAGATTAAAGACTTATTTTTCTTGATGGAATTCAATGGATTTAGAAAGTTTTGTGCAAAAAAATAAAAAATTGAACATGAATTTCACAATCATTTTGGGTATATAAGTCTTTGTAATGAAGGATGGAGCCCTCTTATCTATAAATAAAAGATGTACATATGTATAAGAAAAGCGAATAATGATGAAAGCAACCTTTTTTTTTATGGAATTTAATGGATTTGGAGAACCAAAAATGTGCAAAAGAGCTTGTTGCAAAAAGAAAAGAAAAAGGAAAAAAATGCCTCAATTTAGAGAAAAAGGAGTCTTTGATATTCTAATCCATTGATGGAATTCAATGGATTTAGAATATTAAAGATGTACATACATGCTTGTTCCAATGAATAGAATGTTTTCTGCAAACAAAAAGTAAAGTTCACCTTCATTTTGGGTAAATAAGTTTTTGCAATAAAGGAAGGAGCCTTGTTAGGTAGAAATGAAGAGAAGGTCTCATTATTAAGATTTCAAATCTTCAATATGTATAAGAAAAGCTAATCAAGATCAATTAAAGCTTTGTTTGATGGAATTGAGTGGATTTAGTGAACCATAGATGTACAAATGAGTTTGTTGAAAAAATAAAAGGAAAAGGAAAAATGCCTTAATTTATTCAAAAGGTTTATAAACTTCAAAGAAAATCTTTTCCCGATTTTTCAGACCCCAGTAAGTGTCTAGCTCTTGAAAATGCTTATCAAGAATATTTGAAAAAAAAAAAAGTGTAAAGGTGTTAGTTGCATTCATCCTCCACCTTTAAATCTCTGTTTTAAAATCAATGATAATGAGATTATTGCTTCACCTTATAAGGTTGAAGCAACCATTAGTGTTGTTATACAGCAAGATGATTATAGTAATGTTTATCTTCAATTTTCTGGATCTAAGCTTATGTGTATTGAGCAAACAATTGAGGAAATAGCTCAAAATAGGAATGTTATTCCCAAACCTCTGGTTAAACCAAAATAGTAAAAAAGGTTTTATTTAATCCTCCTTCACCAGAAGAAATAAATTACAAAATGGTAGATGAAAGTTTTGCTAAAGCAAAAAAAAAACTTGGTAAGTGAAATCTTCAAAAGACTTAAAGGTATGAAATTAAAAGAAAAAGAAGCCATAGTGCAAGAAAAAGGGGAACATATTATATTTGAAAATGAGATAGAAAATTATATAGATCAATTACAAAATATTTTTGTATTAGAATAGCAACCTCTGAAGGATAAACCTTCTGCTTCTTATGATAAGAAACCTTTTGATATTAATAAAATGACCTTTAATAAGGCTCATACAAATATATATTAGCAAAGACCAGCACTTGTTGATCTTGTATTAAAAGAACAAGTTGATTACAACTATGTTTAATATGATGGTGATAGTATAGTGGAATGGAATCTAAAAGGTCGAATAAGACATCAAATTCTCTTACTATTGCATTATATGATGATGTTTGCAATTGTTGCTAAAACAAAGGGTAATTCTGACCTTAAGATTACAAAAATAATTGCAGATAGATTTACCAGACAACTTAGAGGCTGGTAGGATTTTTATTTGTCTAAGGAGGCAAAAAAAAAATCAAATATTTTCTACAGTTGAGACTAAATCTAAAGAATTTCTATTTGATTATGTTAGTACACTTATTTATACTATTACCAATCATTTTATTGGTACTGCCACTTTGCTAGTTCATAAAACTTATGAACAACTCATTAATTTGAGATACCCTAACTTATCACATTTTAAGTGGTCAAAAGATGCATTCTTCACTAAAGTCTTTACTTAAGAAGATAGCTAGAATATTTTTTAGAAAAAAAAAAAAATTTGTTTTTGAGTTACCTACCTTATTTGCAAAAGGAGTTAGGACTTGGATTAAAATCTAATAATGCTGGAACTATTGATTATAATTAGTATACTCATGGAGGATTAGCTACTACAGAAGTAGCTAAAGGACTCTGTAATGACAAAAAATTGCATAGGCAGTTGCAAAGGTAAGAAAGCTTTTGTGAGCAGATGGCTTATTCACCCATTAGATATCTTACAAAATAAAAGAGTAGGAGTTATCACTCCAATATTAAGAAAAAACAATTTTGTACAAAAGAAAAGGCCCCCATAAGGTCTAAGAAGCAAAAAATAAAAGGAGGAAAAAATTGCCTCAGCATAAAAAGATTATTGTTTGCTATAAGTGTGGAAAACTAAGGCACTATACTAATAAGTGAAAAACAAAGCAAAAGCTTCAAGAATTAGCTACAAATGAAATTCTTAAAAGATCATTAATGCATATTTTTTTATCAAAAAAAAAAAAGAAGTACTTTAAGAAGATAATTCTTCCTTAACTTTTTAATTTGATGAAAAAGGTTGTGATGGTCATTGTACCATTACAAAGCATTGTGTAAACAAAATGGCTTGTTAGTTTTAACAAAAGAGGATAGTTTAATATGAGCATTTTAGATCTTATTGATAAAATTCTAGATCCTAAAGAAAAATATGAGCAATTAGAAAAATATTTACATGTAGCTAAAATTCAGAATAAAGAATATACTATGAAGGTTATGCAACTCAAGAAAATTACAGTTTAAATACTATTATACATTGTATGAAAGGTAGTCCTCCTAAGTTATGTAGGGAAGAACCATTTATTAAAGAGCTTGAAGATGAAATTCATACCCTGAAAATAGAAAAAAAAATTAAAAGAAAGAATTGTAAATTTGGAAACTCTGCCTTATTAAGAGGAAACATCTTTAGTGCTTCTAGAAACCTCCTTAAAGGAAGATGTGAATATTGAAAATCTTTAATATATTAAACTTGTTGATAAAGTTATTACTCATAAATGGCATACAAATATTATAGTCATTGTTAATAAAAAAAATATTTTCTCTACTATGACGTTCAAAATACTTCTCAAAAACAACAAAAGTGTTAAGCACTGCTGATAAAAATAAACTTGTTATTAGTTACAAGTTATCTAAAGTTGCTATTTGCAATGAAGGAATTTCATTCCTTTTGTGCCGGTTAAGCCAACATGTTATTTTAGGAAATCATTTTCTTCCTATGCTCTACTCTATTAAAAAAATTAATAGCAAGGGTATTTATAAAGAAATTAAAGGCAAGGTTATTAGCTTTAAATTTATATTTGTCCTTCAATATAAAGAGATAGATTTACTTCAAAAAAATATTAAGAGAAAAGAAAAGTTTATTTGCTTAAAAGCATCTACCAAAAAAAAAAAAAAAAACTTTCTTCTCTTATTATTACAACTAAAGTATAGGAAATAAAAGAAGTAATAGAATCAATGATATGCTTAGAAATTCCTACTACTTTTTAGAATAGGAATAATCATATTGTTAACTTGCCTTATGAGTTAGACTTTAATGAAACTCAAAGTCCAACTAAAGCCAGACCCATTGCTTTGGGCCGTTAACATTTAAAGATCCGTAGAACAAATATACAAGAGCTTAAGAAAGGACTAATTTGAAATTTAAGTCCTTGGAGTTGTCCTTCATTTTATGTAGAGAATAATGTAGAATTAGAATGAGGCATTCCTAGATTAGTTATTAAGTATAAGCCCTTAAATAAGGCACCAAGATGGATTAGGTATGCTATACCTAATAAAAGAGACGTGCTTAATTGGCTTAATAAAGCCAAGATATTTTCAAAATTTGATATAAAATCTAGTTATTGGCAAATCTAGATTTGTGAAAAAGATAAGCATAAAACAACCTTTATAGTACCTTTTGGGCATTATGAATAGAATGTAATGTCTTTTGGTTTTGAAAGATTGCCCCTTCAAATTTTAGAAGATTATGAATGAGATATTTAATGTTTATTTTGCATTTATGATTGTTTATATCAATGATGTGTTAGTTTTCTTTAGTACCATTGAGAAATATTTTAAACAACTTAATTTATTCATTCATGTAATGAAAAAGTAGGACTAGCTGCTTCAACAAGAATGATGAAGTTATTTTAAAATAGGATTTGCATCCTTGGACACTTCATTGAGAATGGTTTTATTATTCCCATTGATAGAGCAATTAAATTTGCCTCAAAATTTCCAGATGAAATTAAATATAAACGACAATCACAAAGACTTTTGGGAAGTTTGAATTATTTTTAGATTATTATAAGGTTTTAGCTCATGATACTAAACCTCTATATGAAAGATTAAAGAAAAATTGGCCTTAATGGATGGAAAAACATACACAAGCTATTAAATAGATAAAAGTTAGAGTAAAAGAATGCCTTTGCTTAGTTATACCCCATTCAAATGCCTTCAAAAATGTGGAGATAGATGTCTCCATGAAGGGCTTTGGTGGTATTCCTAAGTAATGCCTCTGCTCCAAAGAAGAACTACTTCACTTTACCTCTATGGAAAGGCACTGAAGTTAATTACTTTATGACTAAAAAAGAAATTTTTTCTATAGTGTTGTGCATTCAAGAGTTTCAAAGTTATTTATTGAAAATGATTGCAAAGTACTGAAAGATGTTTTTACTAAAGATGTTAAGAACATAGCATCAAAAAAATTTTTTTTTCTAGATGGCCAGGAATATTATCACCTTTTGATTTTGACATTGAGTTTATTAAAAGAAATTCTTATTCTTTCCTTGATTTCCTAACTCATGAATTTTTACACAGTTCATTACATGAGTAAATATCCACTAATATAGGGGTCTTATTTCATCAACAAAAATTGTAACAAAAAAGGTTGATCAACTTTGCGATGAAATTCATGAGTGTGTTCTAGATAAAGGTAATTATCCATTGATTCAAAAATATTTGGATTTTTCATATTCCATTAAGAAAATTATGCTCAGCTTTTGCCTAATGAGGTAGCAAGATTTTATCTTAAAGATGAAATCAATACACATCATATAGGTTGTTCCTTTTATTAATAGATTTTGTATGAGATGGGATTAGTGATTATTGAACCCATTGAAAAGGGTTCTAGTACATCTTCTTTAGGTTATAAGGATTGGGCTTATGCCAAGTTTAAAATTAAGAAAGTTCTTTATCTAAAAGACTAGCAAGGAGGCCTATTCACTACAAGAAAATTAAAGGACTAGTGAAAGTTTAAGACCTTTAATTATTTTGATTATATGGTAGCATGGGAAAATGCTTTGCTATATGAAAACTAGCAAAAGAAATTTGGCTGGTGGATTCAAATCCATTTCCCTCATGAACTAAATGATTTTCTAACTAGTTTAAAATTCATTCTTTAAATGGGCCCATTACTTTACCCAATAAGGTAAGAACTACTTACAAATAGTTTTGTGAGTAGTATTGTGAAGAAAATAATGACAAAGAGATATTCTACTTTTATTTGCTTCCTAGTATCAAGTCCCATGGATCGTTGAATGGGATTGTATCATAGTGGTAAAGCATGTTAATATTGTTGAGGTCAACATTAAGCATGCTCCATGTCTCACTAAGGATTAATATCCACTGGTGGGACAAGTTTGATTTTTTCCATGATGGAGATTATATGGCCAAAGGGATTGTTCATATTAAAGGATCACACCCTATTGCTCTTAAGCTTAACACCTCTCAATCTTTAGAATAACTGTTTAAAGCACTAATAGAATTTGCATCCAAAGAGAAGCTATTGGAAATGATGACTACTTTGCCTCAACCTCAAGCATTGGCTTCTTAAGCATCTTCCTTACAAGAACTGATGCAAGATGTCAATAGTCAAGCAAGATTTATTGAGGATGATATCATGCAAGATTCCAAGACTCCTATGACTCTAAAAGACAAATAACTTTTGTCTGAAAAAAGCTACTACTTTTGTAAATTCACTTTATGAAAAACATTAAAAGAAATTACTTTATTAAAGTGACTTTAAAAGTCACTTTAGTTCATGTCAAAGGAATCCAAGGTTGGGTAAATAAGACTTGGAGTCTTATCTTTATCTTCTTCTTCTCACCTATCTTGTAAAATTTTCCTTTCACTCAAGCAAACAAACAAGAAAGTAATAGTTCTTTAACAGCAAACTAGCAATAATACTAGTTTATAAATGTTTTGAATATATGTAAAATATCAACAACACTCATCTCAACAATATATTTTTATGACTTTGATACCATTGCTCTTGATGAGCAGGAGTAAAAGTCATAAAAAACCATTTTCTTTTCAGCTTGATTTCAAAAGACTAGAATAACTCTTTATCTTTTTCCTCAACCTCATTATAGGTTTTAAGTTCATAGATTCTCCAATCTTCATCATGATAACCCATACTAGATAAGGAGGGAGATCTAGGTCTTCAAGCATGATGTAGTGGTTTGTTAACCGCAAAAGTAGAAGTGGAGGGAAGAAAGTCAACTTTATATTGTGGTTGATTAACTTGTTCCCTTGTTCTTCTAATTCCATCCAACTCTATTAGTGGAATAGAAGAAGTAAAGTATCTACTTGGTTTTAAATCTTTAAGGTCTTTATGAGGTTTAACCCTACATTTCTTTGTGGTGGAAATCCAATTTCAACATCTTCAACTTAATATTCAATAATTTCTTCTAATTGTCAATAAACTTGTATAACAAGTTTTTCTAGAGTCCATTTTTCAAGTAATTTAACTTGATCGCATGTTATAATTCTAGGAACCATAACATATGTTTTAGATCTATTAGTTAGAAACAAAATGATAGTTCCTTTATTATCATATTTATAAGGTATTTCTTTTATACAAGGAACTGTGGAGTTGATTACCTTATAATGGATTCTATATTTAAGAACCAAATTTTCAAAGGTAGACATTATATCAAATCCTTCTGTTTTAATATCTAGACACAAAGCATGCATTAACTTAGGATTAATAATGATAGCATAAAATTAGAAAAACATGAGAATCATATTCCTTCACTTAAACTTGATTTAATTACTTGTAATAAAGAGTCATGATAACGGTGATGTCTATTATACCAAACACAAATTGTAGTTGAATTATTTAAACCTAATCTAACAATTGGTTTTAAAACTACCTAAACCATCCTAATATGGATCAATTTATACTTTTGCTAATGAGAGCTAATAAGCTCATGATAAAAAGAAAAAGTCATTATAACCCTGAGCTAAGGATAAAGCTTCTTCAACAATTTTAATAATATAATCACATTTTGAGAAGAAACTTTCCTATTTATAAACATGGGAAGGAAAGGAAGAAGGAAAAGTCCAATTTTGTAAATAATTATTATCTAGATTTTCACTTACAATAATTTCTTTATTTTAATTACTTAAACTACTATTACAATTACAACGAGAAAGTCATCATGGTTTTTGGTGATGCACTAACTCATGATATCACTATCAATAAATTTGCACCAAATGTTCAAAATGTCAACCCTAACTACACAAGCAAATAATAGCAACATGATTTAGGTTTCAATCACAAGTTTAGATTAGTCACCTAATACCCTTAATGCCATACCATTCCTTTCACACAAGCAAACAAGGAAGCAAGTAATAGATCTTTAACAACAAACAAACAACAGCATAAATATGCCCTTGTAGTGAAAGAAGGAGCCTTGTTAGTTAAAAATGAAGAGAATGTCTCACTATTTAAGAATTGAAACATAGCTATAAGAAAAGCTAATAAAGATCAATCTAGCCTTTTTTTGAATGATTTCAATGGGTTTACAGTACCAAAATTGTATAGATGTGTTTGTTGCAATGACTATAATGAATATAGACATCATTGTTATAAAAAAAATGAAGAGACAACTTTACCTTTTGTTGATGGAATTCAATGGATTTAAAGTACCAAAGATGTACAAACAAGCTTGTTGCAATGAATATTGTTTGCTATTGACATAAAGGTTAATTACGAGATCATTTTGTGTGAATGAGTTTTTGCAAGGAAACAACAAGTCTTGCTAAAAAGATATGATTGTCTCATTGTTCAGGAATTAAACCATTTAATACCTACAAGGAGAGCTAATCAAGTTCAATTATTCATTTGTCTGATAGAATTTAATGGATTCAGATATCAAAGGTGCAAAAATGTGCTTGATCCAATGAATAGAATGTTTTGTATAGACTCAAATATTAATTTAACCATTTTTTTTTTGTGTGAATGAGTCCTTACAACATGTTGGAAGGAGCCTCATTAGGTAGAAATGAAAAGAAGGTCTCATTATTCAGGAATTAAAACATTCAAGAGGTATACAAAAAGCTACTAAAGATAAATCAAAGCATTGCTTGATGGAATTCAATGGATTAAGAGTAGCAAAGATGTAGAAATGAGTTTCATGCAATGTATACAATGGTTGTTGTTGACACAAAAATTAGTTACAAGATCATTTTGTGTTAATAAGTCCTCGCAATGAAAAGAGAAACCTTGTTATCAAAAAATGAAGAGGTGGTCTCATTTTTCAAAAATTAAACCATTTAATACTTACAACAAAAGCTAATTAAGATCAATGGTAAATTTGATTGATGGAATTCAATAGGTTTAGAGTACCAAATGTGTCTAAACATATTTGTTCTGATGAATATAGTGTTATGTGAAGACAAAATGGTTAATTTCACCATCATTTTGTTTAAATAAGTCCTTACAATGAAGGAAGGAGCCTTATCAGCTAAAAATGAAAAGGTCTCAATATTCAAAAATTGAAATATTAAATAGCTATAAGAAAAACCAATGAAAATCTATCTAACCTTTGAAGGATTTTGATGGGTTTAGTGTATTGAGTTGTATATACAAGTTTTTTTTGCAACAAATGTAATGAATATAAGCATCCTTGTTATCAAAAAATGAAGAGATGATCACATTATTTGGGAATTATATCATTCATTGCCTGTGAGGAAAGCTAATTAAGATCAATGACTAATTTACTTGATTGACTTGAATGAGTTTAAATACCAAAGATGTATCAATGATCTTATTGCTATGAGTATAATGTTGCTTGTTATAAAAGTTAATTATGAGATCATTTTGTGTCAAGGACTCTTTGCAATGAAAAGGAAAGCCTTGTTGTCAAAAAATGAAGAGGTAGTCTCATTGATGGAGAACAAATTATTCAATACCTATAATGAAAGCAAATTAAGATCAAAGACTTATTTACATGATGGAATCCAATGGATTGACAATACAAATGATGTATAAACAAGCTTGTTTCAATGAATATAAATATTAATGTTGATACATAAGTTAATTGAAGGATCATATTGCATGAATGAATCCTTGCAATTAAAAGAAAAATTCTTATTGTCAAAAAAATGACTAGATAGTCTCATTATTTAGGAATTGAAGCACTTAATATATATAAGAAAATGTAATCTAGACCAATTACACTTTTTTTTTTTATGGAATTCAATGGATTTAGAGTGCTAGAGATGTACAAATGACCTTGTTACAATGAATATAATATTTACTGTTGACACAAAAGTTAATTATGAGATTATTTTGCATGAATGAGTCATTGCAATGAAAAGAAATGTCTTGTTATAAAAAAAAAAATATGAGATAGTCTCATTATTTAGGAATTGAAACACTCAATACTTATAAGATAAGGTAATCTAGAGCAATCATACATTTTTTTTTTCTTATGGAATTTAAAGGACTGTTGCAATGAATATAATGTTTTTTATCCACACAAAAGTTAATTAAAAGATCATTTTGGATGAAGGAGTCCTTGCAATGAAAAGAGAAGTTTTGCTATCAATAAATGATGAGATAGTCCAATTGTTCAGGAATTAAACCATTTTAGTACCTATATGGAAAGCTAATCAAGATTAATAACTCATTTGCTTGATGGAATTTAATGGATTCAGAGTACCAAAGGTTTAAAGACATGCTTTTTCCAATGAATAAAATATTTCATGTAGACCAAAAAGTTAATTTCACCATCATTTTGTGTAAATGAGTTCTTGCACTCAATGAAGGAGCCTTGTTAATTAGAAATGAAAACAAAATCTCATTATTCAAGAATTGAAACACTCATACATATAGGAAAAGCTAATCTAAAGCAATCAAACCCTTTTTTTTTTTTTTGGGAATTCAATGTATTTAGAGTAGCAAAGTTGTAGAAAGGAGTTTCTTGCAATGAATACAATGGTTGTTATTGAAACAAAAGTTAGTTACGAGATCATTTTGTGTTACTGAGTCCTTCCAATGAAAAAAGAAACCTTTTTAGCAAAAAATGAAGTGGTAGTCTCATTGTTAGAAAATTAAATTATTCAATACTTACAAAGAAAGCTTATTAAGTTCAATGACTCATTTAATTAATAGAATTCAATAGGTTTAGAGTACCAAAAATGTCCAAACTTGTCTATTCCAACAAATATAATGTTTTGTGAAGGCAAAAAGGATAATTTCACCATCAATTTGTGTAAATAATTCCTTACAACAAAGACAGGAGCCTTATGAGCTAAACATGAAGTGAAGTCTCATTATTCAGGAATTCAAACATTAAATAGCTATAAAAGAAAGCTAATAAAGATCAATCTAACCTTTGTTTGAAAAATTTCAATGTGTTTAAAGTACCAGAGTTTTATAGATGTACTTTGTTGCAATGAAATAATGATATAGACGTTCATGTTATCACAAAATGAAGAGACAATCACATTGTTTAGGAATTATACCATTTAATACCTATAAAGAAAGCTAATCAAGATCAATGACTCATTTCCTTCATGGAATTCAATGGGTTTAGATTGCCAATGATGTACCAATGATCTTATTGCAATGAGTATAATGTTTGCTTTTGGTATAAAAGTTAATTATGAGATCACTTTGTGTGAATGACTCTTCGTAACAAAATGAATAGCCTTGTTATTAAAAAAATGAAGAGATAGTGTCATTGTTTGGGAGTTAAACCATTAGCTTGATGGAATTTAGTGGATTTAGAATACTAAAGAAGTACTAACATGCTTATTTGATTGAATAGGATATTTTTTGTTGGACAAAATTCAATTTCACTATCATTTTGTGTAAATAAGTCCATACATTGAAGGAAAGAACCTTGTTAGCCAGAAATGAAGAGAAGATCTCATTATTCTAGAATTGAAAACTTAAATAGCACTAAGAAATGTTAATCAAGATCAATTTAACCCTTGTATGCACGAATTCAATTAGTTTAAAGTACCAAAGTTGTATAGATGTGCTCATTATAATGAATATAATGATTATAGACATCCTTGTATGCAAAAAATGAAGAGATGATCACCTTTGTTAGGAATTAAACCATTTGATACCTAGAAGGAAAGCTAATCAAGATCAATGACTCATTTATTTTATGGAATTCAATGGATTTAAGTACCAAAGACATACAAATTAGCTTTTTGCAATGAATATAATATTTTTTGTTGACATAAAAGGTAATTACAAAGGAATGAGCCTTGTTAGCTAGAAATGAAGAGATAGTCTCATTATTGGTAATTTAATCACCTAATATGTATATGAAAAGATAATCCAGACTAATCACTTCCCATTTTTTATGGAATTCAATGGATTTAGAGAAGCAAAGTTGTACAAATGAGCTTGTTGCAATGAAAGAACATCATTTTGTGTGAATAAGTCCTTGCAATGAATGTAGAAGACTTGTTATCAACAAAATGAAAAGGAGGTCTCATTGTTCAAGACTTGTTATCACCTTTTATCACTTGTAAGGAGAACTAATCAAGATCTATGAGTCATTTACTTGATGGAATTTAATGGGTTCATGCTTGTTGTAATGAATATAATGTTTTGTGTTGACACAAAATGATGTAAATCCTAACAAACATGGCTTAGGAATTCAACACACTTAAGGAATAAAAAAAAAAAGCATAAGCAAGCTAAATCATATTTAAATCATGCAAGACCTAGATCCAATGTTCAAGGAGAATAAACCTAGGGTATAAGGAAAGATATAGATACCACACATTGGCAAAGAAGGGATTCGGGAGTGATAAGTTAGGCTGAACACTTCAAGGAGAGTTAGTTCTTGATAAGTTCCTAAGTTTTTCAAAAAAATTGAAGGAAAAAATTTTCACTAATGTTATGCTCTTTTTAATGATAAAATCAAGCATATTTATAGGCTGAATTAATAACCTTAAAGTCCCAAAAAATAAAGTTAGTTTAAAATGAACAAATGATCTCCTTATTCTGGAATTACAACACTTAATACAGAAAGGAATAGCTAATTTAGACCAATCACATCGTTATTTGATGCAATTTAATGGATTTGGAGTACCAACAATGTAGAAATGAGCTTCATATAATCAATACAATGCTTATTGTTGACAAAAAGTTAATTTTGAGATCATTTCATGTGAATGGGTCCTTGCAATGTAAAGGGAAGCCATGTTGAAGAGGTGTTCTCATTGTTTAAGAATTAAACCATTCAATATTTGTAAGGAAAAATAATCAAGATCAATGACTCATTTACTTGATTGAATTCAATGGGTTTAGAGTATTAAAGGTGTGCAAACGTGCTTATTCCAAATAATATAATATTTTTTTGTTGACACAAAAGTTAATGTCACCATCATTTTGTGTAAATGAGTCCTTGGAACAAAGGACCCTTGTTAGTTAGAAATGAAGGGATTATCTAATTATTTAGCGATTGAAACACTCAATATATATAAGAAAAGGTAATCTAGACCAATCACACCTTTTTTTGATGGAATTCATTGAATTTAGAGATTAAAGATGTACAAATGAGCTTGTTGCAATTAATTTAATGTTTGCTATTAACATAAAAGTTAATTATGCAATTATTTTGTATGAATGAGTCCTTGGAATGAAAAAAAAAAAGCCCTATTATCAAAAAACAAAGTAACAGTCTCTTTGTTTGACAATTAAACCATTCAATACTTGTGAGGAAAAATAATTAAGATTAATGACTTAATTACTAGATGGAATTCAATGGGTTTAGAGTACCAAAAATGTAGAAATGAGCTTTTTGCAATGAATACATTGTTTATTTTTCCATAATAGTTAACGATGAGATTATTTTGTGTGAATGAGTCATTGCAACAAAAAGAGAATTCTATTTATCAAAAAATAATGAGACAATCTCCTTATTCAAGAATTAAACCATTCAATACCTATATGAAAAGCTAATTAAGTTCATTAACTCTTTTGTTTCATCAAATCCAATGCATTCAAAGTACCAAATGTGTACAAATGTGCTAGTTCCAATGAATATACTTTTTTGTGTAGACATAAAAGTTGATATCACCATCATTTTGTGTAAATGAGTCCTTGCAACATAGGAAGGAGCATTGTTAGTTAAAAATGAAGAGATGATGATGAGATAGATAGAGGATAAAAAATGCATGGAGGCTTCTAAGGATCTGTTAAGGTTTCAAGAAGGGCCAATAACATGTTCAAATGCTAAAAGGATGAAAGAAGCACTTGATGGATTGATTAAAGAAATCTAGCTAAAGAAACTATTTTAAGGTTGAAGGGCTACAAAACATATATCTTAATGTAGGCTGAGGCTTTATTTATTATATAAGTATGCTGAATTTTTGTTAGCTTATTTAGGATGTTTGACATTTTCTCTACAGTTAGAGTTGTAAAAATTTAGCATGTAAATAAGCTTGATTTCATTGTTAAAAGTAAGTAGATCATTAGTGAAGCTAAAAGTGAGAATTTTCTCCTTTAGTTCCTTTAAGAACTAATTAACTCTTCTTATGACATTTAACCTGACTTATAACTCCTAAGTCCCTTCTTTTTTGGAGTGTGGTGTTCATAACTTTCTTTATTCCTTAAGTTCGTTTTCATCAAACTTTGGGTTTAGATCTTGCATGATTGAAATTTCATTTAGCTTTCTTGGGTACTTATTTAAATTCTTTGTTTGTGTTGGGTCACTAAGCTATGTCTTTTAGGGTTTACACCAGTTGGTATCAGAACATGACTTTGAATTAGGTTTCCTTATCTAACTTTGTGGTTTATTTTTTTTGTTCCTCTTCTTAGTTGCATTCTATAACCTCCTGTTCTTTGAATCTGCAAATCCTAGTTTATCTTTTCTTATTTTTAAATTTTTGCAAAAAAAAAAAAAAAAAACAAATGAAATCTTGCTTGATAAAGAAGAAAAGAAAAAGAAAAAAAAATGAAAAGAAAAATATTCTTTTTGATTCCTTCCTATTTCAAAAGTAAATCTTGTTTAATTAGGTAAAAGGGAGATAAAGGCTTTATTTCCTTATTCCTTTCCAGTTCTGACAAGGATTTGGATCCAATTAATTCTTTTTTTTTTCTCATATTTTGCAATTTAATCTTATTGAGTTCTTCTAATCCATAACCTTAAATTCATTGCACTTTTCTAAATTTCTTTGATTCTAATTTTTTGGAATTAGTTAGTTATAAAGTGACTTTAATTGAGCTTGTTTATTTTAATAAAGGAGTGACAGAAAAATGCTAAATTTATATAACATGTAAACATGAGAGTGAGTGTCATACTGTGAGAGAGTAGAAGGAAACACAAGAGGGAGTGTGTGTGAGTTTATTCCCAACATATAAATTTTTTATATAAGTGATGATTCAAAATTGAATCTTTTTAAGGAGAGGCAAATTGATCAGATCCATAGAAGATTTAATGCATAAAGGGCTTCTAAAGATCCATTGAGCATTCACGAAGGGCCAATAACATGTTCAAGGGCTAAAAGGATGAAAAAGGCACTCAATGTTTGGGCCTAAGAAGCTAATTCAAGTTTGAATGGTAGTAAAACATATCTTAATGTAAGCCAAGGATTTATTTATTGTTTAAGTATGCTAAATGGGTCTATGTCAAGTTATTGTAAGAATTTCTACAACACCAAAAAAAGAAAAAGGAGTAAATTTGTTGTTAGCTTATTTAGGAAGTTTATAATTATCTCTAGGGTTAGGATTGTTAATTTACAACAACTACAAAACAATTAGGAGTAGATTTGTTGTTAGCTTATTAAAGAAGTATGTCATTATCTACATGGCTAGGGTTGTTAATTTAGCTTATAAATGGGCTTGATTTCATTGTTAAAAAAAAGTAGAACATTAGTGAAACTAAAATTGAGAATTTTCTCCTTTAATTTTTTCAAGAACTAAAAAACTTATCAAGAGCTAACTCTTCATGTGGTGTTTAACCTGACTTATCAATACAAAATCTCTTCTTTTTTGGAGTATGATGTCAATATCCTTCTTTACACCTAAGGTTCATGTTCCTCAAACATTAGGTCTAGGTCCTACATAATTGAAATCTAATCTTGCTTTCTTAGGTTCTTATTTGAATTCCTTGTATACATTGGGTCCCAAAGCCACATATTTTGGGGTTCATATTAGATGGTCTCATTATTTAGGAATTAAAATAGTTAAAACATATATGATAGAAGGTAATTTAGACCAATCATACCATATTTTGATGAAATTCAATGGTTTTAGAGTACCAATGTTGTACAAACGAGCTTGTTGTAAAGAATATATTGTTTGATATTGATACAAAAGTTAATTGTGAGATCTTATATGTGAATGAGTCCTTGTAATAGAAAGAGAAGACTAGTTATCAAAAAATGAAGAGAGTCTCATTGTTTGGCAATCAAACTGTTCAATCCTATAAGGAAAGCTAATCAAGATCAATGACTGATTTGCTTGATGGAATTTAATGGGTTTAGAGCACCAAAGGGGTACAAACTTGCTTGTTCCAATGAATATAATGTTTCACCATCATTTTGCTCAATTGAGTCCGTGTAATGAAAAGAGAAGTCTTGTTATCAAAAAATGAAGAGATATTCTCATTGTTTGGGAATCAAACCATTCAATATAAGGAAAGTTAGAAGATTAATAACTCATTTCCTTGATGGAATTTAATGGATATAGAGTACTAAAGGTGTACAAAAGTGCTTGTTCCAATGAATAGAATGCTTTGTATAGACATAAAAGTTAATGTCACATCATTTTGTGTAAATGAGCCCCTACAATGAAGGATGGAGCCTTGTTAGTTAGAAATGAAGAGATTGTTTCCTTATTTAGGATTTGAAACACTTAATATGTATAGGAAAAGCTAATATAGACCAATCACACCTTTTTTGATGGAATTCAATGAATTTAGAAAATAAAAAATGTAGAGACGAGCTTGTTGCAATGAATATAATATTTGATGTTATATGGAAGTTAATTACAAGATTAGTTTGTGTGAATGAGTCCTTGCAACAAAATTAGAAGTCTTGTTATCAAAAAATAAAAAGACGGTCTCATTATTTAGGAATTAAACCATATAATATCTATAACAAAAGCTAATAAGGATTAATGCCTCATTTACTTGATGGAATTAATAGATTTAGAGTATCAAAGATGTACAAATGTGCTTGTTCCATTGAAAATACTCCTTTGTGTAGAGGCAAACGTTAATTTCACCATCATTTTGTGTAATAAGTCTTTCAATGAAGGAAGAACATTGTTAGATAGAAATGAAGAGACATTATCATTATTTACGAGTTGAAACACTTAATACATATAGGTAAAGGTAATATAGACCAATCACACCCTTTTTTTTTTTTATGAAATTCAATGAATTTAAAGTACCACAAATTTATGTACTAGCTTGTTATGATAAATATAATGTTTGTTGTTGATATAAAGTTAATTACGAGATCATTTTGTGTGGATAAGTCCTTTCAATAAAATGAGAAGTCTTATTATCAAAAAATAAAGATATGGTCTCATTGTTCATGAGTTAAACCATTCAATACTTATAATGAAAGCTAACAAAGATCAATGACTCATTTACATAGGATAATTTGATGAATTTAAATTACCAAAGGAGTACAAACATGCTTGTTCTAATGAATATAATATTTTGTGTAGACACTAATGTTATCATCACCACATTTTGTGTAAATGAGCTCATGCAATGAAAAGAGAAGTCCTATTATCAAAAAAAGAAGAGACAGTCACATTGTTTGGGAATTAAAGTATTTAGTACTTATAAGGAAAGCTAATGAAGATTGATGACTCATTTGCTTGATGGAATTCAATAGATTTATAGTATCAAAGATGTATTAACAAGATTGTTGCAATGAATATAATGTTTGCTGTTAACAAAAAAAAGTTAATTACAAGATTATTTTATGTGAATGAGTCCTTACAATTAAAAGAGAAGTGTTGTTATAAAAAAAATGAAAAGACCATCTCATTGAATACTTATAAGGCAAGCAAATCAAGATCAGTGAGTCATTTGCCTGATGGAATTTAATGAATATAGAGTACCATTTAGGAATGGAGACACTTAATGGATTTAGAGTACCAAAGATATTGAGATGAGCTTCTTGCAATGAATACAATATTTGTTGTTGAGACAAAAGTTCATTTTGATATTATTTTGAGTGAATGAGTCCTTGCAGTGAAAAGAGAAGTCTTGCTATTAAAAAATGAAGAGATGGTCTCATTGTTTCAAAATTAAACCATTTGATGCCTATGAAGAAAGCTAATAAAAATCAATGACTCAATTACTTGATGGAATTGAATAGATTTATAGTACCAAAAATGTACAAATGTTGCAATGAATATAATGTTTGCTAATAATGCAAAAGTTAACTATGGATTATTTCTATGTGAATGAGTCCTTCAAACAAAAAGAGAAGTCTTATTATCAAAAAATGTAGAGATGATCTCATTGTTCAGGAATTAAACCATTCAATACCTATTAGGAAAGCAAATCAAGATCATTAAGTCATTTGCTTGAAGGAATTCAATGTGTTTAGAGTACCAAAGTTACAAGTTTGAAATGAAGGATGGACTTCAATATGTATAAGAAAAGGTTATCTAGACCAATCACACCTATTTTTGATGGACTTCAATGGATTCAAAGCACTAATGATATAAAAACAAGCTTCTTACAATGAATCCAATGTTTGCTACTTATGCAAAAGTTACTTTTAAGATCATTTTGTGCGAATGTGTCCTTGCAACAAAAAGAGAAGCCTTATTATCAAGAAATGGAGAGGTAGTTTCATTGTTCAAGAATTAAACCATTCAATACCTATAAGGAAAGCTAATGGAGATGAATGACATATTTTGTTGCTGGAATTCCATCAAAAAAAGGTGTGATTGGTTTACATTAGCTTTTCTTATATGTATTGCATGTTTCAATTCTTGAATAATGAGACTAACTCTTCATTTCTAGCTAACAATGTTGCTTCCTTTAATGCAGGGGCTCATTTACATAGAAAAATGGCAAAATTGACCTTTTTGTGTCTACACTAAACATTATATTCATTGGAGCAAGCACCTTTGCACACCTTTGGCAAACACTTTAAACCCATTGAATTCCATTAAGTCAATGAAGCATTGCTACTGATTAGCTTCTTATAGGTATTGAACGGTTTAATTTCCTAATCAATGGGACCATCTCTTCAATTTTTGATAACATGACTTCTCTTTTATTGCAAGGATTCATTCACACAAAATGATTTTGTAATTAACATTTGTGTCAACAATAAATATTGTATTCTTTGCAACAAGCTTGTTTATACATATTTGGTACTCTAAATCCATTGAATTCCTTCAAACAAAGCTTTAATTAATCTTGATTAGCATTTTTTATACCTATTGATTGTTTTAATTCCTGAATAATAAGGCTTTCTCTTCATTTCTAACTAATAAGGCTCCTTACTTTGTTGTAAGGATTCATTTACACAAAATCAGGGTGAAATTAACTTTTGTGTTTACACAAAAATTATATTCATTGGAACAAACATGATTGTGCACCTATGGTAATTTGAATCCATTGAATTCCATTAAGTGAGTCATTGATCTTAATTAGCTTTCCTTACAAGTATTGAACAATTTAAATCTACAACAATGAGATTGCCTCTTCATTTTTGGATAACTAGGATTCTATTTTTGATACAAATACTCATTCACATAAAATGATCTTCAAATTAACTTTTATGTGAATAACAAACATTGTATTAATTGCAAGAAGCTGATTTCTAAATATCTTTGGAACATTCTCTCACTATGGCTATGTGCTGATCATTTATGGTTGAGATGAGACCTGGTTTGGGGTTGGTCAAACATTTTTAGAACATTCTTAAGATTATAAGGAGCTTGGATAGACTAAAGTAATGGGTTTAGAGTTGAAGTTGATGGGCTTTCAAGGAGCTTTTCTAGAAACTGCGCTTTAGCCTGATCATTTTCTAATGCATCAAGTATCTCAAGGATTTGCTCTTGAGCACATGTTAGGATACTTACCTCTTTCTCTTTTGACCCTGTTTTAGAAGAGGCTTCGAGTTCATTAACTTGAAGACTAACTTCATCCTCAAAAGATAGTTCAGGAGTATTAGCTTCTAAGGTTTCAACCAACAATGCCTATAGTTAGGCTTGAATAGTATCAAGTTATTTAAAGGCTGGGTGTTTTTTGTGAAGTTTACAGTATTTGGACATGTGACCAGGCTTACCATAATTATAACAAACATATCTAGATGTCTAGGTTTTTGTTTGTTTGGGCTTATTAGGTTTGGTCCTAAAAGTTGATTTGGGCTTAGAGGATTGTTGGTGTTTGTTGGGCATAGAATTTGAATAAAAGGGATTTTTGATTTGGTATTGGGCCTATGCTTTCTTTTGGTCTTTTCTTTGTGATAGAGGTTATCATTAAATTAGGCATGAGAGGGTCCTAACTCCTTCTAAGTCTACTTTTGTTCCCACTTGATCTGTTTTTGGAGCTTTAGATCTGTACAAATCTGCAATCCTTCTTTCTGGACAAAGCTTATCAATTCACCATAAGCCAACTGATGATAAGGAATTTAACCATTATACTAAGCTTGTAGTTTAGATCTTACATTATCACTATGTAGCCTTCATAATCCTACCAAAAACTATTCTTTTCAAAAAAATTGATTCACATTATCTTGCTACATGACATGGATTAGAAACATATTTTTGTACTAACAAAAATTTTGCAAATATTTGCATTTAAGATTGGATAAGAGTTCATTGTTCTTATCCTTTAGGTAAGATGGATCACCAATAAAGCGCTTTGTTATGAAAAGGGTAAGATTGCCACAACATTGGAGATTGTTTATTGGTTATTATCAAGGAGATGTTCACCATGAACATCTCTCTTGATAACATGGAAAAAGTCATTGTGGTCAACTAGAGTGAGTATGTGATCCAACCAGCCTTTGAGCTATACTGAGAATCTTAGAACAAGGATCTCAACAAAGGTGTGGTTAGAGGTATGACTATGGGTCTTGTATGCATTGGAAACCATGGTCATTTGTTGAAGGAGATTCAAAATCTAATGTTCAGAATATCCATCAATGTTCTACTCAAAAATTGAATTGAAATTATATTTTGTTTGAGGAAAAGCTGGCTTTTCTTCAAAATCAATGTCAGGAGTCATGGGTCTAGGCTAGTACATTTTTAAAGATGTTCCCAGTGGTTCCACTTTGAGATGCTATACCTTTAGTGATTCTGTGTCTAAAACAAAAACATGAGATGAGCCCTTATTAAGTGTAGTCAAAGTCTATACCTCTTTTCTTGTTGATACTTTGAGTTTAGATTCCTTTAGAGCCTTCAGTTTGAGCATTAAAGCTTACAAAATTCATTTGATGATGTATTTGAAATTTGAATGGGTTTAAAAATAAGATTTGTTGAAAACTCTGTAGCAAAGGTAGCAAATTTTGAAATTTCTTTTGAAATTGAAAAATTGATATAGTGGCATCTACATTTGAGAGTTAGTTGCCAATTGTTTGTAATATTTTATTTGTATAATTATTTTGTTCAATAAACTTTTGTATATCTTTTGTTCAAATATCTTCATGCTCTCTACATACTTTGAATAGTGACATAAGGATAGAAGAGCCTTTGTGCTTGAATTGAATTTCACATAATGAAGGATAAATTGACTTTATTTTTGTGTCATTCATTAACTCACATTCTTGTTATTGGATTTGAGCTTATAATTCATCTTCCTCTGTGAAAGATGACCACAAGTATTCATATCCCCATTGAAAATAGTACTCATCAAACCAATCAAGGAATAAAACATGCTTTTTGTTTATGGTCATTCAATTTTAATAATCTTGCTAAACTTTCAGTTTTTTCTCATTTTGAAAAACCATTCTCATTTTTCAGCATTATGCTGACCATAAAATTCTTTTCTTAAATTTTTTTAACACAAATTATTTTTCAAAAACATGGAGCTCAAGATGTATCTCAAGCTTAATAAGAAACTGGACCTATGATGCCAAGGCTCTTGGAGATTCTGGGAATTCCTGTTGTGGTGATGCAAAAGTGGCTTAAGGGACCTATCCACATAGATCTACACCTCTTGTAATGCTAGTTTGAGCATAGGTGTTAGATTGCTATCTTGTAAAAAGGCTACATTGCAAATAATTTAAGAATTTGGTTTTTAGATCTTCATCCTTACTGGAATTAGATCTAGAACTTGTGGAGTTTCTATCAAAAGATATGCTAACACTACCATCTCTATGCTTAGAAATCCTGTTGACATTTGTTGCCAAAGGAGGCTTTGGGGCAAAAGCATTTTCAAGTTTCCAGGTTTCAGGCAGATTTACCACATGCCATTTGATAAACCTGGGTGTTTGGAGGTTAGTTCTATACATGTCTATTTCCCACAGAACTATTTCTTCACAGGCTTTGTGATAAAGGGCTTTGGTGTTGAATGCTTTTTTCATAGCCTTATAATGTATCATGTACATTGGGCTTAGTGGAATCAATCCTTCAGCAAATTGATTGTTGTGAAGCTTGATTTGCAAGGTAAGAACATTAAGAATATTCCTTTCATGCAAAGAAACTGTGAAATCTAGAAAATAATTGAAGCAAATTGGACCAAAACATATGCTTATTTCTAAAATGCCTAAAAGAGAATTATCAAAGTTTAGAAGACAACAATCTCTAAGGGCAACAAGAATAAAAGTATCCAGCCCTTCCCTAGAAAGGGGCTTGATTCCTACCTAGACAAGTCCAAAGTGTAGGAAATTGTAATGCTTTTGAGGATGCTTTAAAGAGGCAGAAGAAAGAAGCTTTACCATTTCAAAGGAATTGTAAAGACAGTAATCCTGTTCTTCCATCTTGATTGTGTAATTGTCTTGTAGAAACACAAACCTAAGGTATAAAGATGGATATGGACACCACACTCTAGAAAAAGAAGGGATTTAGGATTGATAAGTCAAGTTGAATGCTACAAGAAGAGTTAATTTTTAATAAGTTCTTTAGTTTATACAAGAATTGAAGGAGAAATTTTTACTTTTATTTTCATTAATATTCTATTTTTTTTCCTTTTATAACAATGCAAATAGACTTATTTATGGGCTAAATTAATAACCCATACCCTATAGATAATGACAAACTTTGTAAACAACAATCTACTCCAATTTATTTTAGGAGTTGCCCTATTTTATAATAAAGTTCTATTTAGGAGTGGAGTTTATTGTAACCCTGACTCATTAAGTACTCCAATTAAATTAATAAGGCCTTAGACCATGTTAAGATATGTTTTCCCCTACCTTCAAGCTTGAATTAGCTTTTTTTTGGAACAAATTTCATCAATCAGCTTGCTAAGTGCTTTTTTCATCCTTTTAGCTCTTGAACATTTTATTGGCCCTTCTTGAATGCTCCATGGATCATTAAAAGCCCTTCATGTATTAACTTCTCCATGGATCTCATCATTTCCCCTCTCCTTAAAAGGATTCATCCTTAAAACATTACTTGCATTAAAAGGAGAAAGATTATAAACATCAAATGTTGCATTCACATTGTAGGCATTGTCATTAATTTGTACCACCACTTGAAATGGACCATCTCCTCTAAGCTACAACTTTGAATGCTTCTAAGTTAAGAACCTCTCCTTGTGCATATGCACCCCAACTCAATCACTAGGTTTAAATACCACCATCTTTCTCCCTTTGTTGGCATAGGATACATATTGCTATATTCATTTTGCAATTTGTTGCCACAACTTGTCATGCAACTTCTTCACCATTTTGGCCATGTGTTCACCATCTTAGCTAACATATCAACAACAAGCAAAAGCATCAAATCTAAAAGTGTCAAAGGATTTAAACCATACACAATTTCAAATGGAGAGTAACTAGTAGTAGAATGAATACTCCTATTATATGCAAACTCTACATGCAACAAACAATCTTCCTAGGTTTCTAAAATTTTTGAGGAATGCATCATATTGAATCCCTTGGTTTTAACATCTAATCACAAAGCATGCATGAGACTAGGATCTGAGAGAAAGAGTAAAGTTGGGGTAACCAGAAAATTAAATAGGTCCATCCCTCAAACTAGATTTTCTTACTCCTAAAAAGGAGTCATGAAACCTATTATGTCTTTAGTCTCTAACATAAATTATGGTAGAGTTATTTAAACCTAATATTGCGGCCTGCTTCAATGCTACTTGAATCATGCCAATATGGGGAAATTTATATTTCCTCTAGTGGGAACTAATAAGTTCTTGGGATAGCAAGAAAAAAACAAAATCATTATAACCTTGAGATAAGGGTAAAGCTTTTTTAATTGTTTTAATAACATAATCAAATTTAGATTTAAAAAAAATCTTCCACTTAATATATATATTTGACAATGAGGATGATGGTAATTTCCAATTCTAAAGATCAATATCATTTACATTTTCATTGATAATAATTACTTTATTTTCACTATTAGAGTGCCAACTTTAGTGAAGTTTATCCATATGTGTCATAGAATCACTATCAGTAGTTTACACCAAAAGCACTCAATATCTAGCCAGAGCTTGCACGAGCTAAAAATGAAATTACAGCTTAGGTTTCAACTACAACTTATAATAGATACTTCTAGGTTTGGCTCTAATACTCTAAATCCATAATAAGAAGGACTAATACCTTTAAAATACTTTTCAAAAGCAACAGAAGTATTAAACACTGTTGCTTAGAGTAAGCTTGTTATTAAATACAAGCTATCATATGTTGTTATTTGTAGTGATGGTATATGTTTAGAAATTCCTTTCATGATGATTAAAATTCTATCAAAAGATTTCATATTTGGAAATCATTTCTTACTCATGCTTCCCAATAAAGAAAATAGATGACGATGCATAAATGTAGAGATTAATAGAATGCTTATTAGCTTTAAATTTACTTCCATCCTTCAATATAGAGAAATTGATTTGATTTAGAAAAAGATTAAGTGGAATGAAATATTCATTAGCTCTCTAACTAATAAAATTACTTATAAGCATTTACAACAGAAACTTAAAACTCCTTTTAATCAAAAAAAGATATAAAGAATACAAAAAGAAATAGAATCAAAAAAATGAAAAATGGTCTCATTGTTTGAGAACTAAGCCATTCAATATCTTTAGGGGAAAGCTAATCAAGATCAAAAACTCATTTACTTGATGGAACTCAATGGGTTCCAAGTACCAAAGGTGTGGAAACATGCTTGTTCCAATGGATATAATGTTTTGCAGAGACAAAAGTTAATTTTACCCTTGAAATAGATCAAGCAGGAACAAAAGCAAACTTGAAAGGAGTTAGGATCCTTTTGTGCCCAATTTGATGATAACTTTTATTAGAAATAAAATACCAAAAGAAAGCATAGGACCAATAACAAATTAAAAAAAATCCTTTTTACTCAAAATCTAAACCCAACCAACACCAACAATGTTCTAAGCAAAACAACTTTTAAGCCTAAACAAACAAAAGCCTAGACATCCATATATGTCTGTTATAGTTGTGGTAAGCCTGGTCACATGTCCAGATATTGAACTACTTAATATTGTTCAAGCCTAACTATAGGCATTGTTGGTTAAAACCTCAGAAGCTAGTACTCTTGAACTATCTTCTGAGGATGAAGTTGGTCTTTAAGTTAATGAACTTGAAGCCTCTTCTAAAATAAGGTCAGAAGAGAAAGGTAAGCATCCTAATATGTGATCAAGAGCAAATCCTTGAGGTACTTGATATGTTAGGAAATGATCGAGCTAATGCCCAATTTCTACAAAAGCTACTTGAAAGCCTATGAACTTCAAATCCAAACCCATTATGTCAGTCCATCCAAGCTCTTTATAATCTTATGGATGTTTTAAAAAGGTTTGACCAACCCCAAGCTAGGCTTGTCACAATGACAGACCTCAAACATGAAACAAACAAAATCAAGCAAGAGATCTAAGATCTCAATGACCAACAAGCACAAGACTATCAAATGCTAATGTCCTTACTAGGCCTAGTAAACCCTCAAAATACAAAGGTTCTAGATCAACTAGAATCTTCTAAAGTCCAACAACTTCAAAACCTTGAAAATAATGAATTCCTATTTCTTTTAACAGAAATCACCAATTAAAAATTCCTCGTTAAAATCCATTTGAAAATTGCTAATCAATTTTCTTTGGAAACCATAGCTTTAGCAGTACTGGTGTAGATCTTAACTATATACAAGAAGGCCTCATACCTACCAAGCATTTTGACAAAATGTTGGAAAGCCCAAAGTCTGCTAATAAGTTGTAAGTCAACTACAAGCTATCTGGTATACCCTAGTTTATCTTTTCTTGTCTTTAAATCCATACAAAAAGAAACAATGAACAATGTTCTTTGTTGCAATGAAAAATTATATTAAATGAAGTAAATGCATGCAAGAATTGTTTACTTCTTTGTATTAACATGCTTTATATTAAGTGAAGTCACCTAATTTGTCTTTCCAATGAAATGTAAAGTCTTGACTTGAAATATTGAAGAGATAGTCTCATTGTTCAACAATTAAACCATTCAAGACCTATAAGGAAAGCTAAAAAAGATCAATGACTCATTTTACTTGGAAAAACTTAATTGGTATAGAGTACCAAAGGTGTGCACATGTGCTTGTTCAAATTAATATAATATTTTGAGTGGACATAAATGTGCTTATACATATTAGGTGTTTCAATTCCTCAATACTGAGACCATCTCTTAATTTTTAACTTACAAAGCTCCTTTCTTTGTAAACATTGATTTACACAAATGATGTATAAGAAATGGTAATCTAGATGAATCACAACATTTTTTGATGGAATTTAAAGGATTTTAAGTACCAAAAATGTACAAATGAGCTTGTTGCAGTAAATATAATATTTGTTGTTTAACCAAAAATTAATTACGAGATCATTTTGCTTGAATGAGTCCTTGGAATGATGGAAGGGGCCCTCTTAGCTAGAAATGAAAAATGGTCTCATTTAGGTAATGAAACTCTCAATAAGAATTCCAAATGGTAATCTAGACAAATCACAGCACTTTTTGACGAAATTCAATGAATTAAAGTACCAAAGATGTACAAATGAGCTTGTTTCAATGATTATAATGTTTTGTCTAGATGCAAATGTTAATTTCTCCATCATTTTGTGTAAATTGGTCCTTCCAATGAAATGTAAAGTCTTATCTCGAAAAATTGAAGAGATAGTCTCATTGTTTAGAAATTAAACCATTCAATACTGATAATGAAAGATAAAAATGATCAATAACTCATTTTACATGATGGAACTCAATTAGTATAGAGTACCAAAGGTGTGCACATGTGCTTGTTCCATTCAATATAATGTTTTGAGTAGATACAAACATGCTTAAATGTATTGAGTGTTTCAATTCCTAAATAATGAGATTGTCTCTTTATTTCTAACTTACAAAGCTCCTTCTTTTGTTCAAAAACACTCTTTTATGCCAAATATATATAAGAAATGGTAATTTAGATGAATCACACTAGTTTTTGATGGAATGGATGTATTGTACCAAAGATGTACAAATGAGCTTTTTACAATGAATATAATACTTGTTGATATAAAAGCTAATTACAATATCAGTTTGTGTGGATGAGTTCTGCAACGTAGGAAAGGGCAGCCTTGTTAGCTATAAATGAAGAGATGGTCTCATTTAGGAAATTAAACTCTAAAAACATATTTGAAAATGGTAATCTAGACCAATCACACCCTTTTATGATGTAATTCAATGGGTACAAAGCACCAAAGGTGTACAAATGAGCATGTTGCAATGAATATAATGTTTTATGAAGAAAAAAAAAATGTTAATTTCACCATCATTTTGTGTAAATTTGTCCTTCCATGAAAAGTGAAGTCTTGTCACAATAAATTCAAGAGACAATCTCTTTGTTCAAGAATTGAACCATTCAATACATATAAGGAAAGCCAACAAAGATTAATGACTCATTTTACATGAGGGAATTCAATGGCTATAATGTACTAAAGGTGTGCAAACATGATTGTTCCAAGGATTATAATGTTTTGTGTAGACACAAACTTGCTTATACATACTGAGTTTTCAATCCCTAAATAATGAGATTGTTTCTTCGTTTCTAGCTAACAATATTCTGCTTTCATTGTAAGCATTCGTTTACTCAATATGTATAAGGATGGGCAATCTAGACCAATCACACAATTTTTTGATGGAATTCAATGGATTTAGTGAATGAAGGACATGAAAATGAGCTTGTTGCAAGGAATATAATGTTTGTTGTTGACCCTATAGTTAATTGTGAGAGCTTTTTCTGCAATTAAGTCCTTACAACAAAGGAAGGAGCCTTTTTAGCTAGGGATAAAGAGATGGTCTCCTTTGGACTATAATGGATTCTAAATCATAGAAAGACAAAAAAGAAAAATAAAAACTTATAGAAATAAGAGCTTTATTCATGAGACATTCCAAGAGAGGTGAGAAGAAGAAGATTTTGCCACCTTTGGACTCACAGTCCAATTTATGAGGGATTTTACCCAGCTTCAAAAGAAGGAGCCTTGTTAGCTCAAAATGAAGAGAATGTCCCATTATTCAGGATTTTAAGCCTTCAATATGAATAAGAAAAGTGAATTGAGATCAATCAAAGCTTTGTTTGATGGAATTTAATGGTTTAGAGAACCAAAGATGTGCAAACCAGCTTGCTGCAAATGTTACTTACAAGGTCATTTTGTGTGAAGGGGAGTACTTGCAATGAAAGGAGAAGCCTTGTCATCAAAAAAAGAAGAGGTAATCTCATTGTTCAAGAATTAAACCATTCAATATTCATGAGGAAAGCTAATCAAGATCAAAGACACACTTGGTGGAATTCAATAGGTTAGAGTACTAAATGTGTACAAACATGCCTATTCCAATGGATATAATGTTTTGGGTAGACACAAAAGTTAATTTCACCATCATTTGAGTAAAATGAGTCCTTGCCACAAAAGAAGGAGCCTTGTTGGCAGGAAATGAAGAGACAATCTCATTATTCTTGAATCTAGATATTCATCAATACGTGTAAAAAAGCCAATCAAGACCATTGAAACCATTTTTTTTTTTTTTTTGATGAAAGTCAATGACTTTAGAATATTGAAGAAGTAGAAATGGGCTTCTTGTAGGGAATACAATTTTTTCTATGATAGAAAAGTTAATTATGGGATCATTTTGTGTGAATAAGTCCTTCCAATGAAAAGAGAAGCCTTGTAAATAAAAAAAATGAAGAGGCAATCTCATTGTTTGAGAATTCAACCATTCAATACCTGTAAGGAAAGCAAATCGTGATCAATGACTCATTTGCGCACTGTAATTCAATGGATTTAGAGTACCAAAGGTATACAGACATGTTCTAATGAACAGAATATTTTAAGTAGATGTTAAAGTTATTTTCACCATCATTTTGTGTAAATGAGTGCTTACAACAAAGGATCCTTGTTAGTTAGAAATGAAGAGACCATCACATTATTCAAGAATTAAAATTATCTTACATATAGGAAAATCTAATATAAACCAATGAAAATGTTTTTTTTCTTCTACGAAATTTAATGGATTTATAGTAGCAAAGATGTACAAAAATGTGTTTCTTGCAATGAATACAATGGTTTTTGTTGACATAAAAGTTAATTACAATATCATTTTGTGTGAATGATTCCTTACAACGAAAAGGAAAACATTTTTATCAAAAAATGAAGAGACAATCTCATTGTTTAGGAATTAAACCATTCCAATACCTATAAGGAAAGTTAATCAAGATCAATGACTCCTTTAATTTATGGAATTCAATAGGCGTAAAGTACCAAAAGTGTCCAAACATGCATTTCCAATGAATATAATGTTTTGTGAGGGCAAAAAAGTTAATTTCACCATCATTTTTGTGTAAATATGTCCTTGCAATGAAAGAAGGCACCTTTTTAGCTAAAAATGAAGCGAATGTCTCATTATTCAAAAATTGAAAAATAGCTATAAGAAAAGCTAATGAAGATCAATCTAGCCTTTGTTTCAAGAATTTTCATGGGTTTGAAGTACCAAGGTTGTATAGATGTGATTGTTGCAATGAATATAATGAACATAGATGTCATTGTCATCCAAAATTGAGGAGACAGTGGACCTTTTGTTGATGGAATTGAATGGATTTAGAGTACCAAAGATGTACAAACAAGTTTGTTGCAATGATTATTGTTTGCTGTTGACATAAAAATTAATTAGAAGATCATTTTGTGTGAATGAGTTCTTGCAAGAAAAAGACAAAGTCTTGCTAAAATGATATGATAGTCTCATTGTTTAGGAATTAAACCATTTAATACCTACAAGGAAGGCTAATCAAGATCAATGATTCATTTGTCTGATGGAATTTAATGGATTCAGAGTACTAAAGGTGCAGAAATGTGCCCGATCCAATAAATAAAATATTTTGTATATAGTCAAATATTAAATTTACCATTTTTTTGTGTGAATGAGTCCTTACAACATTGGAAGGAGTCTCATTAGCTAAAAATGAAAAGAAGGTCTCATTATTTAGGAATTAAAACATTTAAGAGGTATACAAAAAGCAAGTAAAGATAAATCAAAACATTGTTTGATGGAATATAATAGATTAAGAGTAACAAAGATGTAAAAATGAGTTTCATGCAATGTAAACAATAGTGGTTGATACAAAAGTGAGTTGCAAGATCATTTTGTGTTAATAAGTCTTTACAATGAAAGAGAAACCTTGTTATCAAAAAAATAAAGAGGTGGTCTTGTTGTTCAAGAATTAAACCATTTAATACCTATAACGAAAGCTAATTAAGATCAATGACACATTTAATTGATGTAATTCAACAGGTTTAGAGTACCAAATGTGTCCAAACATAATTGTTCTAATGAATATAAAGTTTTGTAAAGACAATGGTTAATTTCACTATCATTTTGTGTAAAGAAGTCCTTGCAATGAAGGAAGGAGCCTCATTAGCTAAAAATGAAGAGGTCTTAGTATTTAAGAATTGAAACATTAAATAACTATGTAAGAAAAGCTAATGAAGATCTATCTAACCTTTGAAGGATTTCAATGGGTTTAGAATATCAAAGTTGTATATACATGTTTTTTGCAATGAATATAATGAATATAGACATCCTTGTTATCAAAAAGGAAGAGATGATCACATTATTCAGGAATTATACCATTCATTACTTGTAAGGAAAGCAAATAAATATCAATGACTAATTTAGTTGATGGAATTGAATGGGTTTAAGAACCAAAAATGTATCGATGATCTTATTGCTATGAGTATAATGTTTGCTCTTGCTACAAAAGTTAATTACGAGATCATTTTGTGTGAAGGACTCTTTGCAATTAAAAGGGAAGCCTTATCAAAAAATGAAGAGGTAGTCTCATTGATGGAGAACAAACCATTCAATACCTATAATGAAAGCAAAACAAGATCTATGACTTATTTACATGATGGAATTTAATGGATTGACAATACCAATGATGTATAAACTTGCTTCTTTCATTGAACATAAATTTTGATGTTGATGCATAAGTTAATTAAAGGATCATATTCCGTGAATAAGTCCTTGCAATTAAAAGAAAAGTCTTATTATCAAAAAAATGACTAGATAGTCTCATTATTCAGGAATCAAAACACTTAATACATATAAGAAAATGTAATCTAGACTAATCACACTATTTTTTTATGGAATTCAATGGATTTAGAGTGCTACAAATGTACAAATGAGCTTGTTGGAATGAATATAATATTTACTATTGACACAAAAGTTAATTATGAGATTATTTTGCATGAAATCGTTATTGCAATGAAAAGAAATGACTTATAATAAAAAAAATAAGAGATAGTCTCACTATTTAGGAATTGAAACACTCAATACTTACAAGATAAGGTAATTTAGACTAATCATACCTTTTTCTGATGGAATTTAAAGGATTGTTGCAATGAATATAATGTTTGTTGTTGACACAAAAGTTGATTACAAGATCATTTTGCATGAATGAGTCCTTGCAATGAAAAGAGAAGTCTTGCTATCAATAAATGAAGAGACAGTCCAATTGTTTAGGAATTGAACCATTCAATACCTATATGGAAAGCTAATCAAGATTAATAACTCATTTTCCTGATATAATTCAATGGATCTAAAGTATCAAAGGTATAAAGATGTGCTTGTTCCAGTGAATAAAATATTTCATGTAGACCAAAAAGTTAATTTCATCATCATTTTGTGTAAATGAGTCCTTGCAATAAATGAAGGAGCCTTGTTAGTTAGAAATGAAGACATAATCTCATTATTCAAGAATTGAAACACTCATAGGTATAGGAAAAGCTAATCTAAACCAATCAAACCTTTTTTTTTTATGGAATTCAATGTATTTAGAGTAGCAAAGATGTAGAAAGGAGTTTCTTGCAATGAATACAATGGTTGTTGTTGAAACAAAAGCTAGTTATGAGATCATTTTGTGTCAATGAGTCCTTATAACAAAAAGAGAAACCTTTTTATCAAAAAATGAAGTGGCAATCTCATTGTTCAAATATTAGACTATTTAATACTTATAAGGAAAGCTAATTATGATCAATGACTCATTTAATTGATGGAATTCAATAGGTTTAGAGTACCAAAAGTGTCCAAACTTGCCTGTTCCAACGAATATAATGTTTTGTGAAGGAAAAAAGGTTCATTTCACCATCATTTCATGTAAATAAGTCCTTACGACAAAGGAAGGAGCCTTGTTAGCGAAAAATGAAGTGAAGTTTGATTATTCAAAAATTCAAACATTAAATAGCTATAAACAAAGCTAACGAAGATCAATATAACCTTTGTTTGAAGGATTTCAATGGGTTTAGAGTACCAAAGTTTTATAGATGTGCTTTGTTGCAATGAATGTAATAAATATAAGCATCCTTGTTATCATAAAATGAATGCACAATCACATTGTTTAGGAATTATACCATTTAATATATGTAAGGAAAGCTAATCAAGATCAATGACTCATTCACCTGAAGGAATTTATTGGGTTAAGAGTACCAAAGATGCACCAATGATCTTATTGTAATGAGTATAATGTTTGCTCTTGGCACAAAAGTAAATTAGAATAATATTGTGTAAATGACTCTTTGTAATGAAAAGAGAAGCCTTGTTATCAAAAAATGAAGAGGCAATCTCATTGTTGGAGAATAAAACCATTCAATGCTTATAAGGAAAGGCTAGTCAAGTTTAAGGACTTATTTCCTTTGTAGTATTCAAAGGCTTATAACATTTGTTTTTGGCATAGAAGTTAATTAAAAGATCATTTTGTGTGAAAAAAACGCTTTACAACAAAATGACAAGCCTTGTTATTAAAAAAAAATGAAGAGATAGTGTCATTGTTTGGGAGTTAATCCATTCAATGCCTATAAGGAAATCTAATCAAGATCAATGACGTATTAGCTTGATGGAATTTAGTGGATTCAAAGTGCTAAAGGAGAACTAACATGCTTGTTCCATTGAATAGGAAGTTTTGTGTTACACAAAATTTAATTTCACTATCATTTTGTGTAAATAAGTCCATGCATTGAAGGAAAGAGCCTTGTTAGCTAGAAAAATGAAGAGAAGATCTCATTATTCTAGAATCAAAAACTTAAATGGCTATAAGAAATGCTAATCAAGATCAATCTAACCTTGGTATGTGGGAATTCAATCAGTTTAGAGTACCAAAGTTGTATAGACGTGCTTGTTGCCCTGAATATAATGATTATAGACATCCTTGTAAGCAAAAAAATGAAGAGATGATCACCTTGCTCAGGAATTAAACCATTTAATACCTATAAGGAAAGCTAATCAACATCAATGACTCATTTATTTGATGGAATTCAATGGATTTAGAGTACTAAAGATATACAGATGAGCTTATTGAAATGAATGTAATATTTTTGTTGACACAAAAGATAATTACAAAGGAATGAGACTTATTAGTTAGAAATTAAGAGATAGTTTCATTATTTGGTAATTGAATCACCTAATATGTATAAGAAAGATAATCCAAACCAATCATACCCCATTTTTGATGGAATTCAATGGATTTAGAGTATCAAAGTTGTACAAATGAGCTTTTTGCAATGAAAGGAGGTCATTTTGTGTGAATAAGTCCTTGCAATGAAAGGAGAAGACTTGTTATCAACAAATGAAAAGGAGGTCTCATTGTTCAAGAATTAAACCATTTAACACTTGTAAGGAGAACAAATTAAGATTTATGAGTAATTTACTCAATAGAATTTGATGGGTTTAGAGTACCAAAGGTTTACAATCCTGCTTGTTGTACTGAATATAGTGTTTTGTGTTGACACAAATTGATGTGAATCTTAACAAATGTGGCTTAGGAATAAGAACCTATGAAAGCTAAATCATATTTAAATCATGCAAGACCTAGACCAAATGTTCAAGGAACATAAACCCAGGGTATAAGGGAGGATATAGATGCCAGACTCCAGCAAAGAAGGGATTTGGGAGTGATAAGTTAGGTTGAACACTACAAATATAGTTAGTTCTTGATAAGTTCTTTAGTTTTTCAAATAAATCAGAAGATAAAAATTTCACTAATCTTATGCACTTTTTAACAATAAAATCAAGCTTATTTATAGCCTAGAATTAAAACACTTAATATAGATAAGAATAGCTAATTTAGACCAATCGCAGCTTTATTTGATTCAATTCAATGGATTTAGAGTACCAACAATGTAGAAATGAGCTTCATACATTCAATACAATACTTATTGTTGACAAAAAGTTATTTTTGAGATCATTTTGTGTGAATGAGTCCTTGCAATGAAAAAGGAAGCCATGTTGTCAAAAAAATGAAGAGGTGTTCTCATTGTTTGAGAATTAAACCATTCAATATTTGAAAGGAAAGCTAATCAAGATTAATGACTCATTTACTTGGTAGAATTCAATGGTATTAAAGGTGTGGAAACATGCTTGATCCAAATAATATAATGTTTTTTTTATGACACAAAAGTTAATGTCACATCATTTTGTGTAAATAAGTCTTTGCAACAAAGGACCCTTATTAGCTAGAAATGAAGAGATTATCGCATTATTTAGTAATTGGAACACTCTTTATGTATAAAAAAATGGTAATCTAGACCAATCACACATCTTTTTGATGGAGATCAATGGATTTAGGGCACCAAAAATTAAGAAATGAGCTTGTTACAAGGAATATAATGTTTGTTTTTAACCCAAAAGCTAATGAGTCATTGTAACAAAAAGGGAAGTCTTGTTACCAAAAAATAAGGGATAACCTCATTTTTCAAGAATTAAACCATTCAATACTTATAAGGACAACTTATGAAGATCAACGACTTGTTTACTTGCTGGAATTTAGAGGTTCAAAGCACCAAACACTCAATAGATATGAGAAAAACTAATCATAACCAATCAAACATTTTTTTTAATGAAATTTAAATGATTTAGAACACTAAAGATGTACAAATGAACTTGTTGCATTGTATATAATGTTTGTTGTAGACACAAAAGTTAATTACGAGATTGTTTTGTGGGAATGAATCCTTGTAATGAAAAGAGAAGCATTGTTATCAAAAAAATGGAGAAGCAATGTTGTTCTTCGGGAATAAAACTATTGTCTATACCTATAAGGAAAGCTAATCAAGATTAATGACTCATTTGCTTAATGGAATTCAATGTATTCAGAGTATGAAGGGCACTTAAGTGTGCTTGTCTCAATTAATATTATGTTTTGTGTTGACAAAAAAGTTAATTTCTTTAAGATTTTGTGTAAATGAGTCCTTGCAATGAAGTTAATTTAGACCAATCACACCTATTTTTGATGAAATTCAATGGATTTAGAGCACCAAAAATGTACAAACAAGCTTGTTGCAATGAATATAATATTTGTTATTGGCACAGAAGTTAATTATGAGATCATTTTGTGGTAATGAGCCCTTACAAGGAAAAGAGAAGTTTTGTTATCAAAAGAGGAAGTGGTCTCATTGTTTGACAATTAAACCTTTCAATACCTATAAGGAAAGGTAATTAAGATTAATGACTCTTTTACTTGATGAAATTCAAAGGGTTTAGAGTACAAATGATGTGCAAACATGCTTGGTCCAATGAATATAATGTTTTGTGTAGACGTAAAAATTAATTTCACCATCATTTTGTGTAATTGAGTCCTTATAATGAAGTGAGGAGCCTTATTAATTAAAAATGAAGAGACAATATCAATATTTTGGCTTTGAAACACATAATGCATATGAGAAAAGATAATTTAGTTCAATCACACTTTTTTTTTATGGAATTCATTTAGAGTACCAAAGATGTACAAATGAGCTTGTTCTTATAATTCAAGCTTGAAGGGCAGTAAAGCATATCTTAATGTAGGCCAAGGCATTATTAATTTGATTGGAGTACTTAATAGGCTAGAGTTACAATAAAACTCACTCATAATTAGGAGTTTTTTCTTTCTTTTGTAAAATACATATCTATAATAAAATATTAGCATTTTATATTTTATGAGTTTATCATTGTCTTTATTCTTAGCATTTTAAGGTTGTTAATTCAGCTTATAATAAATTGATTTCATTGTTTAAAAGTGCAAAACATTAGTAAAAATAAAAGTGAGAATTTTCTTCCTTAGTTCTTTCAAGAAGTAACTCTTCTTGTGGCATTTAACCTGACTTAATAATTTTTTCATTGTGAAACTATGACATCCATATGCTTCTTTGGGTCTAGGTTTTTCATAATTGAAATATGATTTAGATTCTTGGGTTCCTAAGACACGTCTTTTGGGATTCACATCAGCTAGTTTCATAGCTTTAAGGATTATAGGTTTATTTATCTAAAATTTGGTTTTTCTCTTGTTATTCTTTTTAACCACATTCTATAACCTCTTGTTCTTTGAATCTGCAAACACTAGCTTTTGTTTTTGTTTTTGTTTTTCTTTTTTGTCTACAAATCATAGGTCTGCTAGCCATATTCTATAGAGGTTTTATTTCCTTACTTCTTTCTAATTCATATAATGATTTGGATATAATTAATTTTTTTTTTCTCTTGTGTGTTTTGCAATTTAACCTTAATTTGTTTTTCTTTGATTCTAATTTCTTAGAATTAGTTGGTTATAAGGTAACTTTAATTGAGCTTCTTAGTTTAATAAAGGAATGAGAGAGAGAAGCCAAATTTCTATAGTGTGTGGAAAAACAAGAGTGACTGCTATACTATGAGGGAGTGCGTGTGAGGTTGTTCCCAACATTTTTTTTTTTTTTTTCTTTATGCAAGTGGTGATTTGTGACAAATCTTTTTAAGGGCAAGGGAAATGATGAGATCCATGAAGGAACTGATGCATGGAGGGCTTCTAAGGGTCCATTAAGCATTCAAGAAGGGCCAATGACATATTCAAGAGCTAAAAGGATGAAAGAGCACTTAGTGGGCTGATTAAAGAAATTTGGGCCAAAGAAGATATTTCGAGCTAAAGGGTAGCAAGCACATCTTAATGTGTGCCAATGCTTTATTAATTTCATTGGAGGACTTAATGGGCCAAGGTTATAGTAAAATGCACTCCTAAATAGGAGTTTGTTAGAAAATAAGGGTTTACAATAAAATAAGAGTGTTATTGTATTTTAGGAGGTTGTCATTGTCTTTATTTTTAGGATTTTTGTCATTGTTAATTCAGCCTATAAGTATGCTTGATTTCATTGTTAAAAAAGTAAAACATTAATGAAAATAAAAGTGAGACTTTCTTATTCAGTTCTATAAAGAATTAAAAAGAACATATCAAGAACTAACTTTTTTTGTGACGTTCAACCCAACTTATCACTCTCAAATCCCTACTTTGCTGGAGGGTGCCATCTATATCCTTCCTTATAACTTAGGTTGTGTTCCTTGAATATTGGATTTAGGACTTGCATAATTGAAACCTGGTTTAGCTTTCTTGGGTTCTTGTTCAATTCCTTGTGTGTGATGGATACCTAGAGCACATCTTTTGGGATTCACATTAGGGTGTCATTTTTGATCAACTAAAACACTCAATACATTAAGAAAAGGTAAGCTAGACTAGTAGTACTTACTTTTTTTTTTGGAGGAATTCAATGGATATAGAGTGCCAAAAATGGACAAATGAGCTTGTTGTAATTAATTTAATGTTTGATGTTAACTCAAAAGCCAATTTCAAGATCATTTCACCATTATTTTGTGTAAATGAGCCCTTGCAACAAAGGAAGGAGCCTTGTCAGTTAGCAATAAAGAGACAATTTCATTAGTCAACAATTGAAACACTCAATATGTATAGGAAAAGGTAATCCATACCAATCACACCTTTTCTTCTTTTATAGAATTAAAGGATTTAGTGTACCGAATATGAACAAACAAGCTTGCTGCAATGGACATGATGTTTGATGTTGACATAAAAAGTTAATTGTGAGATCATTTTGTGGAAATGAGGCCTTGCAACCAAAAGAGAAGCCTTGTTAACAAAAAATAAAGAGGTGGTCGCATTGTTTAAGAATTAAACCATTCCTTATAAGGAAAACTAATCAAGATCAATGATTTATTTACTTGATGGAATTCAATGGATTTAGAGTACCAAAGGTATGCAAACATGCTCATTTCAATGAATATAATGTTTTATGTAGACACAAAAGTTAATTTCACCATCAGTTTGTGTAAATGAGTCCTTGTAATGAAGGAAGGAGCCTTGTTAGCTAGAAATGAAGAGAAGGCTTTATTTAAACACTCAATACATATAAAAAAAGGTAATCTAAACCAATCACACCTCTTTTTGATGGAATTCATTGGATTTAGAGACCAAAGTAATGAAGGAAGGAGCATTGCAAGTAATATAATGTTTACCATTGACACAAAAGTTAATTATGCAATCAATTTTGTGTGAATGAGTCCTTGCAATGAAAAGAGAAGCCCTATTATCAAAAAATAATGTTATGGTCACTTTGTTTGATAATTAAGCCATTCAATACTTGTAAGGAAAGCTAGTCAAGATCAATGACTTATTTACTAGATGGAATTCAATGGGTTTAGAGTAAAAAAGTTGTAGAAATGAGCTTCGTGCAATGAATACATTGTTTATTGTTGTTACAATAGTTAATTATGAGATCATTTTGTGTGATTGAGTCATTGCAACAAAAAAAGAATTCCATTTATCAAAAAATGTACAAATGAGCTTGTTGCAAGTAATAAAATGTTTACTATTAACACAAAAGTTAATTATGCAATCATTTTATGTGAATGAGTCCTTGCAATGAAAAGAAAAGCCCTATTATCAAAAAATAAAGTAATAGTCTCTTTGATAAAGAAACCATTCAATATTGGTAAGGAAAGTTAATCAAGATCAACGACTTATTTACTATGTGGAATTCAATGGGTTTAGAGTGCCAAAGATGTAGAAATGAGCTTTTTGCAGCAAATACATTGTTTATTGTTGTCGCAATAGTTAATTATGAGATCATTTTGTGCAAATGAGTCATTGCAATGAAAAGAGAATTCTGTTTATCAAAATATGATGAGACAATCTCTTTGTTCAATAATTAAACCATTCAATACCTATAAGGAAAGCTAATCAAATCAAATTCATTAACTCATTTGCTTTATGGAATTCAATGCGTTTAAAGTACCAAAGGTGTACAAATGTGCTTGTTCCAATGAATATAATGTTTTGTGTAGACATAAAAGTTAATTTCACCATCATTTTGTGTAAATGAGTCCTTGCAACACAATAAGGAGCCTTGTTAGTTAGAAATGAAGAGATGATGATGAGATACATAGAGGATCAAATGCATGAAGGGCTTCTAAGGATTCCTTGAGGTTTCAAGAAGGGCTAATAACATGTTCAAGTGCTAAAAGGATGAAAGAGGCACTTGATGGGCTGATTAAAGAAACTTGGGCCAAAGAAACTATTTTAAGCTTGAAGGGCTACAAAACATATTTTAATGTAGGTTAAGGCTTTATTCATTGTATAAGTACACTGAATAAGTCTCTGTCAAGTGATTGTAAGGATTTCGACAACAACTCCAAAAACAAATAAGAGTAGAGTTGTTGTTACCTTAATTAGGATATTTTTCATTTTCTCAAGGGTTAGAGTAGTAAATTTAGCATGTAAATAGGCTTGATTTCATTGTTAAAAATATGCAGAACATTAGTGAAGCTAAAAGTGAGAATTCTCTCCTTTAGTTCTTTCAAGAACTAAGAACTTGTCGAGAATTAACTCTTTTTTTGGTATTTAACCCAACTTATCACTCCTAAATCCCTTCATTTTTAGAGTGTGGTGTTCATATTTTTCTTTATTCCTATGGTTCATTTTTGTCGAACATTGGGTTTAGGTCATGCATGATTGAAATCTGATTTAGCTTTCTTGGATACTTGCTCAAATTCCTTGTTTGTGTTGGGTCACTAAGCCTATGTCTGTTGGTGTTTACACCATTTGGTATGAGAACTTGGCTCTAAATCAGGCTTTCTTCTCTAATTTTGAGGTTTATTTTTTTTGCTCAGCTTCTTAGCTGCATTTTATAGCCTCTTGTTCTGTGAATCCACAAACCCCAGTTTATCTTTTCTTTTATTTAAAATTTTGCAAAAAGAAAAACAAAAAAAAAACTAAATATTGTTTGATAAAGAAGAAAAAAAATAGAAAAAAAAAGAGAGAGAAAAGAGAAATATTCTATTTGATTCCTTTCTACTTCAAAAGTAAATCCTATTTAATTAGGTGAAAGGGAGATAAAGGCTTTATTTCCTTATTTATTTCCAGTTCCTACAAGGATTTGGATCCAATTAATTCTCTTTTTTCATATTTTGCAATTTAATCTTATTGAGGTCTTCTAATCCATAACCTTACATTCATTGCACTTTCCTAAATTTCTTTAATTCTAATTTGTTGGAATTAGTTAGTTATAAAGTGACTTTGATTAAGCTTGTTTATTTCAGTAAAGGAGTGAGAGAGAAAAGCTAAATTTGTACAGTGTGCACACATGAGATTGAGTGTCATACAGTGAGAGAGAGTGGGGGGAAACACATAAGGGAGTGTGTGTGTGTATATATATAGGTGATGATTCGAGGTTGAATCCTTTTAAGGAGAGTTAAAATGATGAGATCCATAGAGGATTTAATGCATAGAGAGCTTCTAAAGATCCATTGAGCATTCAAGAAGTGCCAATAACATGTTCAAGAGTTAAAAGGATGAAAGAGGCACATAATGGGCTAATTGAATAAATTTGGGCTGAAGAAGCTAATTCAAGTTTGAATGATAGTAAAACATATCTTAATGAAGGCCAAGGCTTTATTTATTATTTAAATTTGCTAAATGGGTCTACGTCAAGTGATTGTAATGATTTCTACATCAACATAAAAAAAAAAAAAGGATTAAATTTGTTGTTAGCTTATTTAGGAAGTTTATAATTATCTCTAGGGTTAGGATTATTAATTTACAACTACTAAAACAATTAGGAGTAGATTTGTTGTTATCTTATTAAAGAAGTTTGTCATTATCTATAGGGTTAGGGTTGTTAATTTAGCTTATAAATGGGCGTGATTTCATTATTAAAAATAAGTAGAACATTAATGAAACTAAAAATAAAATTTTTCTCCTTCAATTCTTTCAAGAACTAAAGAACTTATCAAAAACTAACCCTTCATGTAGTGTTTAACCTAACTTATCATTACAAAATCCCTTCTTTTCTGGAGTACGGCATCCATATCCTTCTTTAGACCTTAGGTTTGTGTTCCTCAAACATTGGGTTTAGGTCTTGCATAATTGAAATCTAATTTTGCTTTCTTAGGTTCTTTTTTGAATTCCTTGTATATATGTTGGGTCCCAAAGCCACATCTTTTGGGGTTAGCTCTACGCATGTCTATTTCCTACAAGACTGTTTCTTCACAAGCTCCATGATAGAGGACTTTGGCATTGAACATTGTTTTCATAGCCTTATAATGTATCTTATACATTAGGCTTAGTGGAATCAATCCTTCAGTGAATCAATTGTTGTGAAGTTTGATTTGCAAGGTAAGACCATCAAGAATATTCTTTTCATGCAAAGAAATTGCGAATTTTGGAAAACAATTAAAATAAATTGGATTGGAAAATAGGCTTGTTTCTATAATACCTAAGTGAGAATCATCAAAGTTCAGAAGATGACAATCTATAAGGGCAACAAGAACAGAAGTATCTAACCTTCCTTAGAAAGGGGCTTGATTCCTACCTAGACAAGGCCAAAGTGCAGAAATTGTAATGCTTTTGGTGATGCTTTATGGAGGCAGAGGAAAGAAGCTTTACCATTTCAAAAGAATTGTAAAGATGATAGTCCTGTTCCTCCATATTGATTGTGTAATCATCTTGTAGGAACACAAACCTAAGGTATAAAGATGGATATGGATACCGCACTCCAGAAAAAGAAGGAATTTAGGAGTGATAAGTTAGGTTGAATGCTATAAGAAGAGTTAGTTTTTAATAAGTATTTTTGTACTTGAAAGAACTAAATGAGATAATTCTCACTTTTATTTTCTCTAATGCTTTGGCTTTTTTTTTTTTTTTTTAAAAATGCAAATAGACTTATTTATGGGCTAAATTAATAACTCATACCCTAGAGATAATGACAAACTTCATAAATAAGCTAACAATACTCCTATTTGTTTTAGGAGTTGCCCTATTTTATAATAAACTTCCATTTAGGAGTGGAGTTTATTGTAACCCTAACTCATTAAGTACTCCAATCAAATTAATAAGGCTTTGGACCACATTAAGATATGTTTTTCCACCCTTTCAGCTTGAATTAGCTTTTTTTTTTTTGGAGCAAATTCATCAATTAGCTTGCTAAGTGCTTCTTTCATCTTTTTAGCTCTTGAACATTTTATTGGCCCTTCTTGAATGCTCCATGGATCCTTAGAAGCCCTCCATGCATCCTCAAATGGATCACATTTTTTCCCCTCTCCTTAAAAGGATTCATCCTCAAATCATTACTTGCATCAAAAAGAGAAAGATTATAAACATCAAATGTTGCACTCACATTGTACTCACTGAAAAGGTCTAACTTGTAGGCATTGTCATTAATTTGTGCCACCACTTGAAATGGACCATCTCCTCTATGCTACAACTTTGAATGCCTCTAAGCCAAGAACCTCTCCATGTGCATATGCAGCCAAACTCAATCACCATGTTCAAATACCACCTTTTATTGTCCCCTTTGTTGGCATGGGATGCACATTACTATGTTCATTTTGCAATTTGTTGCCACACCTTCTCACACAACTTCTTGACCATTTTGGCCTTGTGTTCACCATCTAAGCTAACATATCATCAACAAGTAAAAGCATCAAATCTAAAGGAGTCAAAGGATTTAAACCATACACAATTTCAAATGGAGAGTAACTAGTTGTAGCATGAACACTCCTATTTTATGCAAACTCTACATGTAGCAAACAATCTTCCCATGTTTTTAAATTTTTTGAGTAATGCATCATATTGAATCCCTTGGTTTTAACATCTAAGCACAAAGCATGCATGAGATTAGGATCTGAGAGAAAGAATAAAGTTAGGGTAATAAGAAAAATAAATAGGTCCATCACCCAGACTAGATTCTATTACTCCTAGTAAGGAGTCATGAAACCTATATTATGTCTTTAGTCTTTAACATAAATTATGGTAAGTTATTTAAACTAATCTTGTGGCCAGCTTCAAAGCTACTTGAATCATGCAAATATGGGGAAATTTATATTTTCTCTCGTGTGAACTAATAAGTTCTTAGGATAGCAAGAAAAAAAAATCATTATAACCTTGAGATAAGGGTAAAGATTCTACAATTTTTTTAATAACATAATCAAATTTAGATTAAAGAAAAAACTACCACTTGATCTATATGTATGTGTGTCTGTGTTTGTGTGTGTGTGACAATGAGGATGATGGTAATTTCCAATTCTAAAGATAAATATCTTTAATATTTTCGTTGATAATAATTTCTTTATTTTTACTATTAGAGTGCTAACTTCAGTGAAGTTTATCCATATGTGTCATAGAATCACTGTTAGTGGTTTACACCAAAAGCACTCAACACCTAACCACAGCTTGCACGAGCTAAAAAAGAAAACACAACTTACAACTTATAATGGACTTCACTAGGTTTGGCTCTAATACTTTAAATCCAATTAAGAAGGACTAATACCTTTAAAATACTTTTCAAAAACAATAGAAATATTAGACACTGTTGGTTACAGTAAGCAGTTATTAAATACAAGCTATCATAAGTCGTTATTTGTAATGATGGTATATGTTTAGAAATTCATTTCATGATGATTAAAATTTTATCACAAGATTTCAATTAGGAAATCATTTCTTACACATGCTATACCCAATAAAGAAAATAGATGACGATGCATAAATGCATAGATTAACAAAAAGCTTATTAGCTTTAAATTTACTTCCATTTCAATATAGAAAAATTGATTTGATTTAGAAAAAGATTAAGGGGAATGAAAGATTCATTAGTTCTCTAAATAATGAAATTACTTATATGCATTTTCAATGAACCATTTCAACCATGTATAAAAGTGTAATCAAGAATAAGGACCTCTATGTTCAGTGGATTTCAATTGATTTATTTAGACTACCAAAATTGTACTTTTGACCTGAGCAAGGACTCTAATGATTGGTGTAGATACAAAATTTAATTTAATGATCATTTTGTCTAAAAGAGTCTTTGTAATGAAAAGAGAAGCCATATTAGCATGAAATAGAGTAGGGTCTTATCCTTTAGGAATTCAACCGTTCAAATCCTTGAAGAATAGCTAATCAAGATCAATGACTCATGATCATTTTTTCTAAATGTGTCTTTTCAATGAAAGAGGAAGCCATATTAGCATGAAATGAAGTATAGATCATACCCTTCAAGATTGAACTATTCAATCCTTGGAAGAATAGCTAATCAAGTTCAAGGAGTCCTTTGTTTGATAAACATGAATGGATAGATTGCCAAAGGTGTATTCATGTGCATTTCACAAAGAATCCAATGTTTGGTGTAGACAAAATGATTCATTTCAATGTTTGGTGTAGACAAAATGATTCATTTCATGATCATTTATCTTAGTGAGTCCTGGCAACAAAAGGACAAGACTTGATAGCAAGAAATATGCATTTAAGGTTTCAATTCTTGAATGAGACAATCACTTCATTTTTAGCTAACAAGGCTCCTTCCTTCATTGCAAAGACTCAGTCACACAAAATGATCTTATAATTAACTTTTGTGTCCGTAACAAACATTATATTCATTGCAACAAGCTCATTTGTACATCTTTGGTACACTAAATCCATTGAATTCCATAAAAAAAAAAAATGGTGTATTTGGTCTAGATGATAATTTCTTATATATTTTTTGTGTAAATGAGTGGAAGAAGGAGCTTTGTTAGTAAATAATGAAGAGACAATCTCATTATTTAGGAATTGAAACACTCAAGTATTGAATGGTTTAATTCCTAAACAATGAGATTCCCTCTTTAATTTTTCATAACAAGACTTCTCATATCATTGGAAGGACAAATTTACACAAAATGATGATGAAGTTAACATTTGTGTCAACACAAAACATTATGTTCATTGAACCAAGTTCAATTGTACATCTTTGGCGACTTCAGTGTGATTGGTCTAGATCATCATTTCTTCTACATATTTTGTGTAAATGAGTGCTTCCATTAAATGAAGAAACAAGCTCATTATTCATCAATTGAAATAGTTGATATGTATAAGCACATTTGTGTCTACACAAAAAAATATTCATTGGAACAAGCATGTTTGTCAACTTTGATACTTTGTACCCATTGAATTCCATCAAGTAAAATGAGTCATTGGTCTTTATTATTTTTCCTTATAGGTATTGAATTGTTTAATTCCTAAACAATGAGTATGTCTCTTTAATTTTTCATGACAAGACTTTTCATTAGAACAAATTTACACAAAAAGGATAGTTAAATTAACTTTTGTGTCTACATAAAAGATTATATATTCATTGCAACAAGCTCATTTCTTGTCTTTGGTACTCTAAATCCATTGAATTTCATAAAAAAAAAAGGTGTGATTGGTCTACATTACCATTTCTTATACATTTTTTTTTTTTGTAAATGAGTGCTTGCAATGAATAGCGAAGCTTTGTTAGTTTGAAATAAAAAGATCTCATTATTTAGGAATTGAAACACTCAACATGTATAAGCACATTTGTGTCTACCCAAAATATTATATTCATTGGAACAAGCATGTTTGCTCACTTTTGGTTCTCTGTACTTATTGAATTCCATCAAGTGAAATGATTCATTAATCTTTATTACCTTTCCTTATAGGTATTAAATTGTTTAATTCCTAAACAATGAGACCATCTCTTCAATTTTTCATGATAAGACTTCACTTTTCATTGGAAGGACAAATTTACACAAAATGATAGTGAAATTAACATTAGTATCTAGACAAAACATTATATTCATTGCAACAAGCTTATAGGTACCTCTTGGGTCCTCTAAATCCATTGAATTTCATCAAAAAAAGGTTTCCTTGTTCTAGATTACCTTTTCAAATACATATTTAGTGTTTCATTTCCTCAATGAGATTATCTCTTCATTTATAGCTAACAAGGACCCATTTATTATTGCAAGGACTCATTCACACAAAAAGATATCTTAATTAATTTTAATATCCACAACATACATTATATTCATTGCAGTAGGCTCGTTTATACATCCTTGGTACACTAAATCAATTGAATTCTATTAAAAAATGGTGTGATTGGTCTAGATTACCATTTCTTCTACATATTTTTGTAAATGAGTGCTTGCAATGTAGAAAGGAGCTTTGTTAGTTTGAAATGAAGAGATGATTTCATTATTCGGGAATTGAAACATTCAATACCTAAAAGCACATTTTTGTTTACACAAAACATTACAATCATTGGAACAAGCACACTTGCAAACTTTGGTACTCTATACGCATTGAATTCCATTAAGTTAAATGAGTGTTTGTTCTTTATTAGTTTTCATTATAGGTATTGACTGGTTTGATTCCCAAACAATAACACTGTCTTCCAATTTACATGATCATTTTTGCACACCTTTGTACTATGTACCCATTGAATTCCAACAAGTAAAATGAGTCATTGATCTTTATTAGTTTTCCTTATAGGTATTGAAATGCCTAATACTTGAACAATAAGATGATCTCTTCAATTTTTCATGACAAGACATCACATTTCATTAAAAGGACAAAGTTACACAAAAGGATGGTGAAATTACTTTTTTTGTCCACACAAAACATTATATTCATTGCAACAAGGTTATTTGTACATCTTTGGTGCCCTAAATCCTTTGAATTCCATAAAAAAAAAAAATGGTATGGCTGGCCAAGATTACCATTTCTTTTAAATATTTTGTGTAAGTAAGTGTTTGCAACAAAAGTAGGAGCTTTGTTAGTTTGCAATGAAGAGTCTGTCTTATTATTCAAGAATTGAAACACTTAATATGTATAAGCACATTTGTGTTTACACAAAACATTGTAATCATTGGAACAAGCATGTTTGAACAACTTTGGTACTCTATACCCATTGAATTCCAGCAAGTAAATTGAATCACTAATCTTAATTAGCTTTCCTTATAGGTATTGAATTGTTTAATTCCTAAAGAACAAAATAGTCTCTTCAATTTTTGATGATAAGGCTTGAATTTTCATTAGAAGGATAAATTTACATGATGGTAAATTTAACATTTTTGTCTACATAACACATTATATTCATTGTAACAAGCTTGTTTATCCATCTTTGGTACTCTAAATCCATTAAATTTCATCATAAAAAAGGTGTGAATGGCCTAGATTACCTTTTCAAATATGTATGGAGAGTTTCATTTCCTGAATAAGACCATTTTTTTTTTTTTCTAGCTAACAAGGCTCCTTTCTTTGTTGTAAGGACTCATTTACACAAAAAACTCTTCAATTAACTTTATGGTCAATAACAAACATTATATTCCATGCAACAAGCTCATTTTTACATCCTTTGTTTACTAAATCCATTGAATTCCATAAAAAAAAATTGTGTGATTAGCCTAGATTAGTCATCCTTATACATATTTTGTGTTAATGAATGCTCACAATGAAGGAAGGAGCCTTGTTTATTTGAAATGAAGAGACCGTCTCATTATTCAACAATTGAAACACTAAATAGATGTATGAAAAGGTTATCTAGACCAATTGCACTTTTTTTTTTAATGGAATTCAATGGATTTAGAGTACCAAAGATGTACAAACAAGTTTATTATTATTACACTAGATATAATATTTGTTGTTAATTACAAGATGCTTTTGTGTGAATGAGTCCTCACAACAAAAAAAGGAGCCTTGTTATTAAAAAAAAAAAAATAATGAAGAGATGGTCTCTTTGTTTGAAAATTAAACTATTCAATATCTCTAAGGAAAGTTAATTAAGATCAATGATTCATTTACTTAATAAAATTTAATGGATTTAGAGTACCAAAAGTGTCCAAACATGCTTGTTCCATTGACGATAATGTTTTGTATGGATAGAAAATTTAATTTCGCCATCATTTTGTGTAAATGAGTCCTTAAAATTAAGGAACGAATCTTTTTAATTAGAAATGAAGAGATGATCTCATTATTCAACATTTGAAACACTCAATACACCTTTTTTTATGGTACTCAATTGATTTAGAGTGCTAAAGTAAGCTTGTGTCAATGAATATAATGTTTGATGACACAAAAGTTCATTATGAGATAATTTTTTGTGTAAATGAGTTTATGCAACAAAAAGAGAAGTCTTGTTATAAAAAAATGGAGAGACAGTATCATTGTTAAGGGAAGCTAATCTAGATCAAAGGATCATTTACCTAATGGAATTCAATGGGTTTAATGTCCTAAAGGTGTGAAAATGAACTTGTTCCAATGAATATAATGTTTTGTGTAGGTATAAAAAGTTAATTTCACCATCATTTTGTGTAAATAAGTCCTTGCAACAAAGGTAGAAGAAGCCCTATAGATTAGAAATGAAAAGACTGTCTCATTATTCACCAATTAAAACACTCAATATATATATAAAAAAAGGTAATCTAGGCCAACCACACCTTTTTTTTTTTTGGATGAAATTTAATGGATTTAGAGTATCAAAGATGTATAAATGTGCTTGCTACAAAAAAATATAATATTTGCAGTTGATGAAAAGTTAATTATGAGATGATTTTGTGCAAATGAGTCCTTGCAATGAAATGAGAAGCCTTGTTATAGAAAATGAAGAGGTGATCTCATTGTTCAAGAATTAAGCCATTCAATAAGTTCAGAGTACACAACGTGTGCAATGGAATTCAATGGGTTTAGAGTATCAAAGGTTTGCAAATGTGCTTATTCCAATGAATATAATGTTTTGTGTAGACATAAAAGTTAATGCACCAACATTTTGTATAAATGAGTCTTTGCACTGAGGGAAGGAGCCTTGTTGGTTAGAAATGCAGAGATGATTATAAGAAAAGGTAATCTAGATCAATCACACTTTTTTTACATGGTTTGAATGTTTCATTGCCTAAAAGTTATTGACCTTGATTATGTTTTCTAACATGGTTCAAATGATTCATTATTTGAAAGATCATACTGTCTCTTCAATCTTTACTAGCAATGCTTCACTTTTTGTTCCATACAAAATGAACATGAAATTCACCCTGTTTTACACTGAATTTTTTATTCAATGTGACAACCACATCAATACACCTTTGGTAGAGTAAATTAATGAATTCCATACACCAAAGGAGTTAATGATCTTGATTAACTTATTCAGTATGGTTTGAATGATTAATTATGTAAAAGATGAGACTACCACTTCATTTCTTGCTAACAAATCTTGTCCTTTTGTTGCCAAGACTCACTAAGATAAATGATCATGAAATGAATCATTTTGTCTACAGCAAACATTAGATTCTTTGTGATATGCACATGAATACACCTTTGGCAATCTATCCATTCAAATCTATCAAACAAAGGACTCCTTGATTTTGATTAGCTATTCTTCCAAGGATTGAATGGTTCAATCTTGAAGGGTATGACCTATACTTCATTTCATGCTAATATGGCTTCCTCTTTCATTGAAAGGACTCATTTAGAAAAAATGATCATGAGACATTGATAGTTCTTGATAAGTTCTTTAGTTTTTCAAATAAATCAAAGGAGTAAATTTTCACTAATGTTATACTCTTTTTAAGAAAAAAAAGTCAAGCTTATTTATATGCTGAATTAATAACCTTAAAAACCAAAAAAATAAAGTTAGTTATAAATGAATAGATATTTCCTTATTTTGGAATTAAAACATTTAATACAAATAAGAATAGCTAATTTAGACCAATCACACTTTTATTTGATGCAATTCAATGGATTTAGAGTACCAACAATGTAGAAATGAGCTTCATACAATCAATACAATGCTTATTGCTGACAAAAAGTTATTTTTGAGATCATTTTGTGTGAATGAGTCCTTGCAATGAAAAAGGAAGCCATGTTGTCAAAAAAAATGAAGAGGTGTTCTCATTGTTTAAGAATTAAACCATTCAATATTTGTAAGGAAGGCTAATCAAGAATTCAATGGTATTAAAGGTGTGGAAATGTGCTTGTTCCAAATAATATAATGTTTTTGGTTGACACAAAAGTTAATGTCACCATCATTTTGTGTAAATAAGTCTTTGCAGCAAAGGACCCTTATTAGCTAAAAAATGAAGAGATTGTCACATTATTTAGTAATTGGAACACTCTCTATGTATAAAAAAGTGGTAATCTAGATAAATCACACATTTTTTTTATGGACATCAATGGGTTTAGGGTACCAGAAATGAAGAAATGAGCTTGTTACAAGGAATATAATGTTTGTTGTTGACCAGAAAGCTAATGAGTCTTTGTAACAAAAAGAGAAGTCTTGTTATAAAAAAATGAAGAGATAGCCCCATTGTTCAAGAATTAAACCATTCAATACTTATAAGAACTTATGAAGATCAATGGCTCATTTACTTGATGGAATTGAAAGGTTCAAAGCACTAAACACTCAATGCATATAAGAAAAGCTAATCAAGACCAATCAAACATTTTTTTTTTAATGAAATTCAATCGATTTAGAACACTAAAGATTTACAAATGAGTTTGTTGCATTAAATATAATGTTTGTTGTAGACACAAAAGTTAATTATGACATCATTTAGTGGGAATGAGCCCTTGTAATGAAAATAGAAGCATTGTTATCAAAAAAAATGCAGAAGCAATATCATTGTTTGGGAATAAAACTATTCTATACCTTTAAGGAAAGCTAATCAAGATTAATGATTCATTTGCTTGATGGAATTCAATGCATTTAGAGTAACAAGGGCACTCAAATGTGCTTATTTTAATTAATATTATGTTTTTTGTTGACACAAAAGTTAATTTCCTTATGATTTTAAGTAGAAGAGTCCTTGCAATGAAGATAGGAACTTTGTTAGTTAGAAAAGAAGAGACAATCTCATTATTTAGCAATCAAAACACTTAATTAGTATATTAAAAGTTAATCTAGACCAATCAAACCTATTTTTGATGAAATTCAATGGATTTAGAGCACCAAAAATGTACAAACAAGCTTGTTGCAATGAATATAATGTTTGATATTGGCACAAAAGTTAATTATGAGATTATTTTGTGGTAATTAGCCCGTGCAATGAAAAGAGAGTTTTGTTATCAAAAAAGGAAGTGGACTCTTTGTTTGAGAATTAAACCATTAATACCAGTAAGGAAAGTTAATTAAGATTAATGACTTATTTACTTGAAGGAATTCAATGAGTTTATAGTACAAAAGGTGTGCAAATGTGCTTGGTCCAATGAATGTAATGTTTGGTGTAGACACAAAAATTAATTTCACATTCTTTTTGTGTAAATGTGTCCTTGTAATGAAGTGAGGAGGCCTATTAATTAGAAATGAAGAGATAGTGTCATTATTTTAGAATTGAAACACACAATGCATATGAGAAAAATAATTTAGACCAATCACACCTTTTTTTTTTATGGAATTCAGTAAATTTTGAGTACCAAAGATGTACAATTATCATTGTCTTTATTTTTAGGGATTTTAAGGTTGTTTAATTTAGCCTATAATAAGATTGATTTCATTTTTTAAAACTGCAAAACATTAGTAAAACTAAAATTAAGAATTTTCTTCCTTAGTTCTTTCAAGAACTAACTCTTCTTATGGCATTTAACTTGACTTATCAATCCTTTCTTTGCAAAACTATGACATCCATATGCTTCCTTATAACTTAGGTTCATGTTCCTTGTACATTGGGTCTAGGTTTTTCATAATTGAAATATGATTTAGCTTTCTTGGGTTCTTGTTCGATTAGTTGTATATGATGGGTCCCTAAGACACATCTTTGGGGATTCACATCAGTTAATATCAAAGCTTCAAGGATTATATTTTTATTTATCTAAAATTTGAGTTCTTCTTTTGTTCTTCTTCTTAACCACATTCTATAACCTCTTGTTCTTTGAATTTGCAAACACTAGCTTTTCTTTTATTTTTTACTGCAAACCCTAGGTTGCTAGCCACATTCTACAGATACTTTATTGCCTTATTTCTTTCTAATTCCTACAATGATTTAGATATAATTAATCCTTTTACTTGTGTGTTTGGTATTTAATCTTATTATATTTTTCTTTGATTCTAATTTGTTAGAACTAGTTGGTTATAAGGTGACTTTAATTGAGCTTGATTAGTTCAATAAAGGAATGAGAGTAAATCCAAATTTATATAGTGTCCAAACATAAGAGTGACTATCATACTATGAGGGAGTGGAGTGAAACATGTGAGGGAGTGCCTGTAAGGTTGTTCCCAACATTTTTCTTTTTTATGCAAGTGATGATTTGAGACAATGAGAAAGGAAATGATGAGATCCATGAAGGAATTGATGCATGGAGGGCTTCTATGGGTCCATTAAGCGTTCAAGAAGGGCCAATGACATGTTTAAGAGTTGAAAGGATGAAAGAGGCAAATAGTAGGCTAATTAAAGAAATTTGGGCTAAAGAAGACAATTCAAGCTTGAAGGGTTGCAAATCACATCTTAATGTGGGCCAAGGCTTTATTAATTTCATTAGAGTAAAATTAGGAGTTTGTTATGGTATAAGAGTTTACAATAAAATAAGAGTGTTCTTATATTTTAGGAGTTTGTCATTATCTTTATTTTTAGGATTTTTATGATTTTTAATTTATCCTATAAATATGCTTGAAATCATTGTTAAAAAGAGTAGAACATTAATGAAAATAAAAGTGAGATTTTCTTATTTTGTCCTTTAATCAAGAACTAACTTTTCTTGTGATGGTCAACCCAACTTATCACTATCAAATCCCTTCCTTGCTGGAGGATGCCATCCATACCCTTCTTTATAGCTTAAGTTTGTGTTCCTTGAATATTAAATCTAGGACTTGCATAATTGAAACCTGATTTAGCTTTCTTGGGTTCTTGTTTGATTCCTTATGTGTGTTAAATCCCTAAACCACACCTTTTAGGATTCACATTACGATGTCATTATTCAAGAACTAAAACACTCGATACATTAAGAAATGGTAATCTAGACTAGTCATATTTTTCTTTTAATGATGTTAACACAAAAGTTAATTACAAGATCATTTTATGGGAATGAGTCCTTACAATGAAAAGCCTTGTTATCAAAAAATGAAGAGGTAGTCTTATTGTTTAGGAATTAAACTATTCAATACATTAAAGTAAAGCAAATTACGATCAATGACCCATTTACCTGATCATGATCAATAACTTACTTACTTGATGGAATTCAATGGGTTTAGAGTACTAAAGGTGTGCAAACATGCTTGTTCCAATGAATATAATGTTTTATGTAGACAAAAAAGTTAATTTCACCATCATTTTGTGTAAATGAGTCCTTGTAATGAAGGAAGGTGCCTTGCTAGCTAGAAATGAAGGGAAGGTCTTATTTAGGCATTCAAACACTCAATATGTATAAGAAAAGGTAATCTAGAATAATCACACTTTTTTTGATGGAATTCATTGCATTTAGAGACCAAAGATATACAAATGAGCTTGTTGTAAGTAATATAATGTTAATTGTTGACATAAATGTTAATTATGTGATCATTTTATGTGAATGGGTCCTTGTAATGGAACGAGAAGCCTTATTATGAAAAAATAAAGTAACAATCTCTTTGTTTGATAATTAAACCTTTCAATACTCTTAAGGAAAGCTAATCAAGATCAATGACATATTTACTAGATGGAATTCAATGGGTTTAGAGTACCAAAGATCTAGAAATAAGCTTGTTGCAATGAATACATTGTTTATTGTTGTAACAATAGTTAATTATGAGATCATTTTGTGTGAATGAGTCATTGTAACAAAAAGAGAATTCTATTTATCAAAAAATGATGAAGCAATCTCTTTGTTCAAGATTTAAACCATTCAACACCTATAAGGAATGCTAAATGAGTTCATTAACTCATTTGCTGGAATGCAATGCGTTCAAAGTACCTAAGGTGTACAAATATGCTTGTTCTAATGAATATAATGTTTTATGTAGGAATAAAAGTTAATTTCACCATCATTTTGTGTAAATGAGTCCTTGTAATGTAGGAAGGAGCCTTGTTAGGTAGAAATGAAGAGATAATGATGAGATACATAGAGTTTCAAAAGCATAGAGGGCTTCTAAGGATCTGTTGAGGTTTTAAGAAGGGCTAATAACATGTTCAAGAGCTAAAAGAATGAAAAAGGCACTTGACTAACTGATTAAAGAAATTTAGGCTAAAGAAACTATTTTAAAATTAAAGAAATGAACTATTAATGCGGAGATTAATGGAAAGCTTATTAGCTTTAAATTTACTTCCATTCTTCAATATAGAGAAATTGCTTTGATTTAGAAAAGGATTAAGAGGAATGAAAGATTTATTAGTTCTCTAACTAGTGAATTTACTTATAAGCATTTACAATAGAAACTTAAAACTCCCTTTAATCAAAAGAAAATACAAGGAATACATAAAGAAATAGAATCAAAAAATGAAAAGGTGGTCTCATTGTTTAAGAATTAAGCAATTCATTATCTTTAAGAGAAAGCTAATCAAGATCAAAGACTCATTTACTTGATGGAACTCAATGGGTTTCAAGTACCAAAGGTGTGCAAACATGCTTGTTCCAATGGATATAATGTTTTGTGGAGACACTAAAGTTAATTTTACCCTTATTTTGTGTAAATGAGTCATTGCAATGAAAAGAGAAGACTTCTTAGGAATTGAACCATTCAATAGCTATAAGGAAAGCTAACAAAGATCAATGACAACTTGATGGAATTTAATGGATTTAGTGTACCAAAGATGTACAAATGAGCTTGTAGCTATGAATATAATGTTTGCTATCCATAGAAAAGATAATTATGAGATCATTTTGTGTGAATGAATCCTTGCAACAAAAAGAAAAGTCTTGTTATCAAAAAATGAAGAGATGGTCTCATTGTTCAAACATTAAACCATTGATTGAATACCTAAAAGGAAAGCTAAAGATCAATTAATAATTTACTTGATGGAATTCAATGGGTTTAAAATACCAAAGGTGTGCAAACATGCTTAATCACATGAATATAATGTTTTGTGTCAACACAAAATTTATTTCACCATTATTTTGTGTAAATGAGTCCTTGTAATGGAGGAAGGAACCTTGTTAGCTAGAAATGAAAAGAGGACCTCATTATTCAAGAATTGAAGCACTCAATATATATAAGAAATGGTAATATAGACCAGTCACACCTTTCTTTGATGTAATTAAATGGATTTAGAATACAAAAGATGTACAAATGAGCTTGTTGCAAAGAATATAATGATTATTATTGGAAAAAAGGTTAATTACAAGATCATTTTGGGTGAATGAGCCCTTGCAACAAAAGAGAAGTCTTGTTATCAAAAAATGAAAAAACTGTCTCATTGTTTGGGAATAAAACCATCAGATACCTATAAGGAAAGCTAATCAAGATCAATGACTCTTTTACTTGATAGAATTGAATGCATTCAGAATACCAAAGGTATACATATGTACTTGTTCTAATGAATAGAATGTTTTATGTAGACATAAAAGTTAATTTCACCATCCTCTGACCAAGCCATTGCTAAGATCTATGTTGTAGGATTCTCAAGACAACTCAAAGGCTGGTGGGATCACATACTCACTTTGGCTAACCACGATAACATTTTCCAAGCTATCAAGAGAGATGTTCATGGTAAACCTCTCCTTGATAATAACTAACAAGCAATCCCCGATGCTATGGCAAGTCTTATCTTTGCCATAACAAAGGTGATCCATCTCACCTAAAGGATAAGAATGTCAAACTCTTATCTAATCTTAAATGCAAATATCTACACAATTTTTATTGGCACAGAGATATGTTTCTAATGTGAGTCATGCAATGGGACAATGCAAATCAATTTTTCTAGAAAGAAAAGTTTTTGGTAGGATTACCAAGGCTACTCGATAATAAAGCAAAATCTAAATTGCAAGGTCACTATAATGGTCAAATTCCTTATCATCAATTGACTTATAGTGAACACATAAGCTTTGTCAAAAAAGGACTGTAGATCTGTGCAAATCTAATCTCCAAAAATAGATCAAGTAGGAACAAAAGTGGAATCAAAAGGAGTTAGGATCCTTTTGTGCCCAATTTGATGATAACCTCTATCAGAAAGAAAAAAGACCAAAAGAAAGCATAGGCCCAATACCAAATTAAAAAAATCCTTTTTACTCAAAATCTAAGCCCAACGAACACTAACAATCTTCTAAGCCCAAAACAACTTCTAGGCCCAAACCTAATATGCCTCATTTAACAATGAAATCAAACCTATTTGTAGGAAGAATTAACAATCATAGAGAAACCCTATAAATAAGGACAAACATCCTAAATAGGTTGACAACAAATCTACTCCTTTTTTTTGGGAGTTATTGTAGAAACCCTGCTCCTATTTTTTAGGAGTTATCATAGAAACTCCTATGATCACTTAACATAGGCTTGTTTAGTATACTTACAAAATTAATAAAGCCTCAGCCCACATTATGATATCATTTGCCACCATTTAGGCTTGCATTAGCTTTTTTGGCCCAAATTTATTCATTCAACTTGCATTAAGATATGCTTTGCTACCCTTCAAGCTTGAATTATCTTCTTTGGCCCAAATTTCTTCAATTCATCTACTAAGTGCCTCTTTCATCCATTGAGCTCTTGAATGTGATTGAAGAAATTTAGGCCAAAGTAGATAATTCAAGCTTGAAGGGCAACAAAGCATATCTTATTGTGGGCTAAGGCTTTACTAATTTGATTGGTCAACTTAATGGATCAGGTTTACAACAAAATCTAGTCCTAAATAAGAATTTGTTATAAAATAGGAGTCTATAATAAAAGAGGAGCATTCTTACATTTTAGGAGTTTATGATCGTCTTTATTTTTAGGGCTTTTAAGGTTGTTAAATTAGCTTATAAATAAGCTTGATTTCATTGTGAAAAAAACATAACTGAAAATTAAAGTGAGAATTTTTTCCTTCAATTCTTTCAAGAGTTAAGAACTTATTTTAGTACAAATGAGCTTAACCCCTCTTTATCTGGTGTTATTTCTCCTTTGCAAGAATTTGGTGATGTTTTTTTTAAAGTAAGAAATGCTTTGCCACCTTTTGAGGGGAATAGAACATCATATTGAATTAATCTCTGATGCAACAATTCCAAAGGATTCAACATTGCAAACTAGCAACCTTATTAGTGTAAATTGAAGAGGGGTTCTCCTCATTCAAGAATTGAACCTTTCAATGCCAATAATCAAAATCTAATCAAGATTAATAACTCCCTTGTTTGATGGAATTCAATGGACTAAAAGTATTAATGGCATGCAAACATGCTTATAGCAGTGAATATGATGTTTGGTGTAGACTCAAAAGTTGATTTTAAGATCATTTTGTGTGAAGGACAAAATTATTCATTGCAAAAAACTTGTTTCTACATCTTCGGTACTCTAAATCCATTGGATTCCATAAAAAAGAAAGGTGCAATTGGTCTAGATAACCTTTTCATATATCTATTAAGTGTTTCAATTGCAAAATAATGAGATCATCTCTTTATTTCAAACAAAAAAGGCTCCTTTCATTACTAATGAGTTCCATGGAGGAGTTGATGCATGGAGGGCTTCTAAAGATCCATTGAGCATTCAAAATAATGCCAATGACAGGTTCAAGAGCAAAAAGGAGGGAAGAAGCACTTAATGGGTTGATTGAAGAAATTTAGGTCAAAGAAGCTAATTCAAGCTTGAAGGGCAACAAAAGATATCATAATGAGGCTTGAGACTTTATTGAATAAATGTGTTGAATGGCCCAATGTTAAGTGATTGTGATGAATTTTGTAACAACTCCTAAAACAAATAGGAGTAGATTTGTTGTTAGCTTATTTAGGAAATGAAAATTTTCTCCTTTGGTATTTCTCTCGAACTAGAGAAATTATCAAGAACTAACTCTTCATGTGGCATTTAACTCAACTCATCACTCCCAAATCTGTTATTTTCTCAAGTGTGATATCCATATCCTTTTATATACCTTGGGTTCATTTTCCTTGAACATTGGATCTAGGTCTTACATGATTGAAATCTAATTTTGCTTTCTTAGGTTCTTGTTTGATTCCTTATGCATGTTAGGTCTCCAAGCCACATGTTTTGGGGTTTAGTTTAGCTAGTATCATAGCTTTAGGGCTTAAATTAGGTTTATTTATCTAAATTTGAGTTTTTCTTTTGTTCTTCTTCTTAGCCTCATTCTAAAACCTCTTTTTCTTTAAATCTACAAACCCTGGTTTATATTTTGTTTTAGTAGGCAAACCCTAGTTTTTCTTTTCTTGTCTTTAAATCCATGCAAAAAGAAACAATGAGCAATGTTTTTTGTTGCAATGAACAATTATGTTAAGCGAAGTAAATCCAATCAACAAGCTTTATATTAAGTGAAGTCATCCAATTTGTCTTTCCCATGAAATGTAAAGTCTTGTCCTGGAAAATTGAAGAGATAGTCTCATTATTCAGTAATTAAACCATTCAATACCTACATGGAAAGCTAAAAAAGATCAATGATTCATTTTACTTGGTGGAACTCAATGGGTATAGAGTACCAAAGGTGTGCACATGTGCTTGTTTGAATTGATATAATATTTTGAGTAGACACAAATGTGCTTATACATATTGGGTGTTTTGATTCCTAAATAATGAGATCATCTCTTCATTTTTAACTCATAGAGTTCCCTTCATTGTAGACATTGATTTACACAAAATATGCATAAGAAATGGTAATCTAGACAAATCACACCATTTTTTTTGGAAAAAAAAATATACAAACGAGTTGTTGCAATATAATATTTGTTGTTTAACCAAAAATTAATTATGAGCTCATTTTACCTGAATGAGTCCTTGGAATAATAGAAGGGGACTTCCCAACAAGGAATGAAAAGATGGTCTCATTTGAAAAAATGAAACTCTCAATAAGAATTTCAAATGGTAATCTAGATAAATTACAACACTTTTTGATGAAATTCATGGATTTAAGTACCAAAGATGTACAAATGAGCTTGTTTCAATGATTATAACATTTTGCGTAGATGCAAATGTTAGTTTCTCCATCATTTTGCATAAATTTGTGCTTCCAATGAAAAGTAAATTCTTGTCTTGAAATATTGAAGTGATTGTCTCATTGTTTAGGAATTAAACCATTCAATACTTACAAGAAAAGATAAAAATGATCAATGACTCATTTTACCTATTGGAACTTAATTAATATAGAGTACCAAAGGTGTGCACACATGCTTGATCCATTTAATATAATGTTTTGAGTAGACATAAACATGCTTATATGTATTAAGTTCTTCAATTCCTAAATAAAGAGATTGTCTCTTTATTTCTAACTTACAAAGTTCTTTCTTTCATTCAAACACTCTTTTACACAAAATATGTAAAAGAAATGGTACTCTAGACCAATCGCACCAATTTTTGATGGAATGTATGTATTATATAAGAGATGTACAAATGAGCTATTTACAATGAATATAAGGTTTGTTGATGACAAAAAAGCTAATTACAATATCAGTTTAAATGAGGTTTTGCAACAAAGGAAAGGTGACCTTGTTAGCTAGAAATGAAGAGATGGCCTCATTTAGGAAATGAAACTCTCAATACATATTTGAAAAATGTAATCTAGACCAATCACACCCTTTCATGATGTAATTCAATGGGTACAAAGTACCAAAAGTGTACAGACAAGCTTGTTGCAATGAATATAATGTTTTGTGAAGTCAAAAATGTTAATTTCATTATCATTTTGTGTAAATTCGTTCTTCCAATGATAAGTAAAATCTTGTCATGAGAAATTGAAGAGACAATCTCTTTGTTCAAGATTTAAACCATTCAATACCTATAAGGAAGGCCAATAAAGATCAATGACTCATTTTACTTGAGGGAATTCAATGGCAACAATGTACCAAAGGTGTTTAAACATACTTGTTCCAAGGATTATAATGTTTTATGTAGACACAAACTTGCTTATACATATTGAGTTTTTCAATTCCTAAATAATGAGACTATTTCTTCATTTCTAACTAACAATCTTCTTCTTTCATTGTAAGCACCCATTTACACAAAATATGTATAAGGATGGGCAATCTAGGCTAATCACACAATTTTTTGATGTAATTCAATGGATTTAGTGAATGAAGGATGTAAAAATAAGCTTGTTGCAAGGAATATAATGCTTTTTATGTAAATGAGTCCTTACAACAAAGGAGGAGCCTTGTTAGCGGTCTCATTCAGGAAATGAAACTTTTAATAAATATTTGAAAAGGTAATCTAGGCTAGTAACACCTATTTTTGATGAAATTTAATGGATTTAAGGTACCAAAGATTCATAAATGAGCTTGTTACAATGAATATAATGTTTTCTGTAAACAAAAATGTTAATTTTACCATCATGTAAATTTGTCCTTCCAATGAAAACTGGAGCCTTCTCAAGAAAAAATGAAGAGATTATCTTGTTCTTTAGGAATTAAACCAGTCAATACCTATAAGGAAAGCTAATTAAGATTAGTGATTCACTTTACTTGATGGAATTCAATGGGCATAGAGTACCAAAGTCGTTCAAACATGCTTGTTCCAATGATTATAATGTTTTGTGTAGACAAAAATGTTCTTATATGTATTAAGTGTTTCAATTCTTGAATAATGAGACTGACTCTTCATTGCAAACTAACAAAGTTCCTACTTTCATTGCAAGCACTTATTTACACAATATTTTTAAAAAATGGTAATCTTGGCCAGCCACACCATTTTTTTTTTTATGGAATTCAATGGATTTTGGCAGCAAAGATGTACAAATAACTTTGTTGCAATGAATATAATGTTTTGTGAGGACAAAAATGGTAATTTCACCATCCTTTTATGTAGCTTTGTCCTTCCAGTGAAATATGATGTCTTATCATGAAAAATTGAAGAGATCATCTCATTGTTCAAGTATTAGGCCCTTCAATACCTATAAGGAAAACTAATAAAGATTGATGACTCATTTTACTTGATGGAATTCAATGGGTACATAGTACCAAAGGTGTGCAAATGTGCTTGCTATAATGAATGTAATGTTTCAATTCCTAAATAATGAGACTGTCTCTTAATTTCTAGATAAAAAAGCTTCTTCTTTCATTGCAAGCACTCATATACACAAAATATGTATAAGAAATGGTAAACTAGACTAATCACACCATTTTTTAAAAGAATTCAATGGATTTAGTGTACCAAGGATGTACAAATGAGCTTGTTGTAATGAATATAATGTTTGTCATTAACACAAAAGTTAATTACAAAATCTATTCATATGAGTCAGTCCTTGCAATGGAGGGAGGCCTATTAGCCAAAAATTAAGAGATGGTCTCATTTAGAAAATGAAACTCTCAATATTTATTTGAAAAGGTAACCTAGACCAATCATACCTTTTTTCTTTTGATGAAATTCAATGAATTTGGTGTACCAAAGAGGTATAATCGAGCTTGTTGCAATGAATATAATGATTTATGTGGACATAAATGTTAATTTCATTATCATTTTATGAAAATTTGTCCTTCCAATGATAAGTGAAGTCTTGTCATGAAAATTAAAGAGTCAATCTCATTGTGTAAAAATTAATCCATTTAATCCCTATAAGTAAAACTAATAAAAATCAATGAATCATTTCACTTGATGGAATTCAATGGGGACATAATACCAAAGGTGTGCAATTGTGCTTATTCCAATGAATATAATGTTTTGTGTAGACACAAATGTGCTTATATATATTGAGTGTTTCAATTCCTAAATAATGAGACTATCACTTCATTTCAAACTAACAATGCTCCTTCTTTTGTTGCAAGCACTCATTTACATAAAATATGTACAAGAAATGGTAATATAGGCTAACCACACCATTTTTTAATGGAATTTAAAGGATTTTCATTTCCAAAGATGTATTATTGCAATGAATATAATATTTTGTGTTGACACAAATGTTAATTTCAGCACCATTTTCTATAAATTTGTCCTTCCAAAGCTCATATAAGGAAAACTAATAAAGAACAAACACTCATTTTACTTAATCAAATTCAATGGGTCCAGGGTACCAAAGTTTTGCAAGTGTGCTTGTTCCAATAATTGTAATGTTTTGTGTAAACACAAATGTACTTCTTGGTATTGAGTGTTTCAATTCCTGAACTAACAAAGCTCTTTTTTTCATTGCAAGCACTCATTTACACATAATATGTATAAGAAATGGTAATCTACACCAATCAGACCATTTGTTAATAGAATTCAATGGATTTAGTGTACAAAGGATGTATAAACAAGCCTATTGCAATGAATATAATGTATGTTGTTGACACCAAAGTTAATTAAGAGATCTTTTTGTGTGAATGAGTCCTTGCAATAATGAAAGGGTCCTTGTTAGCTACAAATGAAGAGATAGTCTCATTGAGGAAATGAAACACTGAATATGTATTTGAAAAGGTAATCTATACCAAAGAAGCCTTTTTTTTTTTGAAGAAATGCAATGGATTTAGAGGACCCAAGAGGTACCAACTAGTTTGTTGTGATGAATATAATATCTTGTGCAGACACTAATGTTAATTTCACTATCACTTTGTGTAAATTTGTCCTTCCAATGAAAAGTGAAGTCTTATCATGAAAAATTGAAGAGATAGTCTCATTGTTTAGGAATTAAACAATTCAATACCTATAAGGAAAGGTAACAAAGATCAATGACTCATTTACTTGATGGAATTTAATAGGTTCAAAGTACCAAAGGTAATTTCATGTAAACAAAATTGTTAATTTCACCATCATTTTGTGTAAATGAGTCCTTACAATGATGGAAGGAGCCTTATTGGCTAGAAATGAAGTGACTATCTCATTATTTTAGAATTGAAACACTCAATACACATAAGAAAAGGTAATTTGGGCCAATTATTATTATTTCTTTTATGGAATTCAATGGATTTAGAGTGCCAAAGTTTCACAAATGAGATTGCTGCAAAAAATATATTGTTTATTGTTGACGCAAAAGTTAATTATAGATCATTTTGTGTGAATGAATTCTTGCAATAAAAGAGAAGTCTTGTTATCAAAAAATGAAGAGATGGTATTATGTTCAAGAATAAAACAATTAAATACCTACAATGAAAGCTAATCAACATCAATGACGGATTTTCTAGAAGGAATTTAATGTATATAAAGTGCCAAAGACGTACATGGATGCTTGTTCCAATGAATAGAATGTTTTGTGTAGAAGCAAAAGTTAATTTTACCATCATTTTGGGTAAATGAGTCCTTGAAGCAAAGGAAGGAGCCTTGTTAACTAGAATTAAAGAGAAGGTCTCATTATTCAGAATTTGAAAATTTGAAAAGGTATATGAAAAGCTAATTGAGATCAATCAAGTTTTGTTTGAAGGAATTCAACAGATTGAGAGTATCAATGATGAACAAACCAGCTTGTTGCAAAAAAAAAAAAATAATAATGTATTCTACCAACACAAAAGTTAATTATGAGATCACCTTTTGTGAATAAGTTCTTTCAATGAAAAGAGAAGCCTTGTTATCAAAGAATGAAGGGACAATCTTATTGTTTGGGAATTAAATCATTTAATACTTGTAAAAAAGCTAATTAAGATTGATGTAAGGAATTCAACAAGTTCAGAGTACCAAAGGTGTGCAAACATGCAATCTCCAATGAATATAATGCTTTGTGTGGACATAAAAGTTAATTTCACCAAAATTTTGTGTAAATGAGTCCTTGTAACAAAGAAAGGAGCCTTGTTGGTTAGAAATGAAGAGATGATCTCATTATTTAAACATTGAAACACTCAATACATATAAGAAAAGGTAATCTAGACTAATCAGACTTGCTTTTGCTGGAATTCAATGGATTCAGAATACCACTCTTGTACAAAATGAGCTTTCTAGAAAGAATATAATGTTTACAATTGACATTAATGTTAATTACAAGATCATTTTGTGTGAATGAGTCCTTGCAACCAATGAGAAGTCATGTTACCAAAAATTAAAGAGATAGTCTCATTAATTGAGAATTAAACCATTCAACACCTATGAAAAAAGCCAATAAACAGTGCTAAACAATTCAAACGCAGAATACACAATTTTCAAACACACAATACAAAAGACATAAAACTAGATTTCAGAAAAATAAAGTTTGAGAGAAAAAGGACTTATGCTTTCATTGAATGACACCACAAGCTTACAAATTATTTTGGAGTAAATTTACAAATGAGGAAAGAAAGTTATGCCTTCTCCATGGGATACTCCTATTTGTCTCTAAAGTCTATGCTAACAAACAAATACATGATAAAAGTTTTCTTTATAATGTGTAAAGTATATTTATAAAAGTAGATTTCATAAAGTGGCTTTATACAATGGCTTTATAAAAGCATTTTGTCCATTTTGTTCCCTTAACAACTCATACAGAACTTTTGAGTCTTGCATAATATCATCTTGTTCAATGAGTTGATTGGAATCTTTTGCTTGACTACTTCCTAGTCGGTCTTTATCAAATCATAAAATACTAGCCATCATTGCAATTAGTTGTTCTCTTGGCACACTCTCGGCCAGTGCTTTAAGCATATAAGCTGGAGTCTTGATAGTTTGAGGAGCAGGTCTTACAATGTTGATTCCTAAATTAATAACTCCTTTAGTAGTGTAAACCCCTTTGCTGAAATAGTCAAAATTTTCTCACAATCGAATGTTAAACCTTTGAACAAGCCATGGTACATGCTAAGTACTTTCTCCCAGGATATTAACCTATTTGGAAATGATATTATAGTCCCATTTGATGATCCATGGAACATGATACTAGACAGAAAAATTTAAGATTTTATTCCTCAAGTTGGGATTTTTTTCACAAAATTATTCATAAATAGCTTTTACTCTTAAAAGGAGTGTAACAGGATGTAATCTGCATTTAAGGAACCATATTTTAAACCAATTGGAAAATTTAACCTTATCATGAGGAGATTGATAAGAAGGAACCAGCTAGATTTCTTTTGTGGGTTTTTGTAGAATAAAGACCTCTCTTAAGCTTCAATACAGTTAAAATAATTGAAAGTTTTAACCTTCCAGCAGTTTTTTTAATTCTTTATAGGCTAGCAAATCACTTTGCCATTCAACTATCTTGAAAGATGATCCTTTTGATTTTCAATTTTGCATATGCCCAATATTTGGCAGATTCACAACCAGTGCCTTGCTCAATTGGTTCAATGATCATTGGTCTTGCAGTAAAAACAATCTGCTGATAATAATAGTAATCTTTCATAGTGGTATAAGGATACATATTATCTTTTAAATAGAATCTTGCAACCTCATAAAGCAGAAGTTGAGCATAGTTGGGTTCAATTAGACACAAGAATTCTATACAAAGTTTGGGATAAAAGAATATGTAAGCTTTTTATTCCTTATTTAGTTGTCACTCATAAGCGTCAATTGACAAAGGATCTAATTCCTTGTTGTTTTGACTTGATGAACTAGAAGCATCCATAGCTAGTGAAATAATTGACTGGATGGGGACATAGGCCCTTGTAGCATAGGCCTCTTACTCATGAAGTGGTACCTAGTAAAAATTCATGAGTTAGAAAGTTAAGAAAAGAATTTGTAAATATCAAAATCAAAGGCTAATAATATTCCCTTCCATCTTGCAAAGATTTGCTTTGAGGCTATATTTTTGACATCTTTAAGAAGAACATCTTTAGCAACTTTACAATCAATTCTAATAAGGAATTTTAAATTTAATAAATCTCCTTCAAACTTTTGAATGCACAATACTATAGCAAGAATTTTTTTCTTAATTGTAGAGTAATTAACTTTAGCTTCTTTCTAACTCCCAAAAGTAAAGCATAATGAGCTTTCTTTATGGTGAATCTTTTGTTTCAATATTCCACCATATTCTTGGTCAAATTTTAAAGTCATCTGGATGGGGAACAATTAAACATGGAAGTTCTTTAGCCTTTTGTTTTATATTCTTAACTACTTGTGTATGAATGTGTGTCAATTTAGGAGGATTCTTTCTAAGTCTTTCAAATAAAGGTTTAGCATCATAAGCTAATTTTTTGTAAAAATAAAAAATACAATGTAGGCTTGTTAGAAATTTTTGCAATTAATTTTTGTCTCTAATTTCATTAAGAAATTTAAAGGCAAATTCAATTGCTTGATCTATTGGAATTACACTACCATTTTCAATTGCTTAATCTAATTTCAATTGCAAGGCTTGCCTTTTGCATTACAAATAATAAAATATTTATATGTTTAAGAAGGAGAAGGCTATCATATAGGGGTTGTTGTTCTAATGAGAGAATATGTTGTAATTGATTTAATTAATCTCAACTTATGTGAAAAGGTCTTTGCAACTAAAGTAGAAAACTTGTTAGCAAGAAATGAACAAACAGTTATATTCTTTTAGAATTGAACTGTTCAATACCTATAAGAAGAGAAAATCAAGATTAATCACTTCATTGTTTGATGGATTTTTAGGGCCAAGGTCATAAGGTTATTGTTGTTGCAATTAATATAACCTTTAGTGTATACATCAATGTTGCAATTAATATAATTATTTCTTTTAATTGTCATATTTCTTCTTTTAATTCATTTATTTTAGCTTTAAGCTCTGGTATAGAGGGTTCTTTGGAAGTACAATTAGAAATATATCCTTTTACTTTATGAATCACTATTTTAAGGCTATAGCCTTCTTTTGGAAATATTCTAAGACCAAAATCATAGTATCTTTTTTTGTTAAGACTAATAAGCCTTTGCTTTTCTTTAAGACCTTAAAATAACCACATTCTCTCTGACTTAAAATCAGAAGAGTGATCTTCCGAAATGTCTAATTCTATATCTTTTTGATTTTTTGATTTCAATCATTGTCAAATAAGAAAATAGTCAATAATGACCTTTATGGCCTTCATCAATAGAGAGATCTTAATTTTGTGTAAATGAGTCCATGCAATAAAGGAAGGAACCTTGTTAGCTAGAAATGAAAAGAAAGTCTCATTAGTCAAGAATTGTAACATTAAATAGCTATAAAAAAAGCTAATCAAGATCAAACTAACCACTACTTCAAGGAATTCAATAGGTCTATAGTACCAAAGTTGTACAAAGGAGCTTGTTAAAAAGAATAGAATGTTTATCATTGACACAAAGTTAATTTCTTGAACATTTTGTGTGATGCAATAAAAGAGAAGTCTTATTGAAAAAAGAAGAGACAGTCTCATTATTCAAGAATTAAACCATTTAATGCCTATAAAGAAAGCTAATCAAATTAATGACTCATTTGCTTCATGTAATTTAATGGATTTAGAATATCAAAGAGGTACATATGTGCTTGTTCCAATGAATAGAATCTTTTGTGTAGACATAAAAGTGAATTTCACCATCATTTTGAGTAAATGAGTCTTTGCAATGAAGGAAGGTGCCTTGATAGGTAAAAATTAGGAGGTCTTATTACTCAAGATTTCAAACCTTTAATATGTTTATGAAAAGCTAGTTGACATCAATCAAAGCTTTCTTTGATGGAAATCAATGGATTTAGGGAACCAAAGATGTGCAAACAAACTTGTTTCAAAGAATATAATGTTTCCTATCAACACAAAAGTTAATTATGAGATCATTTTGTGTGAATGAGTACTTGAAACGAAAAGAGAAGCCTTGTTATCAAAATATGAAGAGGCACCAAAGGTTAAATTCTCATTGTTTGAGAATTAATCCATTCAATATTTGTAAGGACAGTTAACCAAGTTCAATGACTCATTTACCTGGTTGAATTCAATAGGTTCAGAGTACCAAAGGTATGCAAGCATGCCTGTTCCAATGAATATAATGTTTTGTCTTGATGCAAAAGTTTATTTCACCATCATTTCATGTAAATGAGTCTTTGCAACAAAGGAAGGAGCTTTGTTGGCTAGAGATGAAGAGAAAATCTCATTATTTAGGAATTGAAACACTTAATACATATAAGGAAAGGTAGCTTAGACCAATGAGACCTATTTTTGATGGAATTCAATGGATTTAGATCACGAAATTTGTACAAATGAACTTGTTGATAGGAATATGAAGTTTATTGTTGACATAAAGGATAATTACAAGATATTTTGTCCAAATGAATCTTTGAAACGAAAGAGAAGTTTTGTTATCAAAAGAATAAAGAGATAGTCTCATTGTTTGAGAATTAAACCATTCAATACATATTAGGAAAGCTAATCAGAATTAATGACTTATTTGCTTGTTGGAATTTAATGGATTCAGAGTACCAAAAGTTTAAAGACATGCTAACTCCAATGAATAGAATGTTGTGTAGGCACAAAAGTTAATATCACCATCATTTTGTGCAAATGAGTCCTTATAACAAAAGAAGGAGCCTTGTTAGTCAAAAATGAAGAGTTGATCTCATTATTCTTGAATTTAGACACTGAAAATGTATAAGAAAAGCTAAATAAGACCACTAAAACCTTTTTTATATATATAAAATTCAATGGATCTAAAGTACCAAACACATAGAAATGAACTTCTTGCAATGAATACAATGTTTGATGTTGACACAAAAGTTAATCACAAGATCATTTGTGTAACTTCTTACAACAAAAAAAAATGAAGAGGTTGTCTCATTGCTCAAGAATTAAACCATTTGATCCTTGTAAGGAAAGCAAATCAAGATCAATTCCTCTTGTTATCAAAAATTGAAGAGACACTCTCATTGTTTAGGAATTAAACATTTAATACCTATAAAGAAAGCTAATCAAGATTAAAGACTCATTTTGTTTGATGGAATTCAATGGATTCATAATATTAAAGATGTATATATGTGCATGTTACAATGAATATAATGTTTTGTGCAAAAAAAAAAAAACTGAATTTCACCATCATTTTGGGTAAATAAGTCCTTGTAATGAAGGATGGAGCCTTGTTAGCTAGAAATTAAAGATGTACATGCATGCTTGTTCCAATGAATAGAATTTTTTGTGCAAATAAAAAGTGAATTTCACCATCATTTTGAGTAAATAAGTCTTTGCAATGAAGGTAAGAGCCTTGTTAGCTAGAAATGAAGAGAAGGTCTCATTATTTAGGATTCAAAAGCTTCAATATGCAAAAGAAAATTCAGTAAAGATCAAGGTAAGTTTTTTTTTTTTCGTAAAATTTAATGGATTTAGAACACCAAAGATGTGCAAAAGAACTTATTGCAAAAGGAAAAGAAAAGGGAAAAAAATGCCTCGATTTATTCAATTTAGAGAAAAAGGAGTTATTGATATTTGAAATCCATTAATGGAATTCAATGGATTTAGAATATCAAAGATGTCCATACATGCTTGTTCCAATGAATAGAATGTTTTGTGCAGAAAAAAGAGAATTTCACCATCATTTTGGGTAAATAAGTCTTTGCAACAAAGGAAGGAACCTTGTTAGGTGAAAATGAAGAGAAGGTCTCATTATTTAAGATTTCAAACCTTCAATATGTATAAGAAAAGGTCATCAAGATCAATCAAAGCTTTGTTTGATGGAGTTCAATAGATTTAGAGAACCAAAGATGTTCAAATGAGTTTGTTGCAAAAATAAAAGGAAAAGGAAGAATCCTTAATTTATTCAAAAGGTTTATAAACTTCAAAGAAAATCTTTTCCCAATTTTTCAGCCCCCAGTAAGTGTCTACCTCTTGAAAATTCTTATCAAGAATATTTGAAAAAAATGGGTAAAAGTGTTAGTATCCTTCATCCTCCACCTTTAATCTCTCTAATAAAATTGATGATAATGAGATTATTACTTCACCTTATAAGGTTAAAGCAACCACTAGTGCTGTTATACAGCAAGATAATTATAGCAATTTTTATCTTCAATTTGTTGGATCTCAGCTTATGTGTATTGAGCATATGATTGAGGAAAAAGCTCAAAATAGGGATGTTATTCCCAAACCTCTGGTTAAACCAAGAGTAGAAAAAAAGGTTTTGTTTAAACCTCTTTCATCAGAAGAAATAAATTACAAAATGACAAATACAAGTTTTGCTAAAGCAAAACTGGTAAGTGAAATCTTCAAAAGACTTGAAAGTATGAAATTAAATGAAAAAGAAGCCATAATGCCAGAAAAAGGGGAACATATTGAATTTGAAAGTGAGATAGAAGATTATATAGATCAATTACAAAATATGTTCTTATTAGAATAGCAACCTTTGAAGGATAAACCTTCTCTTTCTTATGCAAAGGAACCTTTTGATATTAATAAAATGATCTTTACTAAGGCTCATACAAAATTATATTATCCAAGACCAACACTTGTTCATCTTGTATTAAAAGAACAAGTTAATTATAGCTATGTTTAATATGATTACAGTAGTATAGTGGAATGGAATCTAGAAGGTCAAATAAAACATCAATTTCTCTTACTGTTACATTATATGATAATGTTTGCAATTGTTGCTAAAACAAAGGGTAAATCTAACCTTGAGATTGCAAAAATAATTATGAGTAGATTTACCAAACAACTTAATGGCTGGTAGGATTTTTATTTGTCTAAGGAGACAAAATAACAAATATTTTCTATAGTTAAGACTAAATCTAAAGAATTTTTTTTTATTATGTTAATACACTTATGTACACTATTTACCAATCATTTTATTGGTACTACCACTTTGCTAGTTGATAAGACTTATAAGAAATTTATTAATTTGAGATACTCTAACTTATTGCATTTTAGGTGGTATAAAGATGTAACTATAGAGTCTTTACTTAAGAAGATAGCTAGAATAGTTTTTGGAAAGAATAATTCCTTTTAGAGTTACCTACCTTATTTAAAAAAAGAGTTAAGGCTCGATTAAAATCTAATAATGCTAGAACTATTGATTATAATCAATATACTCATAGAGGATTAGCTACTGAAGTAATAGCTAAAAGGAGTTAAACTCTAATGAAATGAAATTACATAAGCAATTGCAAAATGAAAAGGCTTAAGGTAAGAATGCTTTAGAAAGCTTTTTGTGAGGAGATGGGTTATTCACCCATTAGATATCCTACAAAACTAAAGAGTAGGAGTTATCACTCCAATATTAAGAAAAAAAAATTTTTACAAAAGAAAAGGCCCCCATAAGGTCTAATAAGTGCAAAATAAAGCAAAAGCTTCAAGAATTAGCTATAAATGAAATTCTTAAAAGATCATTAATGCATATTTTCTTAAAAAAAATTACTTGAAGAAGATATTTCTTTCTCATCTTTTTATTTTGATGAAGAAAGTTATGATAGTCAATGCAACCATTACAAAGCATTGTGTAAACAAAAAGGCTTGTTAGTTTTAACAAAAGAAGATAGTATGTTTTGGATCTTGTTGATAAAATTCTAGATCCTAAAGAAAAACTTGAGCAATTACAAAAGTATTTACATCTAGCTAAAATTCAGAATAAAGAATCTATTATTAAGGTTATGCAACTCAAGAAAATTACAGTTTAAATACTATTATACAGTGTATAAAAGGTAGGCCTCCAAAGTTATGTAGGGAAGAACCATCTATTAAAGAGCTTAAAGATAAAATTCATGCCCTACAAACAAAAAGAAAAAAAGAATTTTAATTTTGGAAACTTTGCCTAATAAGGAAGAAATGTCTTTAGTACTTCTAGAAACTTCCTTAAAGGAAGATGTGAATAGTGAAAGTCTTCAATAAATTAAACTTGTTGGTAAAGTTATTACCCATAAATGGCATACAAATATTATAGTCATTGTTAATGAAGAATATATTTTCTTTGTTGTCACCATAATTGTTGCTGGTGTTGAAATGAATTGTATTAATGAGGGTATAATACCTTCATAATACTTTTCAAAAACAACAAAAGTGTTAAGCACTATTGATAAAAATAAACTTATTAGTTACAAGTTATCTAAAGTTGCTATTTGTAATGAAGGAATTTGTCTTGAAGTTCCTTTTGTGTTAATTAAGCCAGTATGTTGCTTTGGGAAATCATTTTCTTCATATGCTCTACCCTATCAAAGAATTTAATAACAGGGGTATTTATATAGAAATTAATGGCAAGGTTATTAGCTTTGAATTTATATCTATCCCTCAGTATAAAGAAATAGATTTACTTCAGAAAAATATTAAGGGAAAAGAAAAGTTTATTTCTTCTCTTCAAGATTAGATTGCTTATAAGCATCTACAAAAAAGTACTTTTTTTATCTCGTTATTACAACTAAATTATATGAAATAAAAGAATCAGTAAAATCGATGATATGCTTAGAAATTCCTACTACATTTTAGAATAGGAATAAACATATTGTTGACTTGCCTTATGAGTTAAACATTAAGGAAAGTCAAAGTCCAACTAAAGCCAGACCCATTGCTATAGGCCCTCAACATTTAAAGATCTATAAAATAAATATACAAGAGCTCCTTAAGAAAGGACTAAATCAAAATTTAAGTCCTTGAAGTTGTCCTTCCTTTTATGTAGAGAATAATGTAGAATTAGAATGAGGCATTCCAAGATTAGTTATTAAGTATAAGCCCTTTAGAAAGGCACTAAGATGGATTAGTTATGCTATACCTAAAAAAAGAGAAATGCTTAATTGGCTTTATAGTGCCAAGATATTTTCAAATTTTGACATAAAATCTAGTTATTGGCAAATCTAGATTTGTGAAACAGATAATTATAAAGCAACCTTTATAGTACCTTTTAGGTATTATGAATGGAATGTCATGCCTTTTGGTTTTAAAAAATGCTCCTCCAAACTTGAGAAGGATATGAAAGAGATATTTAATGCTTATTTTACATTTATGGTTGTTTATGTCAATGATGTGTTAGTTTTCTTTAGTACCATTGAGCAACATTTTAAACATCTTAATTTATTCATTCATGTGATGAAAAGAGTAGGACTAGCTCCTTCAACAAGAAAGATGAAGTTATTTTAAACTAGGATTTGCTTCCTTGGATACTTCATTGAGAATGGTTTTATTATTCCCATTAATAGAGCAATTGAGTTTGCCTTAAAATTTCCTGATGAAATTAAAGAAAATTTTTTTGGAAAGTTTGAATTATATTTCAGAATATTATAAGGATTTAGCTCATGATGCAAAACCTCTATAAGAAAAATTAAAGAAAAATTTGCCTTCATGGATAAAGAAACATACACAAGCTATGAAACAGATAAAAGTTCCCTTGCTTACCCATTCCGATGCCTTCAAAAATGTTGAGATAGATGCCTCCAACAAAGGCTCTGGTGGTATCCCTAGGCAATGCCTCCTTTCCAAAGAACAGCTAGTTCACTTTACCTTTATGGAAAGGTGCTAACGTTAATTATTTTATGATTGAAAAGGAAATTCTTTCTATAGTATTGTGCATTCAAAAGTTTGAAAGTGATTTATTGAAAGTGACTGCAAAGCAGTGAAAGATATTTTTACTAAAGATGTTGAAAACATAGCATCAAAACAAATCTCTTTTAGATGACAAGGAATATTATCTTGTTTTGATTTTGATATTGAGTTTATTAAAAGAAATTCTAATTCTTTTCTTGATTTCCTAACTCATGAATTTTCTTGGGGTTCATTGCATGAGTAAACATCCACTAATATGGGGGTCTCAATCCCTAGCAAAGCTTAGTTATTTCATCAATAAAAAGTGCATCAAAAACTCAAAAGTTGATAAACTTCGCAATGACATTTATAAGTGTGTTCTAGATAAAGGGTTAACTTATTCGTTGATTCCAAAATATTTGGATTTTTCACATTCCATTGAGAACAATTATGCTCAGCTTCTACCTAATGAGGTTGCACGATTTTATCTTAAAGATGAAATTTATCCATATACACCTCTTACAAGTTGTTCCTTTTATCAACAAATTTTGTAGAAGATGGGATTAGTGATTATTGAACCCATCAAAAAGGGTTCTAGTATCTCTTCTGTAGGTTATATGGACTAGACTTGTGCCAACTTTAAAATAAAGAAAGTTTTTTTTATTAAAAAGGCTAGCAAGGAGGCCTATTCTTTTGCAAGAGAATTAAAGGACTAGTGAAAGTTTAAGGCCTTTAATTATTTTGATTATATGGAAGCATAGGAAAAGGCTTTGCTATATGGAAACTAGTGAAAGAAATTTAGCTAGTGGATTCAAATCCATTTCCCACATGACCTAAATGATTTCCTAACTTGTTTAAAATTGGTTCTTTAGATGGGGTTTATATCCCATTACTTTACCCAATAAGGTAAGAACTACTTATGAACATTTTTATGAATAGTTTAGTGAAGAAAATAATGATATAGATATATGCTACTTTTCTTTGCTTCCTAGTATCATGTCCCATGGATTGTTAAATGGGATTTTATCATAGTGGTAAGGCATGTTAATATTTTTGACATCATCATCAAGCATGTTCCATGGCTCACTTGAAGGATTTATATCCAATGAAGGGACAAGTTTGATTTTTTCTATGATGGAGTTCATACAGCCAAAGGGATTGTTCATATTAATGGATCATACTCCATTGCTCCTAAGCCTAGCTCCTCTTAATCTTTATAATAACTGTTTAAAGCACTAATGGAATTTACATCCGAAGAGAAGCTATTGGAAATGATAACTACTTTGCTTCAACCTCAAGCATCAGCTTCTCAAGCATCTTCCTTACAAGAATTGCTGCAAGATGACAATAGTGGAGCAAAGTTTACTGAGGTGATATCATCCAAGATTCATAAGGCTCCTACGACTCTAAAAGACAAATAACTTTTGTTTGCTTTAAAAAAAAAAAAGGCTACTACTTTTGTAAAGTGACTTTATGAAAAGCAATAAAAAAATCACTTTATTAAAGTGACATCTTAAAGTCACTTTAGTTCATGTGAAAGGAATCCAAGGCTGGGTAAATAAGACTAAGAGGTAAGAGAAGGAGGCAGAATCTTCTTCCCTTCTTATCTTTATCTTGTTCTTCTCAACTATCTTGTAAAATTTTCCTTTCACACAAGCAAACAAACAAACAAGTAATAGTTCTTTAATAGCAAACAAGCAACAATACTAGTTTATAAACCTTCTAAATATATGGAAAAATATCAATGGCACCCATCTCAGCAATATATTTTTATGACTTTGATACCATTGCTCTCGAGCAGAAGAAAAAGTCATAAAACACCATTTTCTTTTTAGCTTCTTTTTAGAAGAGAAGAATAACTCTTTATCTTTTTCCTCAACCTCATTATAGGTTTTAAGTACATAGATTCTCTAATCTTCATCACAATAACCCATATTAGATAAAGAGGGAGATCTATGTCTTAAAGCATGATGTAGTGGTTCATTAACCATAGAAGAAGTAGAGAGAAGAAAGTCAACTTTATATTGATGGTTTGATTAACTTGTTCCCTTGTTCTTCTAATTCCATCTAACTCTGTTATTTGCCTGATTTTAAATCTTTAAGAACTTTTTAAGGTTTAACCTCATATTTCTTTTTGGAGCAAATCCAATTTTGACATCTTCAACTTAATATTCAATAACTTCTTCCAATTGATGATCAACAAATTTATCAAGTTTGATTGCTTTTTCTGAAGTCCATTTTTTAGGTAATTTAACTTGATCCCATGTTGTAGTTCTAGGAATCATAACATATGTTTTAGATCTATTAGTTGGAAACAAAGTGGTAGTTCCTTTATTAGCATATTTAAAAGGTATTTCTTTTATGATAGGAACTGTGGTGTTCATAACCTTATAATGGATTCCATATATAAGAACCAAATTTTCAAAGGTAGACATTATATCAAATCCATTTATTTTAATATCCAGACACAAAGCATGCATTAAATTAGGATTTGATAATGATAGCTTAAAATTAGGAAAACATGTGAATCATATAAGTCCTTCACTTAAACTTGATTTAATTACTTGTAATAAAGAATCGTGATAACAATTATGTCTCTTATCCCAAACACAAATTGTAGTTAAGATATTTAAACCCAATCTAACAACTAGTTTTAAAGCTACCTAAACCATCCTAATACAAATGAATTTATACTTTTGCTAATGAGAGCTAATAAGCTCATGATAATAAGAAAAAGTCATTGTAACCTTGAGCTGAGGGTAAAGCTTCTTCAACAATTTTAATAATATAATCACATTTTAAGAAGAAACTTTCCTATTTATAAACATCGGAAGGAGAGGAAGAAGGCAAAGTACAATTTTGTAAATAATTATTATCTAAATTTTCACTTACAATAATTTCTTTATTTCAATTATTAAAACTACTATTACTATTACAATGAGAAAATCATCATGGTTTTCGGTGATCCAATAACTCATGATATCACTGTCAACAAATTTGCAACTAATGTTCTAAATGCCAACCCTAACTACACAAGCAAATAATGGCAATGCGATTTAGGTTTCAATCACAAGTTTAAGTTAGTCACCTAATACCCTTAAGGCTTTGATACCATTCCCTTCACACAAGCAAACAAAGAAGTATGTAATAGATCTTCAACAATAACAAGCAATTGTACTAAATCAATTGTTAAAAAAACTAAATAAAAGAAATACAAAAGAACTTATAAAACTAAGAGCTTTATTCACAAGACATTCCAAGAGAGGTGAAAAGAAGAAGATGAAGATGAGAAGAAGATTTTGCCTCCTCCTTTGGACTCCTAGTCCAATTTATAAGGGATTTTACTCCAAGTCTAAGAGAGGTTAATTTCACAATTATTTGTGTAAATGAGTCCTTGCAACAAAGGAAGGAGCCTTGTTGGCAAAAAATGAAGAGACAATCTCATTATTCTTGACTTTAGACATTCAATACACGTAAAAAAAAACTAATCAAGACCAATGAAACCTTTTTTTTTTTTAATAAAATTCAATGAATTTAGAATACTGAAGAAGTAGAAATGAGCTTCTTATAGGGGATACAATTTTTTTTGAGGAAAGTTAATTATGGAATCATTTTGTGTGATAAAGTCCTTACAATGAAAATAGAAGCCTTGTTAATAAAGAAATGAAGAGGCAATCTCATTGTTTGAGAATTAAACCATTCAATACCTATAAGGAAAGCAAATTGTGAACAATGACTCATTTGCTTGCTATAATTTAATGGATTTAAAGTACCAAAGGTATGTAGACATACTTGTTCCAATGAATAGAGTACCATCATTTTCTGTAAATGAGTCCTTACATCAAAGGAAGGACCCTTGTTAGCTAGAAATGAAGAAACAATCACAATATTCAAGAATTAAAATAGTCTTACATATAAGAAAAGCTAATTTAAACCAATAAAACCTTTTTTTTTTTGTTGAAATTAATGGATTTAGAGTAGCAAAGTTGTACAAATGAGTTTCTTGCAATGAATACAATGGTTGTTGTTGACACAAAAGTTAGTCACAAGATCATTTTGTGTAAATGAGTCCTCACAACAAAAAAAGAAACCTTGATGTCAAAAAACGAAGAGACAGTCTCATCGTTTGGGAATTAAACCGTTCAATACCTATAAGGAATGTTAATCAAGATCAATCACTCATTTAATTTATGGAATTCAATAGGCATAGAGTACCAAATGTGTCCAAATGTGCATGTTTTGGACTATAATGTTTTGTGAATGCAAAAAGGTTAATTTCACCATCATTTTGTGTAAATATGTCGTTGAAATGATAGAAGGAGCCTTGTTAGTTAAAAATGAAGAGAATGTCTCATTATTTAAGAATTGAAAAATAGTTATAAGAAAAGCTAATAAAGATCAATCTAGCCTTTGTTTGAAGGATTTCAATGGGTTTAGAGTACCAAAGTTGTATAGATTTAGAGTACTGAAGATGTACAAACAAGCTTATTGCAATGAATATTGTTTGCTGTTGACATAAAAGTTAATTACGAGATCATTTTGTGCAAATGAGTTCTTGCAAGGAAAAAACAAGTCTTGCTAAATTGATATGGCAATTTCATTGTTCAGGAATTAAATCATTTAATACCCATAAGCAAAGCTAATCAAGATCAATGATTCATTTGTTTGATGGAATTTAAGGGATTTAGAGTACCAAAGGTGCAGAAACATGCCTGATCCAATGAATAGAATGTTTTGTATAGACTTAAATATTAATTTAACTATTTTTTTTTATGAATGAGTCCTTACAATGTTGAATGGGGCCTCATTAGCTAGAAATGAAAAGATCTCATTATTTAGGAATTAAAACATTCAAGAGGTATACAAAAAGCAAATAAAGATAAATCAAAGCATTGTTTGATGGAATTTAATGGATTAGGAGTAGCAAAGATGTAGAAATGAGTTTCACACAATGTATACAATGGTTGCTATTGACATAAAAGTTAGTTACAAGATTATTTTGTGTTAATGAGTCCTTACAATGAAAAGAGAAACCCTGTGATCAAAAAATGAAGAGGTGGTCTCATTGTTTGAGAAATATACTATCTAATACCTATAACAAAAGCTAATTTAGATCAATGACATAATTAATTGATGGAATTCAATAGATTTAGAGTACCTAATGTGTCCAAACATGTTTCTTGCAACGAATATAATGTTATGTGAAGACAAAATGGTTAATTTCACCATCATTTTGTGTAAATAAGTCCTTGTGATGAAGGAAGGAGTCTCATTAGCTAAAAATGAAAAGGTCTCAATATTAAAAAATTGAAACATTAAATAGCTATATGAAAAGCTAATAAAGATCTAACCTTTGAAGGATTTCAATGGGTTTAGAGTATCAAAGTTGTATATGCATGTTTTTTGCAATGAATATAAGGAATATAGACATCCTTGTTATCAAAAAATGAAGAGATAATCACATTGTTCTAGAATTATACATTCATTACCTGTGATGAAAGCTAATCAAGATCAATGACCAATTTACTTGATGAAATTGAATGGATTCAAGCACTAAAGATGTAACAATGATCTTATTGCTATAAGTACAATGTTTGCTCTTGTTACAAAAGTTGATTATGAGATCATTTTGTGTGAAGGACTCTTTGCAATGAAAAGGGAAGCCTTGTTGTCAAAAAATGAAGAGGTAGTCTCATTGATGGAGAACAAACCATTCAATACCTATAATGAAAGCAAATTAAGATTGTTGACTCATTTACATGATGGAATTCAATGGATTGACAGTACCAATGATGTATAAACAAGCTTGTTTCAATGAATGTAAATTTTGATGTTGATACATAAGTTAATTAAAGGATCATATTGATTGAATGAGTTCTTGCAATTAAAAAAAAAATCTTATTGTCAAAAAAATAATTAGATAGTCTCATTATTTAGGAATGGAAACACCTAATACATATAAGAAAATGTAATCTAGATCAATCACACTTTTTTTTTTTTGATAGAGTTCAATGGATTTGGAGTGCTAGAGATGTACAAAATGAGCTTGTTACAATGAATATAATATTTACTATTGACACAAAAGTTAATTACAAGATTATTTTTCATGAATAAGTCATTGTAATGAAAAGGAATTTCTTGATATGAAAAAAAAAATAATACAAGATAGTCTCATTATTCAGGAAGTGAAACACATAATACTTATAAGATAAGGCAATCTAGACCAATCATACCTTTTTCATAATGGAATTCAAAGGATTCTTGTAATGAATATAATGTTTGCTGTTGACATAAAAGTTAATTATAAGATCATTTTGCATGAATGAGTCCTTGCAATGAAAAGAGAAGTCTTGCTATCAATAAATGAAGAGATAGTCCAATTGTTCAGGAATTGAACCATTCAATACCTATATGGAAAGCTAATCAAGATTAATAACTCATTTGCTTGATGGAATTCAATGGATTCAGAGTACCAATGGTTTAAAGATGTGCTTGTTCCATTGAATAAAATATTTTGTGTAGACAAAAAGGTTAATTTCATCATCATTTTGTGTAAATGAGTCATTGCAATGAGTGAAGGAGCCTTATTAGTTAGAAAAGAAGACAAAATCTCATTATTCAAGAATTGAAACACTCATATGTATAGGAAAATCTAATCTAAACCAATCAAACATTTTTTTTTTTTTTTTGATGGAATTCAATGTATTTAGAGTAGCAAAGATGTAGAAAGGAGTTTCTTGCAATGAATACAATGGTTGTTGAAACAAAAGTTAGTTATGAGATCATTTTGTGTTGATGAGTCCTTACAATGAAAAAAGAAACCTTTTTATCAAAAGATGAAGTGTAGTCTCATTGTTCAAAAATTAAACTATTCAATACTTATAAGGAAAGCTAATTAAGATTAATGACTCTTTTAATTGATGGAATTCAATAGGTTTAGCTTACCAAAAATGTCCAACTTGTCTGTTCCAATGAATATAATGTTTTGTGAAGGCAAAAAGGTTAATTTCACCATCATTTTGTGTGAATAAGTCCTTACAACAAAGGAAGGAGCCTTGTTAGCCAAAAATGAAGTGAAGACTCATCATTCAAGAATTCAAACATTAAATAGCTATAAAAAAACTGATGAAGATCAATTTAACCCTTGTTTGAATTCAATGATCTTATTGTAATGAGTATAATGTTTGCTCCTGGCACAAAAGTTAATTACAATAACATTTTGTGTAAATGACTCTTTGCAATGGAAAAAAGCCATGTTATCGAAAAAAAAAAGAGGCAATCTCATTGTTGGAGAATTAAACCTTTCAATGCCTATAAGGAAAGTTAATCAAGATCAATGACTCATTTCCTTCATGGAATTTAATGGGTTTAGAGTACCAATGATGTACCAATGATCTGACTGCAATGAGTATTATGTTTGCTTTTGGCACAAAATTAAATATGAAATCATTTTGTGTGAATGACTCTTTACAATGAAATGAATAGCCTTGTTATTAAAAAAATGAAGAGATAGTGTCATTGTTTGGGAGTTAAACCATTCAATGCCTATAGGGAAAGCTAATCAAGATCAATGACTCATTAGCTTGATGGAATTTAGTGGATTCAGAGTACTAAAGGAGTACTAACATGCTTGTTCCATTGAATAGGATGGTTTATGTTACACAAAATTTTCTGTAAATAAGTCCATGCATTGAAGGAAAGAGCCTTGTTAGTTAGAAATGAAGAGAAGATCTCATTATTGTAGAATTGAAAACTTAGATAGCTATGTGAAATGCTAATCAAGATCAATCTGACCCTTGAATGTGGGAATTCAATCAGTTTAGAGTACCAAAGTTGTATAGACGTGCTTGTTGCAATTAATATAATGATTATAGACATCCTTTATAAGCAAAAAATGAAGAGATGATCACCTTGGAAAGCTAATTAAGATCAATGACTCTTTTATTTGATGGAATTCAATGGATTTAGAGTACTAAAGAGGTACAAATGAGCTTGTTGCAATGATTATAATATTTTTTTTGTTGACACAAAAGGTAATTACAAAGGAATGAGCCTTGTTAGTTAGACAAGAAGAGATAGTCTCATTATTTGGTAATTGAATCACCCAATATGTCTAAGAAAAGATAATACAGACCAATCACACCCCATTTTTGATGGAATTCAATGAATTTAGAATACCAAAGTTGTACAAATGAGCTTGTTGCAATGAAAAGAGATTATTTTGTGTGAATAAATCCTTACAATGAAAGGAGAAGACTTGATATCAACAAATGAAAAGGAGGTCTCATTGTTTGAGAATTAAACCATTTAACACTTGAAGGAGAACCAATCAAGATCTATGAGTCATTGACTTGATGAAATTTGATGGGTTCAGAGTACCAAAGGTTTACTAATCATGCTTGTTTTAATAAATATAATGTTTTATGTTGACACAAAATGATGTGAATCTTAACAAATGTGGCTTAGGAACCCAACACACTTAAGGAATCGAATTCCTAAGAAAGCTAAATCATATTCAATTCATGCAAGACATAGACCCAATGTTCAAGGAACATGAATCTCAGGTATAAGGATATAGATGCCACACTCCAGCAAAGAAGGGATTTGGGAGTTCTAAGTTAGGTTGAACATTGCAAGAAGAGTTAGTTTTTGATAAGTTCTTTAGTTTTTCAAAGAAATCAGAGGAGAAAATTTTCACTAATGTTATGCACTTCTTAACAACAAAATCAAGCTTATTTATAGGCTGAATTAATAACCTTAGAAACCAAAAAAAAAAAAAGTAAGTTATAAATGAATGGATGATCTCCTTTTTCTAGAATTAAAACACTTAGTGAATAGCTAATTTAGACACATTTTGCCTTTATTTGATGCATTTCAATGGATTTAGAGTACCAATGATGTAGAAATGAGCTTCATACAATCAATACAATGCTTATTGTTGACAAAAAGTTAATTTTGAGATCATTTTGTGTGAATGAGTACTTGCAATGAAAGGGGAGCCATGTTGTCAAAAATTGAAGAGGTAGAACATTGTTCAAGAATTAAACCATTCAATATTTGTAAGGAAACCTAATCAAGATCAATGACTCATTTACTTGATAGAATTCAATGGATTTAGAGTACTAAAGGTGTGCAAACATGCTTGTACCAAATAATACAATGTTTTTTTTGTTGCCACAAAAGTTAATGTCACCATCATTTTGTGTAAATGAGTCTTTGCAACAAAGGACCCTTATTAGTTAGAAATGAAGAGATTGTCTCATTATTTAGTAATGGAAACATTTTCTATGTATAAAAAAAATGGTAATCTAGACCAATCACACATTTTTTTTTTTTTATGGACATCAATGGATTTAGGGCACCAAAAATGAAGAAATGAGCTTGTTACAAGGAATATAATGTTTGTTGTTGACCCAAAAGCTAATGAGTCTTGGTAACAACAAGGGAAGTCTTGTTATCAAAACATGAAGAGACAGCCTCATTGTTTAAGGATTTAACAAGGACAGCTTATGAACATCAATGACTCATTTACTTGATGGAATTCAAAGGTTCAAAGCACCAAACACCCAATATATATGAGAAAGGCCAATCAAGAACAATCAACCATTTTTTTTAATGAAATTCAAGTAGTTTAGAACACTAAAGATGTACAAATGAGCTTGTTGCTATTGATGCAAAAGTTAATTATGAGATCATTTTGCGGGAATGAATCCTTGTATTGAAAAGAGAAGCATTGTTATCAAAGAATGAAGAAGCAATGTCATTGTTTAAGAATCAAACTATCTTATACTTGTAAGGAAAGCTAATCAAGATTAATGACTCATTTGCTTGATGGAATTCAATGCATTTAGAGTACCAAGGGCACTAAAATATGCTTGTTTTAATTAATGTTATGTTTTGTGTTGACACAAAAGTTAATTTCATTATGATTTTATGTAAAGGAGTCCTTGTAATGAAGGAAGGAACCTTGTTAGTTAGAAAAGAAGAGACAATCTCATTATTTAGCAATTAAAACATTGAATTTGTATAATAAAAGTTAGTTTAGACCAATCACACCTATTTTTTGTGAAATTCAATGGATTTAGAGCACCAAAAATGTACAAACGAGCTTGTTGCAATAAATATAATGTTTGTTGTTGGCACAAAAGTTAATTATAAGATCATTTTGTGGTAATGAGCCCATGCAACAAAAAGAGAAGTTTTGTAATTGAAAAAGGAAGTGGAGTCATTATTTAAGAATTAAACCATTCAATACCTATAAGGAAAAGTAATTAAGATTAATGACTCATTTACTTGATAGAATTCAATGGGTTTAGAGTACAAAAGGTGTGCAAACGTGCTTGGTCTAATGAATATAATGTTTTGTGTAGACACAAGAATTAATTTCACCGTCATTTGGTGTAAATGAGTCCTTGTAATGAAGTGGCAAGCCTAATTAATTAGAAATGAAGAGATATTGTCATTATTCTGGAATTGAAACACACAATGCATGTGAGAAAAGATAATTTAGAGCAATCACACCATTTTTTTTTTTTATGGATTTTAATAGATTTAGGGTACCAAAGACGTACAAACGAACTTATTCTTATAATTCAAGTTTGAAGGGCAGTAAAGCATATCTTAATGTAGGCCAAGGCTTTATTAATTTGATTGGAGTACTTAATAGGCTAGAGTTACAATAAAATTCACACCTAAATAGGAGTTTTTTTCTTTTTATAAAGTACATGTTTGTAATAAAATTGGAGTGATTTATATTTTAGAAATTTATCATTGTCTTTACTTTTTGGGATTTTAAGGTTGTTAATTCAGCATATAATAAGATTGATTCCATTATTTGAAAGTGTAAAACATTAATAAAAATAAAAGTGAGAAATTTCTTAGTTCTTTGAAGAACTAACTCTTCATGTGGCATTTAACCTAACTTATCAATCCTTTCTTTACTAAACTATGACATAATATGCTTCTTTATGCCCTCGGTTCATGTTCCTTATACTTTGGGTCTAGGTTTTTCATAATTGAAATATGATTTAGCTTTCTTGCATTCTTGTTTGATTAGTTGTATATGATGGGTCCCTAAGACACGTCTTTTGGGATTCACATCTGTTAGTATCAAAGCTTTAAGGATTACAGGTTTATTTATCTAAAAGTTGAGTTTTTCCTTTGTTCTTCTTAACCACATTCTATAACCTCTTGTTTTTTTAATCTACAAACACTAGTTTTTCTTTTATTTTTGTCACAAACACTAGGTTGCTAGCCATATTCTATAGAGGCTTTATTTCCTTATTTGTTTCTAATTCCTATAATGATTTGGATATAATTAATCTTTTTTCTTGTGTGGTTTGCAATTTAAACTTATAGTGCTTTTCTTTGACTTTAATTTTTTAGAGTTAGTTGGTTATAAGGTGACTTTAATTGAGCTTGTTTAGTTCAACAAAGGATTGGGAGAGAAAAGCCAAATTTATATAGTGTGCAAACACAAGAGTGACTGTCATACTATGAGGGAGTGGAGTGAAACATGTGACAGAGTGCATGTGAGGTTGTTCCCAACATTTTTTTTTAATTTTTTGATGCAAGTGATGATTTGAGACAAATCTTTTTAAGGGGAGGGGAAATGATGAGGTCCATGGAGGAAGTAATGCATGGAGGACTTCTAAGTGTCCATTAAGCATTCAAGAAGGGCCCATGACATGTTTAAGAGCTAAAAGGATGAAAGAGGCACCCAGTGGGATGATTAAAGAAATGTGGGCTATAAAAGATAATTCAAGCTTAAAGGGTAGCAAAACATATCTTAATGTGGGCTAAGGCTTTATTAATTTCATTAGAGTACTTAATGGGTCAAGGTTACTGTAAAATCCACTCCTAAATAGGAGTTTGTAATAAAATAAGAGTTTGCAATAAAATAAGAGTGTTCTAATATTTTAGGAGTTTGTCATTGTCTTTTATTTTAAGGATTTTAATGATTGTTAATTCAACCTATAAATAGGCTTTATTTCATTGTTAAAAAGAGTAGAATATTTGTGAAAATATAAGTGACACTTTCTTATTCAGTTCTTCAAAGGACTAAAGAACTTGTCAAGAACTAACTTTTCTTGTGACATTCAACCCAACTTATCACTCTCAAATCCCATCTTTGCTGGAGGGCACTATCCATATCCTTCTTTATAGCTTGGGTTGTGCTCCTTGAATATTGGATCTAAGACTTGCATAATTGAAACCTGATTTAGCTTTCTTGGGTTCTTGTTTGATTCCTTGTGTGTGTTGGATCCTTAAACTACATCTTTTGGGATTCACATTATGATGTCATTATTCCAGAACTTAAACACTTAATACATTAAGAAAAGGTAATTTAGACTAGTCATATAATTTTTTTTTGATGGAATTTAATGGATATGGAGTGCCAAAAATGGACCAATGAGCTTCTTGTGATCATTTTGTGTGAATGAGTCCTTGCAATGAAAAGAGAAGCCCTATTATCAAATAATAAAGTAACGATCACTTTGTTTGATAATTAAACCATTCAATACTTGTAAGGAAAGCTAGTCAATATCAATGACTTATTTACTAGATGGAATTCAATGGGTTTAAAGTACCAAAGATGTAAAAATGAGCTTCTTGCAATGAATACATTGTTTATTGTTGTCACAATAGTTAATTATGATATCATTTTGTACAAATGAGTCATTGCAATGAAAAGAGAATTCTATTTATCAAAAATTGATGAGACAATCTCTTTGTTCAAGAATTAAACCATTCAATACCTATAAAGAAAGCTAATCAAGTTCATTAACTCATTTCATGGAATCCAATGCATTCAAAAAACCAAAGGCATACAAATGTGCATGTTTGAATGAAAATAATGTTTTGTGTAGACATAAAAGTTAATTTAGCCATCATTTTGTGTAAATGAGTCCTTGCAATGTGGAAAGGAGCCTTGTTAGTTAGAAATGAAGAGATGATGATGAGATACATAGAGGATCAAAAAAGCATGGAGGACTTTTAAGGATCCATTAAGGTTTCAAGAAGGGCCAATAATATGTTCAAGAGCTAAAAGGATGAAAGAGACACTTGATGGGCTGATTAAAGAAATTTGGGCCAAAGAAACTATTTTAAGCTTAAAGGGCTACAAAACATCTCTTAATGTAGGTCGAGGATTTATTTATTGTATAAGTATGCTAAATAAGTCTATGTCAAGCGATTGCAAGGATTTTTACAACAACTCCCAAAACAAATAGGAGTAGAATTATTGTTAGCTTTTTAGGATGTTTGTCATTTTCCCTAGGGCTGAGTTGTAAATTTAGCATGTAAATAGCTTTGATTTCATTATTAAAAATAAGTAGAACATAAGTGAAGTTAAAAGTGAGAATTTTCTCCTTTAGTTCTTTCAAGAACTAAGAACTTGTGAAGAATTAACTCTTCTTATGGCATTTAACCTTACTTATCACTCCTAAACCCCTTCTTTTTTTTCGAGTGTGGTGTTCATATCCTTCTTTATTCCTTAGGTTCATTTTTGTCAAACATTGGGTTTAAGTCTTAAATGATTGAAATCTAATTTAGCTTTCTTTAATACTTGTTTGAATTCCTTGCTCAAGTTAGGTCACTAAGCTATGTCTTTTGGGGTTCACACTAGTTGGTATCAGAACTTATCTCTGAATCAGGTTTCTTCATCTAATTTTGAGGTTCATTTTTTTTTTTCATTTACATAGCTGCATTTTATATAACCTCTTGTTCTTTGAATCCACAAACCCTAGTTTATCTTGTCTTTTATTTAAACTTTTGTAAAAAAACAAAAAAAATGACAATCTTGTTTGATAAAGAAGAATAGAAAAAGAAAAAGAAAAAAAAAAAAGAGAAGAGGAGAAAAATATTCTATTTAATTCCATCCTATTTCAAAATGAAATCTTGTTTAATTAGGTGAAAGGCTTCATTTCCTTATTTCTTTCCTGTTTTGACAAGGATTTGAATCCAATAAATTTTTTTATTTGGTATTTTGCAATTTAATCTTGTTGAGCTCTTCTAATCCATAACCTTAAATTCATTGCACTTTCCTAAATTTCTTTGATTCTAATTTGTTGGAATTAGTTGGTCATAAAGTGACTTTGATTGAGCATGTTTATTTCAATAAAGGAGTAAGAGTGAAAAGCTAAATTTATATAGTGTGCAAAAATGAGAGTGAGTGTCATATTGTGAGAGAGTAGAGTGAAACACATGAGGGAGTGTGTGTGAGTTTATTCCAAACATATATTTTTTTTCAAGTAGGTGATGATTCGAGGTTAAATCTTATTAAGGAGAGGCAAAATCGATGAGATCTATAAAGGATTTGATGCATAGAGGGCTTCTAAAGATCCATTGAGCATTCAAGATGGGCTAATAACATGTTCAAGAGCTAAAAGGATGAAAAAGGCACTTAATGGGCAAATTGAAGAAATTTGGGCCAAAGAAGCTAATTCAAGTTTGAATAGTGGTAAAACATATCTTAATGTAGGCCAAGGATTTATTTATTGTTTAAGTATGCTAAATGGGTCTATGTCAAGTGATTGTAAGGATTTCTACAACAACACCAAAAAATATGAGTAAATTAGTTGTTAGCTTATTTAGGAAGTTTAGAGGGTTTTAGGATTGTTAATTTACAATAACTACTAAAACAATTAGGAGTAGATTTCTTGTTAGCTTATTAAACAAGTTTGTCTTTATCTATATGGTTAGGTTTGTTAATTTAGCTTGTAAATGAGCTTGATTTCATTGTTTAAAGTAAGTAGACCATTAGTGAAACTAAAAATGAGAAATTTCTCCTTCATTTCTTTAAAGAACTAAAGAACTTATCAAGAACTAACTCTTCATGTGGTGTTTAACATAACTTATCACTACAAAATCCCTTCTTTTCTAGAGTATGACATTCGTATCCTTCTTTACACCTTATGTTCATGTTCCTCAAACATTGGGTCTAGGTCTTGCATAATTGAAATCTAATTTTGCTTTCATAGGTTCTTATTTGAATTCCTTGTATACATTGGCTTCCAAAGCCACATCTTTTCAGGTTCACATTAGATGGTCTCATTATTCAGGAATTAAAATAGTCAAAACAAATAATAAAAGGTAATTTAGACCAATCACACCATTTTTTGATGAAATTCAATGGATTTAGAGTACCAAAGATATACAAACAAGCTTATTACAATATTATAATGTTTGATATTGAGACAAAAGTTAATTGTGAGATCATTATGTGTGAATGAGTCCTTGCATTGGAAAGAGAAGACTAGTTATCAAAAAATGAAGAGATAATCTCATTGTTTGGGAATCAAACCATTCAATATAAGGAAAGCTAATAAAGATTAATGACTCATTTCCTTGATGGAATTTAATGGATATAGAGTACTAAATGTGTACAAAAGTGCTTGTTCCAATGAATAGAATGCTTTTTGTAGACACAAAAGTTAATTTCACATCATTTTGAGTAAATGAGTCCCTACAATGAAGGAAGGAGACTTGTTAGTTAGAAATGAAGAGATGGTGTCCTTATTTAGGAATTGAACCACTTAATATGTATAGGAAAAGGTAATCTAGACTGACCATACACCTTTTTTGATCGAATTCAATGGATTTAGAAAATCATAGATGTAGAAATGAGCTTGTTGCAATGAATATAATGTTTGGGGTTGATACAAAAGTTAATTATAAGATCATTTTATGTGAATGAGTCCTTGCAACAAAATTAGAAGTCTTGTTATCATAAAATGAAGAGACGATCTCATTATTTAGCAATTAAACTATCTAATACCTATAAAAAAAAGCTAATAAGGATTTTTGCCTCATTTACTTGATGGAATTCAATAGATCTAGAGTACCAAAGATGTACAAACATGCTTCCATTGAAAATACTCCTTTGTGTAGACACAAATGTTAATTTCATTGTCATTTTGTGTAAATGGGTCTTTTCAACAAAGGAAGAGCCTTGTTAGATATAAATGAAGAGATGTTATCATTATTCAAGAGTTGAAACAATTAACACATATAGGTAATGATAATTTAGACCAATCACACCTTTTTTGACGAAATTCAATGGATTTAGAGTACCATAAATGTATGTGCAAGCTTGTTGTAATAAATATAATGTTTGTTGTTGATATAAAGTTAATGGCAAGATCATTTCGTGTGGATAAGTCCTTTCAATGAAATGAGAAGTGTTGTTATAAAAAATGAAAATATGGTCTCATTGTTCATGAGTTAAACCATTCATTACTTGTAATGATAGCTAACAAAGATCAATGACTCATTTACATGACATAATTTGATGGATTTAAATTACCAAAGGAGTACAAACATGCTTGTTCTAATGAATATAATATTTTGTGTAGACACTAAAGCTAATTCACCATCATTTTATGCAAATGAGTCCATACAATGAAAAGAGAAGTCTTATTATCAAAAAATGAAGAGACAATGACATTGTTTGGGAATTAAAGCATTTAATACTTATAAGGAAAGATAGTGAAGATCGGTGACTCATTTACTTTATGGAATTCAATAGATTTATAGCATCAATGATGTACAAACGAGATTGTTGCAATGAATATAATGTTTGCTATTAACAAAAAATTAATCACAAGATTATTTTGTGTGAATGAGTCCTTGCTATCAAAAGAGAAGTCTTGTTATCAAGAAAAATGAAGAGACCATCTCATTCAATACTTATAAGGCAAGCAAATTAAGATCAATGAGTCATTTGTGTGATGAAATTTAATGGATTTAGGGTACCATTAAGGAATGGAGACACTCAATATAGGTAATATAGACCAATCACACATGTTTTAGATGAAATTCAATGGATTTAGAGTACCAAAGATGTTGAGACGAGCTTCTTGAAATGAATACAATGTTTGTTGTCAAGAGAAAATTTAATTTGGAGATCATTTTGTGTCAATGAGTTATTGTTATCAAAAAATGAAGAGATGGTCTCATTTTTCAAAAATTAAACCATTTGATGCCTATAAAGAAAGCTAATAAAAATCGAAGACTTATTTACTTGATGGAATTCAACAGATTTATAGTACCAAGGATGGAATTCAATATAATGTTTGCTATTGACACAAAAGTTTACTATGAGACTATTTCTATGTAAATGAGTCCTTCAATTGAAAAGAGAGTCTTATTATCAAAAAATAAAAAAATGATCTCACTGTTTAGGAATTAAACCATTCAATACATATGAAGAAAGCAAATCAAGATCATTAAGTCATTTTCTTGAAAAATTCAATGTATTTAGAGTACCAAAGTTATACAGACAAGCATGTTAGTTTGAAATGAAGGATTGACTTCAACACATAAAAGAAAAGGAAATTTAGACCAATCACACCTATTTTTGGTGGACTTCAATGGATTTATAGTACTAAAGATGTAGAAACAAGCTTCTTACAATGAATACAATGTTTGCTATTGACACAAAAGTTAATTTTGAGATCATTTTATGGGAATGAGTCCTTGCAACAAAAAGAGAAGTCTTGTTATCAAAAAATGAAGAGGCAATTTCATTGTTCAAGAATTAAACCATTCAATACCTTTAAGGAAAGCTAATGAAGATGAATGACTCATTTTCTTACTGGAATTTTATAAAAAAAAAAAGGTGTGATTGGTCTACATTAGCTTTTCTTACACGTATTACATGTTTCTATTCTTGAATCATGAGACTAGCTCTTCATTTCTAGCTAACAATGTTGCTTCCTTTGTTGCAAGGACTCATTTACATAGAAGGATGGTGAAATTGACTTTTGTGTCTGCACAAAACATTATATTCATTGGAGCAAGCATGCTTGCACACCTTTGACAAACACTTTAAACCCATTAAAGTCCATCAAGTCAATGAGTCATTGCTTTTGATTAGCTTTTCTTATAGGTATTGAATGGTTTAATTTCCTAAACAATGAGACCATCTCTTCAATTTTTTATAACATGACTTCTCTTTTATTGTAAGGATTTATTCATACAAAATGATCTTATAATTAACTTTTGTGTCAACAATAAACATTATATTCTTTGCAACATGCTTGTTTATACATCTTTGGTACTCTAAATCCATTGGATTCCTTCAAACAAAGCTTTAATTAATCTTGATTAGCATTTTTTTATGCCTATTGATTACTTTAATTCCCAAAATATGAGGCATTTTCTTCATTTCTAGTTAATAAGGCTCCTTACTTTGTTTTAAGGACTCATTTAGACAAAATCAGGGTAAAATTAACTTTTGTGTTTACACAAAAATTATAGTCATTGGAACAAACATGATTGTACACCTTTGGTACTCTGAATTTGGGTTCCTCTTCATCTTAGAAGCCAAATTGGAGAAAAAGGGATGGTAAGGCTGATTACAAGCCCAATGTCAAATCTAACAAAGGGTAAGAAAGTGATTCCTGATAGGGAGAAAGCTAATTCTAATTCCCAACCTAGTAAATATAGAGATGTTAAATGTTTAAGCATCTCGAAAGGGGACATATTGCATCTAAATGCTTAAATAAGTGTACCATCATGTTGCAGTGTAATGATGATATTGAGATAGAAAGTGAGTCTAATGATGATTCCATGCCACCATTGGAGCATGTAAAGTGATGGAAAGGAGTACTCAATTGAGGAAAATGTGCTCATGGCTAGATGAGCATTGGGTGCACAAGCCAAGGAAGATGATGAAGTGCAAAGAGATAATATATTCCATACATAGTGGCATATCAAAGATAAGGTATGCAATATGATCATTGATGGGGGTTATTGTACAAATGTAGCTACTCTGGTTGAAAAACTTAATTTACCTACCATGAAGCACCCAAGGCTATATATGCTTCAATGGTTGAATGAATGTGGGGAGGTTAAGATAAATAAGTAGGTATTAGTATCATTTATTATTGGGAGATATATTGATGAGGTCTTGTGTGATGTTGTACCCATGCATCTTGGGCATATTTTGTTGGGAAGACGATCACAATGTAATTGACATGTAATGTATGATGGGTTTAAGAATAGGTAGTCTTTTGTAATAAATGATGAACCCATTACTCTTCTACCTTTGACACCTTGCCAAGTATAAGATGATCAATTAAGGAATAAAAAAGAGAGAGAGGAAAAAGAAAAAAAGAAATTGAGGCTGGGAGGAGAAAAAAGGAAAATAATAGAGAGAAAGGAGATAAGACTGAGAGAAAAGAAGAAAGAGGATAAGAGAGAATTTTGAAAGTTTGCATGCAAAAGAGAGTGAAGTTATTAAGAGAGGTTTCAATTCAAAATAGCCTATAATTGTACTTTTATACAAAGAGGCTTATTTTAGTACTAATGAGCTTAGCCTTTCTATGCCTAGTATTGTCATTTCTCTTTCATAGGAATTTGGTGATCGTAAACAACCAAGAGGCTTGCCACCTGATGAATAGAACATTAGATTGAATTCATCCATGGTGTGATAATTTCAAACCGATCAGCCTATAAAAGTAATTTTAAGGAGACAAAGGAGCTTCAACTGTAAGTTAATGAGCTCATGGCCAAGGGATTTGTGAGGAAGAGCATGAGTCCATGTGTAGTTTCAATATTGCTTGTGCCTAAGAAGAATGGGACTTGGAGGATGTGCATGAAATAAACAAAATCAAGTAAAGGATCCAAGATTAAGCAAGAGACCTAAGATCTCAAGGCCCAACAATCACAAGACTATCAAATGCTAATGTCCTTACTAGACCTAGTTAACCCTCAAAATATAGAGGTTCTAGATCAGCTAAAATCTTCTAAAAGCCTAACAACTTGAAAAGCCTTAAAAATAATGAATTCTTGTTTCTTTTAACAAGAATCACCACTCAAAAATGCCTTCTTAAAATCCATTGGAAAATTGCTAACCAATTTTCTTTGGAAACCATAGTTTTAGTAGATATTGGTGTAGATCTTAACTGTATATAGGAATGCCTTATACCTACCTACTATTTTGAAAAAATGTTAGAAAGCCTAAAGTTTACTAACAATCACAAGCTCTCTGGTGTCCAAGTTTGCCATCAAGGTATTGGCATCCAAACCTCTTTTGTTCTTGACAAAAACCCAAAGCAAAAGGTAATCCTTGGAAATCTCTTTCTCAATTTGATTAAGCCTTTCCAAGTTTCTAATCAAGAAATACACACCACTATCCTTGATCATGGAATAATTGTTTCTTTGGATGCTTAATGAATCCATAGATGATGTGAACCTAAACAACATGGCTTAGGGACCCAACATGCATAAGGAATCAATCAAGAACCTAAAAAAGCTAAATTAAATTTCAATCATGCAAGACTTAGACCCAATGTTTAAAGAAGCATGAACCAAAGGTATGGAAGAAGGACATGGATGACACACTCTAGAAAAGAATGAATTTGGGATTGATAAGTTAGGTTGAATGCCACAAAAAGAGTTACAACTTAATAAGTTCTTTAGTTCTTAAAAGAATTGAAGGAGAAAAATCTCAATTTTATTTCACCAAATGTTCTTCCTCCTTTAACAATGGAATCAGACCTATTTATAGGAAAAATTAACAATCATAGAGAAACCCTATAGATAAGGATAAACATCCTAAATAGGTTAACAATAAATGTACTCCTTTTTTTAGGAGTTATTGTAGAAACCCTACTCCTATTTTTTACGAGTTGTTGTAGAAACTCTTATGATCACTTAACATAGGCTTGTTCAGTATACTTATAAAATTAATAAAGCCTCAGCCCAATATGATTTGCCACCATTTAGGCTTGAATTAGATTTTTTGGCCCAAATTTCCTTAATTAGTTTGCCGAGTGCCTCTTTCATCTGTTGTGCTCTTGAATGTGATTGAAAAAATTTTGGCCAAAGAAGATAATTCAATTTTGAAGGGTCTTTTCATATCTTAATGTAGGCTAAGGCTTTATTAATTTGATTGGAGAACTTAATGGACTAGGGTTACAATAAAATCCAATCCTAAATAAGAATTTGTTATAAAATAGGAGTGTTTTTATATTTTAGGAGTTTAACATTGTCTTTATTTTTAGGGTTTTAAGGTTGTTAAATTAGCTTATAAATAGGCTTGATTTCATTATTAAAAATGGCAAAACATTACTGAAAATAAAAGTGAGAATTTTTTCCCTTTAGTTCTTTCAAGAACAAAAGAACTTATTTTAGTACAATTGAGCTTAACCCCTCTTTATATAGTGTTGTTGTTTCTCTTTTTCAAGAATTTGGTGATGTTTTTCCTAAAGTATGAAATGGTTTGCCACCTTTTGAGGGAATAGAACATCATATTGAATTCATCCCTAGTGCAATAATTCCAAAGGATTCAACTTTGCAAACTAGCAACCTTGTTAGTGTGAAATGAAGAGGGGGTCTCCTTATTCAAGAATTGAACCTTTCAACACCTATAATCAAAATCTAATCAAAATTAATGACTCCTTTATTTGATGGAATTCAATGGATTGAAAGTATTAATGGCATGCAAACATGCTTATAGCAATAAATATAACATTTGGTGTAGACACAAAAGTTGATTTTAAGATCCTTTTGTGTGAAGGAGCCCTTGCAATAAAAGGAGGAACCTTGTTAGCAAGAAATGAGTAGATTGCTTTGAAATTCAATAATAAAAAATTTCAATATTTGTAAGAAAATCTAAATCAAGATTATTGACTCCTTTGTTTAATGGAACTCAATGAATTTAAAGTACTAAAGGTGTACAAGTGTACTTGTTACAATTAATATAATAGTTAATGTTGACATGGAAGTTAAATTCAAGATCATTTTGTATGAATAAATCCTTGCAACAAAAGAAAGGACCTTTTTGGCAAGAAATTAAAAGACAATCTCATTATTGAGGAATTCAACAAATCTATGCCTAAAGTAAAGCTAACCATGATCAGTCACCCCTTTGTTTGATGTAGTTCAATGGATTTAAAGTACAGATGTGCTTGTTGCAATGAATATAATGTTTGGTGTAAATACAACAGTTAATTTCAAGATTATTTGTGTGAATGAGTCCTTACAATGAAATGAGAAGCTATGTTAGAAAGAAATGATGACTTGATCTCATTATTAATTAATTGAACCACTCAATACCTACAAGAAAAAGCTTATCAAGATCAATGACTCCTTTCTTTGATGTAATTAAATGGATTTAGAAAACCAAAGATGTACAATTGAGCTTGTTGCAAAGAATATAATGATTATTATTGGCACAAAAGTTAATTATAAGATCATTTTGGGTGAATGAACCATTGCAACAAAAGATAAGACTTGTTATCAAAAAATGAAAAAATAGTCTCGTTGTTTGAGAATAAAACCATCAAATACCTATAAGGAAACCTAATCAAGATCAATAACTCTTGTACTTGACAAAATTTAATGGATTTACAATACCAAAGGTAGACATATGTGCTTGTTCTAATGAGTAGAATGTTTTGTGTAGACATAAAAGTTAATTTCACCATCCTTTAACCAAGCCATTGCTGGGATCCATGTTGCAGAATTCTCAAGACAACTCAAAGGCTAGTGGGACACATACTTACTCCAGTTAACCACGATGGCATTTTCCAAGCAACTAAGAGAGATGTTCATGGTGAACCTCTCCTTGATAATAACCAACAAACAATCCCTAATGCTATGGCAAGTCTTATCTTTGCCAAAACAAAGCACTTTATTAGTGATTTATCTCACCTAAAGGATAAGAATGCTGAACTCTTATCCAATCTAAATTGCAAATATCTACACAATTTTTGTTGGCACAAAGATACATTTGTAACACATGTCATGCAGTGGGATGATGCAAATCAAGTTTTCTGGAAAGAAAAGTTTTTGGTAGGATTACTATGGCTACTCAACGGTAAGGTAAGATCTAAATTGCAAGCTTAGTACAATGGTCAAATTCCTTATCATCAATTGCCCTACAGTGAAACTGATAAGCTTTGTCTAGAAAGAAGGATTGTAGATCTGTGCAGATCTAAAGCTCAAAAGAAAAAAAATCAAGTGGGAACAAAAGTAGACTCAAAAGGAATTAGGACTCAAGCAGGAACCCTAAACCCTCTATCAGAAAGAAAAGACTCAATAAGAGCATAGGCCCAATACCAAATTACAAAAAAAATTTTTTACTCAAAATCTAAGCCCAACAAACACCAACAATCTTCTAAGGCCAAAACAACTTTTAGGCCCAAACCAAGTAAGCCTAAACAAACAAAAGCCTAGACATCCATATATGTCTATTATAACTATGGTAAGCTTGGTCACATGTCCAGATACTATAAACTTCACAAAAACTCCAAGCCCTTAAACTACTTGATACTATTCAGATGCAACTACAAGTGATGTTGGTTGAAACCTTAGAAGCTAGTACTCTTGAACTATCTTCTAAGGGTGAAGCTAGTCTCCAAGTTAATAAACTTGAAGTCTCTTTTGAAATAGGGTTAGAGGAGAAAGAGGTAAGTGTCCTAACATATGATCAAGAGCAAATCCTTAAGATACTTGATACCTTATAAAATGATCAAGCTAAAGCCCAATTTCGATAGAAGCTCATTGAAAGCCCATCAACTTCAAATCCAAACCGATTACATCAATCCATCCAAGCTCTTTATAATCTTAAGGATGTTCCAAAAAGGTTTGACCAACCCCAGACAAAGCTTGTCACTCTAATAGACCTCAAACATGAACTAAACAAAATCAAGAAAGAGATCCAAGATCTCAAGGCCCAATAAACATAGGACCATTAAATGCTAGTGACCCTACTAGACCAATTAAACCCTTAAAATACAGAGTTTCTAGATCAACCAGATTCTTCTAAAGCCGAACAACTTGAAAACCTCAAAAATAATAAATTTATGTTTCTTTTAATAGAAATCACCACACAAAAATGGCTTGTTAAAATCCATTTGAAAAATTTCTAACCAATTTTCTTTAGAAACAATAGCTTTAGTAGATACCAATGCAAATCTTAACTATATACAAGAAGGCCAAGTATTTTGAAAAACTGTTGAAAAGCATAAAGTGTGCCAACAATCACAAGCTGTAAATCAACTACAAGCTATCTAGTGTCCAAGTTTGCCAACAAGGTATCGGCATCCAAACCTTGTTCGTTCTTGTCAAAAACCTAAAGCAAAAGGTAATCCTTGGAAATCTCTTTCTCAATTTGATTAAGCCTTTCCAAGTTTCTAATCAAGGAATACACACCACAGTCCTTGATCAAGGAATAATTATTTCTTTGAATGCTTAATGGATCCTTAGATGATGCGAACCTAAACAAAATGGCTTAGGGATCCAACATGCACAAGGAATCAAATAAGAACCTAAAAAAGCTAAATTAAATTTCAATCACACAAGACTTAAAGGTTCAAAGAAACATGAACCAAAGGTATGGAAGATGGACATGGAGGCCATAGTCCAAAAAACAACAAATTTTGGATTAATAAGTTGTGTTGAACACCACAAGAATAATTAGTTCTTAATAAGTTATTTAGTTCTTAAAAGAATTAAAGGAGAGAATTCTCAGTTTTACTTCACCAAATGTCCTGCCTCCTTTAACAATGAAATTAAACCTATTTATAAGAAGAATTACCAATCATAAAGAAACTCTAGGGATAAGGACAAACAACCTAAATAGGTTGACAACAAATCTACTCCTATTTTTAGGAGTTATTGTAGAAACCTTTCTCCTATTTTTTTTGGGAGTTATTGCAAAAACTCTTACGATTACTTAACATAGGCCTATTCAATATACTTATAAAATTAATAAAGCCTTGGCCCACATTAAGATATGATTTGCCACCATTTAGGCTTGAATTAGCTTTTTTGGCCCAAATTTATTCAATCAACTCGCACTAAGATATGCTTTGCTTCCATTCTTTGGCCAAAATTTCTTCAATTAGTCTGCTAAGTGCCTCTTTCATCCTTTGAGCTCTTGAATGTGATTGAAGAAATTTAGGCCAAAGAAGATAATTCAAGCTTAAAGGGCAAAAAAGCATATCTTAATGTGGGCTAAGACTTTATTAATTTGATTGGAGAACTTAATGGGCTAGGGTTAGAATAAAATCAACTCCTAAATAACAATTTGTTATAAAATAGGAGTCTATAATAAACTAAGAGTGTTTTTATATTTTAAGACTTTATCATTGTCATTATTTTTTAGGGTTTTTAAGGTTGTTAAATTAGCTTATAAATAGGCTTGATTTCATTGTTAAAAATGGCAAAACATTACTAAAAATAAAAGTGAGAATTTTTTTCCTTCAATTCTTTCAAGAACTAAAGAACTTATTTTAGTATAAATGAGCTTAACCCCTCTTTGTCTAGTGTTGTTGTTTCTCTTTTGCAAGAATTTGGTGATGTTTTTCCTCAAGTATGAAATGGTTTCACACCTTTTAAGGGTAATTGAACATCAAATTGAATTCATCCCTAGTGTAACAATTCCAAAGGATTCAATCATTACAAACTAGCAACCTTGTTAGTGCTAAATGAAGAGGGGTTCTCCTTATTTAAGAATTGAACCTTTCAATACCTATAACCTAAATCTAATCAAGATGAATGACTCTCATGTTTGATGAAATTCAATGGATTGAAAGTATTAATGGCATGCAAATATGCTTATAGCAATGAATATAATGTTTGGTGTAGACACAAAAGTTGATTTTAAGATCATTTTGTGTGAAGGAGTCCTTGTAAAAAAAGGAGGAACCTTATTAGCAAGAAATGAGGAGATTGTCTAGAAATTCAATAATAAAAAGGTTTCAATGCTTGTAAGAAAATCTAATCTAAATTATAGGCTCCTTTGTTTAATAGAATTCAATGAATTTAAAGTACTAAAGGTGTACAAATGTGCTTGTTACAATTAATGTAATAGTTAACGTTGACATGGAAGTTAATTTCAAGATCATTTGCATGAATAAATCTTTACAACAAAAGAAAGGACTTTGTTGGCAAGAAATTAAGAGAGGATCTCATTATTGAGGAATTCAACCAATCTATACTTAAATGTAAAGCTGACCATGATCAATCACTCCTTTATTTGATGTAGTTCAATGGATTTAAAGCATTGATGTGCTTGTTGTAATGAATATAATGTGGTGTAAATTCAATAGTTAATTTCAAGATTATTTGTGTGAATGAGTCCTTGCGATGAAATGAGAAGTTGTGCAAGGAAGAAATGTTGAGTCAATCTCGTTATTAAGTAATTGAACCACTCAATACCTACAAGAAAAGCTTATCAAGATCAATGACTCCTTTGTTTGATGGAATTCAATGGATTTAGAGTGCCAAGGGCTTACAAACATCTTTATTGCAATGAATTTAATGTTAGGTGATGAAAAAAAAATTAATTTCTAGTTCATTTTGTGTGAATGAGTCCTTGCTAGGAATTGAGGAGCCTCATTAGTAGGAATTGAGCCTCTCAGTCCATGTAAGAAAAGCAAATCAAGATAAAAAAAAAAAAGTTGTTTCATTGAATATAATGCTAGTATGGATGCAAAAGTTAATTTTGAGATCATTTTGTGTGAGTGGCTTCTTACAATGGAGTGAGAAGCGATTTTAGCAATACATGATGTGATATTCTCACCTTTCATGTGATGAACAATTCCAACCATGTGAGAAGACCTAATCATGATCAATTACACCTATGTTTGATGGACTTTAATGGATTCAGACAACCACAGTTGTATTGATGTGCTTAGTGCAAGGAATCTAATGTTTGGCATAGATACAAAAATTTATTTCAAATGATTTTTTGTGAATAACTCCTTAGAATGAAAGAAGTTTCCTTCTTAGCAAGAAAGGAAGTGATAATCTAATCTTTCATGCAATGAACCATTTCAACCTTTTATAAAAATCTAATTAAGATTAATGACCTCTATGTTTGGTGGATTTCAATTGATTTATTTAGACTACCAAAATTGTACTTTTGACCTGAGCAAGGAATTTAATGTTTGGTGTCGATACAAAATTTAATTTCATTATCATTTTGTCTAAAAGAGTCTTTGCAATAAAAAAAAGAAGTCATATTAGCATGAAATGAAGTAGAGTCTTATCCTTTATGAATTCAACCATTCAATTCCTAGAAGAATAGTTAATCATTTTTTCTAAATGGGTCCTGTCAATGAAAGAGGAAGCCATATTAGTGTGAAATGAAGTATAGGTCATACCCTTCAAGATTGAACCATTCAATCCTTGGAAGAATAGCTAATCAAGATCAAGGAGCCCTTTGTTTGATAGACTTGAATGGATAGATTGCCAAAGGTGTATTCATGTGCATATCACAAAGAATCTAACATTTGGTGTTGACAAAATGATTCATTTCATGATCATTTATCTTAATGAGTCCTGGCAACAAAAGGACAAGACTTGTTAGCAAGAAAGGAAGTGGTGGTCTCATTTTTTACACAATTAACCATTCAAATCATACTGAAAAAGTTTATCAAGATCATTAACTCCTTTGCTGTATGGAACTCTTTCAATTTAGTCTACCAAAGGTGTATTGATGTGGTTGCCACATTGAATCAAAATTCAGTGTAAAAAGGAGTTAATTTCATGTTCATTTTGTATGGATGAGCCTTACAGCAAAAAATGAAGCATTGCTAGTTAAGAATGAAGAGACAATATGATTTGTTAAATAATGAATCATTTGAACCATGTTAGAAAACATAATCAAGATCAGTAACTTTTAGGTAATGAAACATTCAAACCATGTAAAAAAAGTGTGATCGACCTAGATTATCTTTTCTTATACATAATGAGTGTTTCAATTACTAAATAATGGAATCGTCTATGCATTTCTAATGAACAAGGCTCCTTCCCTCAGTGCAAAGACTCATTTATACAAAATGTTGGTGACATTAACTTTTCTGTTTAGACAAAACATTATATTCATTGGAACAAGCACATTTGCAAACCTTTGAAATTCTAAACCCATTGAATTCCATGGCACACCTTATGTATTCTGAACCTATTGAATGGTTTAATCCTTGAACAATGAGACTGCCTCTTCATTTTTTATATCAAGGCTTCTCATTTGGTTGCAAGGACTCATTTGCACAAAATCATCTCATAATTAACTTTTTGTCAACTGCAAACATTATATTATTTTGTAGTAAGCACATTTGTACATCTTTGATACTCTAAATCCATTAAATTTTATTAAAAAAAAAAGGTCTGGTTGGCCTAGATTACCTTTTTTTTTTTTATACATATTAAGTATTTTAACTGGTGAATAATGAGATAGTCTCTTCATTTCTAATCAAGAGGGCTTCTTCCTTTGTTGCAAGGACTCATTTGCATAAAATGATGGTGAAATTAACTTTTATACCTACACAAAACATTATGTTCATTAAAACAAGTTCATTTTCACACCTTTAGGACACTAAACCCATTGAATTCCTTAAGGTAAATGAGCCTTTGATCTATATTAGCTTCCCTTAACAATGAGACTGTCTCTCCATTTTTTTATAACAAGATTTCTCTTTTTGTTTCATGGATTCATTCACATAAAACATGATCTCGTAATTAATTTTTGTGTCATCAAACATTATAGTCATTGCCACAAGCTTGTTTATACCTCTTGGGTACTCTAAATCGATTAAGTACCATCAAAAAATGTGTGATTTTTCCTAAATTACTTTTTCTTATATGTATTAAGTGTTTCAAATGTTAAATAATGAGATCATCTCTTCATTTCTAATTAAAAAAACTCCTTCCTTTGACATTGAAGAATTAAGCTTAGAAAATTAAAAGGTAGGATTATTATCTTAGAGACTATTACTAAAGATAAAGAAGAAAGTACTCTAGATCTACTAGACACTTCATTGAAAGAAAATGTGTTATAAGCTATTCAATATGTTAATCTTAATGATAGGGTTATGGATAATTTTAGGAATGTTATTGCCTTTGGATTAAAAAAATACTCTTTCTAACTTTCAAAAAATTATGAACAAAATACTTAATGCTTATTTGGCATTTACTTATGTTTATATCAATGATGTATTGTTTTTTCCTAATATCATGGAACAACATTTTAAACATTTAAATATTTTCTTAAATATCATCAAATAGGAAGGTCTAGTTGCTTCTTCTAAAGTAATGAAGTTATTTCAAACCAAGATTTGCATCCTTCTTCACTTCATTGAAAATGGAATTATTATGCCCACAAATCAAGCAATTAAGTTACATCTAAATTTCCTAATGAAATTAGGGATAATCAACAGTTGCAATGCTTTTGAAAGTTTGAATTGTCTTTCAAAATTTTATAAAGAGTTGGCTTTTGAAATTTTATTTGAAAGGCTTAAAAGGAATCCTCCAAACTAGATGGATCACCATAACTTTCCTATTATTACAACAAAAATACAAGAAGTTTAATTGGCAATGAATTCTTTGATACGTGTGAAAATCCCCATTGCTTTTTGGAGTAGGAATAAATATAATGTGGAATTGCCTTATGGGTTGACTTTTAAGGAAGTCAAATTTTTACCAAAGCTAGGCCCATTGCTTTAAGGCCTAGAGATTTAGAAATTTGTAAAGCAAAAATTATTGAACTCTTAAAGAAAGGTCTTACTAGAAAAAGTAATAACCTTTAGTGTTGTCTTTCATTTTACATAGAAAATGTGGCTAAATTGGAATAAAAAGTTTCAGGATTGGTAATTAATTACAAACCTTTAAATAAGGTTTTATGCTAGATTAGGTACCTAATACTTGATAAAAAGGATTTACTAAAACTAGTTTTATGAAGCCAAAATCTTTTCAAATTTTGATACGAAATTTGGTCATTGGCAAATCTAGATTGCATTAGGAATTGAACCAAAGTTTGTTAGGAAGAAATGAAGTGATGTTTTCATTCTTCTAGAATTAAACCACTTAATACCTATAAGAAAGGATAATCAAGTTCAATTACACTTTTTTTTGATGGAAATCAATGAATTAAGAATGAGAATGTCATAAGGTAGCTATTGTAGTGATTAATATAATGTTTAGTGCATACACTAATGATAATTTCATGATCAATCTGTGTGAATGAGGCCTTACAACTAAATGAGAAAATTTTTAACAAGAAATGATGTGACAATTTCATTCTTCTAAAATTGAACCATTCATTCAATACCGACAAGAAAGGATGATCACAAGCAATAACTCCTTTGTTTGATGGAATTCAATGGATTTAGAGTGCCAAATTTATAAGTATGTTACTATTATGAGTAATATAAAGTTTGTTGCATACACCAATGTTAATTTTATGATTTATGAATGAGTCCTTACAACTAAGAGAGAAAGCTTGTTAATAAGAGATGAAGCAATAGCTTATTCTTGAATTGAACCATTCAATACCTGCAAGAAAGGATAATTATGATAAATGACTCCTTTGTTTGAAGGAATTCAATGGATTTAAGGTGTCATAGTTGTAATGTCATTATCATCATGTTAAATATAATGTTTGGCACGTATAATAAACTCAAGAGCCTAGTTCACATTAACAAAAATACAAATTCATCCATGTTGGGATAGCATTAAAACTTGCTACCCAATTGGGTTTAAACATCTCAATAATAATCTATGTAAGTGATAAACAACACAATCATTTTCATGATACCTTATTAGGAGGAGTTGAATCAAGTTTAAGTGATGGACCTATTTGGTTTTCATGTTTTCCAAACTCTGTATTGTCATATTCAAACTTGGAATTGTGATATTCATAATATTTAGAAGGAGTTTTGTTAGTTAGAAATGAAGAGATGGTCATGTTATTTTGGAATTGAAACACAAAATACATATAAGAACAGGTAATCTAGACAATACACCTTTTTCTAATGGAATTCAATGAATTTACAGTACAAAAGGTGTACAAACAAGCTAGGTGCACTGAATCTAATTTTTATTGCTAACACAAAAGTTAATTATGAGATCATTTTGTGTGAATGAGTCCTTACAATGAGAAGAGAAGCTTTATTATTGAAAAATGAAGTTATGGTATCATTATTCAGAAATGAAACCATTTGATACCTATAGGGAAAGCTAATAAATATCAATTACTTATTTACTAGATGGAATTCAATGGGTTTAGAGTAATGAAGGAGTGCAAACATGCTTGTTCCAATGAATACAATGTTTTATGTAGACATAAAAATTAATTTCATCATCATTTTCTGTAAACAAGTCCTTGTAATGAAGGAATGAGCCTTGTTAGCTAGAGATGAAGAGATGGTCTCATTATTTAGGAATTGAAACACTTAATATGTTTAAGAAAAATGTAATCTAGACCAATTACACCTTTTTCTTGATGAAATTCAGAGGATTTAGAGCACTAAAGATGTACAAATGAGTTTGTTGAAATAAATGTCATGCTTTTTATTAACACAAAATGTAATTACAATATCATTTTGTGTGAATGTATCCTTATAATGAAAAGAGAAGTCACGTTATTAGAAAATGAAGAGAGGATGTCATTATTCAAAAATTAAACCATTTAATACCCATAAAGAAAGCTGATAAAAGATCAATTACTCATTTAATTAATAGAATTCAATGGGTTTAGAGTACCAAAGGTGTGCAAACATGCTTGTTCTAATAAATACAATGTTTTGTGTAGAGTTAAAAGTTAATTTCACCATCATTTTGAGTAAATCAGTCATTGCAATGAATTAAAAAGCCTTGATGGCTAGAAATGAAGAGATGGTATCATTATTTAGATTCTAAAACACTTAATAGGTATAAGAAAATCTAATCAAGATCAATCAGAGCTTTGTTTAAAGTAATTAATGGATTAAAAGTACCAAAGATATACAAATAAGCTTGTCACAAAGAATATAATGCTTACAGTTGATGCAAAAGTTGATTAGGAGATCATTCTATGTGAAGGAACCCTTGCAATGAAAAAAGTGTCTTGTTATCAAAAAATAAAGAGACAGTCCCATTGCTTGGCAATTAAGCCATTGAATGCTGATAAGGAAAGTTAATCAAGATCAACGACTCATTTACTTGACAAAATTTAATGGGTTTTGAAGTACCGAAGGTGTGTAAACATGCTTGTTGCAATGAATACCATGTTTTATGTCGACACAAAAGTTAATTTCACCATCATTATGTGTAAAGTATTCCTTGCAACAAAGGAAGGAGCCTTATTAGCTAAAAATGAAGAGAAGGTCTCATTATTTAGGAATTGAAACATTAAATAGCCATAAGAAAAGCTAATCAAGTTCAATCTAACCTTTGTTTGAAAAAATTCAATGGGTTTAGAGTGCCAAAGTTGTATAGACATGCTTGATGCAATGAATATAGATGTGCTTGTTATCAAAAACTAAAGAGACAATCACATTATTTGGGAATTAAACCATTCAATATCTATAATGAAAGATTATTAAGATCTATGACTCCTTTGTTTAATGAAATTCAATGGATTCAAAGCACAAAAGGTATACAAATGTGTTTTATCTAATGAATATAATGCTCTTATGTAGAAGCAAAATTTTATTTCTTTATCATTTTCTATAAGTGAGTCCTTGAAGCAAAAGAAGGAGTTGTGTTAGCTATAAATGAAGAGAATGTGTCATTTTTTTGGAATTGAGACACTTAATATGTACAACAAAAGAAAATCAGGACCTCACAACAAATTTTGGCAAAATTCAATGGAATTAAGTACCAAAGATGTACAAATAAGGTTGTTGGAATGAATATAATGGGTGTTATTGACACAAAAGTTGATTATGATATCCTTTTATGTGGATGAGTCATTACAATGAAATGAGATGCATTGTTAGTTAGAAATGTGGAGACAATGTCATTATTCAAGAATTGAGACACTTAATATGTATAACAAGATCTAATCAACACCTCTCACACCTCATTTAAGGAAATTTAATGGATTTAATGTACCAAAGATGTATAAATAAACTTGTTGGAATGAATATAATTGGTGTTGTGGTCACAAAAGCCAATTATGAGATCCTTTTGCTAGAATGAGCCCTTGCAACAAAAAGAGATGCGATGTATCAAAAAAATGAAGAGCTAGTCTCATTGCTAGAGAATTAAACCATTTAATACCTATAAGGAAAGCTAATCAAGATTAATGACACATTGGCTTGATGGAATTCAATGGATTTATGTACCAATGACATACAAATGTGCTTGTTCCATTGAATAGAATGTTTTGTGTAGACACAAAAGTTAATTTTGCCATAATTTTGGTTAAATAAGTCCATGCAATGAAGGAAGGAGGCATGTTAGCTAATGAAGGGACGATCTCTTAATTTAGGTTTTGAAACATTCAACAAGCAAGAGAAAAAGCTAATTGAGATCAATCAAAACTTTATTTAATGGAATTCAATGGATTTAGAGTTCCATAGGTGTGCAAATGAGCTTGTTGCAATGAATATAATGTTTACTATGGGCACAAATGCTAATTTTGAGAACCTTTTGTGTGAATGAGTTGTTGCAACAAAAAGTGAAGCCTTATTATGAAGTGGTGATCTCATTGTTTGATAATTAAACCATTCAATGCTTGTAAGGAAAGAAAATCAAGTTCAATGACTCATTTATTTGATGGAATTGAATGGGTTTAGAGTACTAAGGGTGTGTAAACATGCTTGTTCCAATCAATATAATGTTTTATATTGGCACAAAAGTTAATTTTACTATCATTTTATGTAAATGAGTCCTTGCAATGAATGAGGGAGCCTTAGTAGCTAGAAATGAAGCGAAGGACCCATTATTCAAGAATTGAAACATTAAATACCTATAAGAAAGTTAATCATGAACAAACTAACCTTTGTTTCAAGGAATTCAATGGGTTAGAGTTCCAAAGTTGTACAAATGAGCTTTTTACAAAGAATATAGTGTTTATTGTTGACACAAAAGTTAATTATGAGATCATTTTGTGTAAATGAGTCGTATTAATGAAAGAAAAATCATTGTCAAAAATTTAATGGATGGTCTTACTATTCAAGAATTAAATCATTTAATTCTTATAAAGAAAGCTCATCAAGATTAATGACTCATTTGCTTGGTGGAATTCAATGAATTTAGATTGTCAAAGACATACATAAGTGCTTATTCCAATGAATAAAATGTTTTGTGTAGACACAAGTGTGAATTTCACCATCATTTTGGGCAAAAAAAATCCTTGCAATGACAAAAGGAGCCTTGTTAGCTAGAAATGAAGAGAATGTCTCATTATCAAGGATTTCAAACTTTCAATAGGTATATGAAAAGCTAAATGAAAACAATGAAAGCTTTGTTTGATGGAATTCAATGGATTTAGAGTAACAAAGATATGCAAATAGGCTTATTGCAAAGAATATAATGTTTCTTGTTGATACAAAAGTTAATTATGAGATTATTTTATGTGAATAAGTACTTGCAACCAAAAAAAAAAAAAAAAAGGAAGCATTGATATTAAAAAATGGAGAGGCAATCTCATTGTTTGCAAATTAAACCATTCAATATTTATGAAGAAAGCTAATCAAGATCAATGACTCATTTACTTGATGGAATTCAACGGGTTCAGAGTACCAAAGGTGTGCAAAAGTGTCTATTCCAATGAATAAAATGTTTCATGTAAACAAAATTGTTAATTTCACCATCATTTTGTGTAAATGAGTCCTTATAACAATGGATAGAGCCTTCATAGGCTAGAAATGAAGACACTATCTCATTATTTTGAAATTGAAACACTTAATACACATAGGAAAAGGTAATCTAGAAAAAATTAAACCTTTTTTTTTTTTGGAATTCAATGGAGTTAGAGTACCAAAGTTGTACAAATGAGATTGTTGCAAAAAATATATTGTTTATTGTTGACACAAAAGTTAATTGTAGATCATTTTGTGTGAATGAGTTCTTGTAACAAAAGAAAAGTCTTGTCATCAAAAGATGAAGAGATGGTATCATTATTTAGGAATTAAACCAAAGAATACTTACAATGGAAGCTAATCAACATCAATGACTTATCTGCTCTTGAAGGAATTTAATGTATTTAGAGCACCAAAGACATACATGCATGCTTGTTCCAAAGAAAAGAATGTTTTGTGTAGAAGCAAAAGTTAATTTCACCATCATTTTAGGTAAATGAGTCTTTGCAACAAAGGAAGGAGCCTCATTAGCTAGAATTAAAGAGAAGGTCTCATTATTCAGGATTTGAAGATTTCAAAAGGTATATGAAAAGCTAATTGAGATCAATCAAAGCTTTGTTTGAAGGAATTCAATGAATTGAGCATGTTAGTGATGTATAAACCAACTTGTTGCAAAGAATATAATGTTACTACTCACACAAAAGTTAATTACGAGATCACATTTTGGGTAAATAAGTCTTTGTAATGAAGGATGGAGCCTTGTTAGTTAGAAATCAAAGATGTACACGCATACTTGTTCCAATGATGGAATGTTTTGTGTAGACAAAAAGTAATTTCAGCATCAATTTGGGTAAATAAGTCTTTGCAATGAAGGAAAGAGCCTTAAGAGCTAGAAATGAAGAGAAGGCCTCATTATTTAGGATTTAAAACCTTCAGTATGTATAAGAAAAGCCAATAAAGATCAAAGCAAGCTTTTTTTTTTTTTATAGAATTCAATAGATTTAAAGAACCAAAGATGTGCAAAAGAGCTTGTTGCAAAAAGAAAAAAAAAACAAAAGGAAAAAATGCCTCAATTTATTCAATTTAAAGAAAAAGGAGTCTTTGATATTCCAATTCCATCAATGGATTTAGAATATCAAAGATGTACATATGTGCTTGTTCCAATGAATAGAATGTTTTATGCAGACAAAAAGTGAATTTCACCATCATTTTGGGTAAATAAGTCTTTGTAACAAAGGAAGGAGCCTTGTTATTTAGAAATGCAAAGGTCTCATTATTTAATATTTCAAACCTTCAATATGTATAAGAAAGGTGAATCAAGATCAATCAAAGCTTTGTTTGATGGAAGTCAAGGGATTTAGAGAACCAAAGATGTGCAAATGAGTTTGTTGCAAAATTAAAAGGAAAAGAAAAAGTCCCTTAATTTATTCAAAGGGCTTATAAACTTCAAAGAAAATCTTTTTCTAATTTTTCAGCCCCCAGTAAGTGTCTAGCTCTTGAAAATGCTTATCAAGCATATTTGAAAAAAAAATGGGTAAAAGTGTTAGTAGCATTCATCATCCATCTTTAAATCTCTCTATTAAAATCAATGATAATGAGATTATTGCTTCACCTTATAAAGTTGAAGTAACCACTAGTGTTGTTATATAGCAAGATGGTTATAGTAATCTTTATCTTCAATTTGTTGGATCTTAGCTTATGCATATTGAGCAAAAGATTGAGGAAATAGCTCAAAATAGTGATGTTATTCTCAAACCTTTGGTTAAACCAAAAGTAGAAAAGAAAAAGGTTTTATTTAAACCTTTTTCATCATAAGAAATAAAATACAAAATGGTAGATAAAAGTTCTACTAAAGCAAAATTGGTAAGTGAAATCTTCAAAAGAATTAAAGGTATGAGATTAAAGGAAAAAGAAGCCATAATGCAAGAAAAAGGGGAATAGATTAAATTTGAAAGTGAGATAAAAGATTATATAGATTAATTACAAAATATGTTTTTATTAGAATAACAACCTTTGAAGGATAAACCTTCTTCTTATTATGCAATGGAACCTTTTGATATAAATAAAATGACCTTTAATAAGACTCATACAAAATTATATTATTCTAAACCAACACTTGTTGATCATGTATTAAAAGAACAAGTTGATTATAGCTATGTTTAATGTGATGGCAGTAGTATAGTGGAATGGAATCTAGAAGGTCAAATAAAATGTCAAATTCTTTTACTATTACATTATATGATGATGATTTCAATTATTGTCAAAACATAAGGTAATTCTGACCTTAAGATTGCAAAAATAATTACAAATAGATTTACCAAATAGCTTAAAGGTAGGTAGGATTTTTATTTATCTAAGGAGGAAAAACAACAAATTTTCTACAATTAAGACTAAATCTAAAGAATTTTTTTTTTAATTATGTTAATACACTTAGTTATACTACTACCAATCATTTTATTGGTACTACCACTTTGCTAGTTGTTAAGACTTATGAGCAACTTATTAATTTGACTTACCTTAACTTATTGCACTTTAGGTGGTATAAAGATGTATTCTTCTCTAGAATCTTTACTTAAAAAGATAGCTAGAGTATTTTTTGGAAAGAAAAATTTATTTTAGAGTTACCTACCTTTTTTTTTTTTTGGAAAGAGTCAAGTCTTGATTAAAATCTAATAATGCAAAACTATTAATTGTAATCAATATACTCATGGAGGATTAGCTACCAAAGTAGTAGCTAAAGGGGTTAAACTCTATAATGAAATGAAATTACATAGGCAATTGCAAACTGAAAAAGCTTAAGGTAAGAAAGCTTTTGTGAGCAGATGGGTTATTCACCCATTAGGTATCCTACAAAACAAAAGAGTACGAGTTATCAATCCTATATTATGAAAAAACAATTTTGTACAAAAGAAAAGGCCCCCATTGGGTTTGAGAAGCAAAAAATAAAAGAAAAAAGAAAAAATGCCTTAGCCTAAAAAGATTATTTTTTTTCTATAAGTGTGAAAAAAATAGGGCACTATATTAATAAGTGCAAGACAAAGCAAATGCTTCAAGAATTGGCTAAAAATAGAATTCTTAAAAGATCATTAATGTAGATTTTTTATCCAAAAAAAAAAAAGGAACAAGAAAGTTGAAGTTATTTTAAACTAGGATTTGCTTCCTTGGACATTTCATTGAGAATGATTTTATTATTCCCATTGATAGAGCAATTAAGTTTGCCTCAAAATTTCCTAATGAAATTAAAGATAAACAACACTTAAAAAGATTTTTGGGAACTTGAATTATATTTTAGAATATTATAAGGATTTAGCTTATGATGCTAAACCTCTATATGTAAGATTAAAAAAAAATTTGCCTTCATGGATGGAGAAACATACATAAACTATACATAGATAAAAGTTAGAGTTAAAGAATGCCCTTGGTTAGCTATACCCCATTTGGATGCCTTCAAAAATGTTGATATAAGTGCCTTCAATAAGGGTTCTAGTGGTATCCCTAAGCAATGCCTCCATTCCAAATCATAGCTACTTCACTTTACCTCTATGGAAAGGTGCTAAAGTTAATTACTTTATGATTTAAAAAGAAATTATTTCTGCAGTGTCGTGCATTGAAAAGTTTAAAGTGATTTATTGAAAGTGATTGTGAAGTAGCGAAAGATGTTTTCACCAAAGATGTTAAGAACATAGCATCAAATCAAATCTTTTCTAGATGGCAAGGAATATTATATCCTTTAGATTTTGATCATGAGTTTATTAAAAGAAATTCTAATTCTTTCCTTGATTTCCTTACTCATGAATTTTTGCAAGGTCCATTGCATGAGTAAACATCCACTAATACAAGGATCTCAATCTCCAGAAAACTCTAAAGTCGATAAACTTCACAATGACATTTATGAGTGTGTTCTATAGATAAAGGGTTAACTTATCATTGATTCCAAAATATTTGGATTTTTTGTATTCCATTGAGAACAATTATGCTCAACTTCTACCTAATGAGGTAGCAAGATTTTATCTTAAAGATGAAATCTGTCCATATACACATCTTATAGGTTGTTCCTTATATCAACAAATTGTGTGTGAGATGGGATTAGTGATTATTGAATGCATTAAAAAGGGTTCTAGTATCTCTTCTTTAGGTTATAAGGACTGGGCTTAAGCCATGTTTAAAATAAAGAAAGTTTTTTTTATCTAAAAGGCTACCAAGGAGACCTATTCTCTACAAGAGAATTAATGAATTAGTGAATGTTTAAGACCTTTAATTATTTCGATTATATGGAAGCATAGGAAAAGGCTTTGCCATATGAAAGCTAGCTAAAGAAATTTGGTTAGTGGATTCAAATCCATTTCCCACATGACCTAAATGATTTCCTAACTAGTTTAAAATTGGTTCTTTAAATGGGGTTTACATTCCATTACTTTACCCAATAAGGCAAGAACTACTTATGAATAGTTTTATGAAGAAAATAATGATATAGAGATATGCTACTTTTATTTGCTTCTTGGTATCTTGTCCCATGGATTGCTAAATGGGATTATATCATAGTGGTAAAGCATGTTAATAATTTTTTGACATCAACATCAAGCATGTTTTGTGGCTCACTAGAAGGATTAATATCTACTGGTGGGACAAGTTTGATTTTTTCCATGATGGAGCTTATATAGCCAGAGGGATTATTCATACTAACACATCACACCTTATTGCTCTTAAGCCTAACTCTTCTCAATCCTTAGAATAACTATTTAAAGCACTAATTGAATTTGCATCCAAAAAGAAGCTATTAGAAATGATGACTACTTTGCATCAACTTCTCACACATCTTCCCTACAAGAACTAATGTAGGATGACAATAGTCAAGCAAAGTTTACTAATGATATCATGCAAGATTTCCAAGACTACAATGACTTTAAATGACAAACAACTTTCGTTTGCTTAAAAAAAAAAAAAGCTACTTTTGTAAAGTCACTTTATGAAAAACAAAAAAAGAAATCACTTTATTAAAGTGATTTTAAAAGTCACTTTAGTTCATGTGAAAGGAATCCAAGGTTGGGTAAAATCTTCTTCTCTTCTTATCTTCTTCTTCCTCTTCCTACCTCTCTTGTAAAATTTTCCTTTCACACAAGCAAGTAATAGTTCCTTAATAGCAAACAAGCAACAATACTAGTTTATAAATCTTTTGAATATACATAAAAATATCAATAGCACCCATCTTAGCAATATATTTTTATGACTTTGATACCATTGCTCTTGTTGAGCAGGAGTAAAAGTCATAAAAAACCATTTTCTTTTTAGCTTATTTTCAGAAGAGTAGAATAACTCTTTACCTTTTTCCTCAACCTTACTATAGGTTAAGTACATGGATTCTCCAATCTTCACCATGATAACCCATATTAGATAAAGAGGGAGATCTAGGTCTCAAAGCATGATGTAGTGGTTCATTAACCATAGAAGTAGAAGTAGAGGGAAGAAAGTCAACTTTATATTGTCATTGATTAACTTGTTCCCTTGTTCTTCTAATTCCATCTAACTCTATTAGTGGAATAAAAGAAGTAAAGTATCTACTCAATTTTAAACCTTTAAGATCTTTCTAAGGTTTAACCTCACATTTTCTTATAGAGCAAATCCAATTTTGACATCTTTAACTTAATATTCAGTAACTTCTTCTAATTGTCGATCAACTTGTAGAACAAGTTTGACTACTTTTTCTAAAGTCCATTTTTCAAGTAATTTAACTTGATCCCATGTTATAGTTTTAGGAACCATAACATATGTTTTAGCTCTATTAGTTAGATACAAAGTGATAGTTCCTTTATTAGCATATTTAGAAGGTATTTCTTTTATACTAGGAACTGTGGTGTTCATAGCCTTAGAATGGATTCTATATATAAGAACCAAAATTTCAAAGGTAGGCATTATATGAAATCCTTTTGTTTTAATATCTAGACACAAAGCATGCATTAAATTAGGATCTCATAATGATAGAATGGAAAACACAAGAATCATATAAGCCCTTCACTTAATCTTGATTAATTACTCATAATAAAGAGTCATGATAACACTTATGTTTCTTGTCTCACACACAAATTGTAGTTGAGTTATTTAAATCCAATCTAACAACTAGTTTTAAAGCTACCTAAACCATCCTAATATGGATGAATTTATACTTTTGCTAATGAGAGCTAATAAGCTTATGATAACAAGAAAAATTCATTATAATCCTAAGCTAAGGGTAAAGCTTCTTGAACAATTTTTATAATATAATCACATTTTGAGAAGAAACTTTCCTATTTATAAACATGAGAAGGAAAGGAAGACAGCAAAGTCCAATTTTGTAAATAATTATTATCAAAATCTTCACTTACAACAATTTTTTTATTTTTATTACTTAAATTACTATTACTATTACAATGAGAAAGTCATCTTGATTTTTGATGATCCACTAACTCATGATATCACTATCAACAAATTTGCACCTAATGTTCTAAATGCCAACCTAACTACACAATCAAATAATGGCAACATCATTTGGGTTTCAATCACAAGTTAAAATTAGTGACCTAATACCCTTAAGGCTCTGATACCATTCCTTTCAAGCAAGTAAACAAAGAAGCAAGTAAGTGATCTTTAATAGCAAACAAGCAACAATACTAAATCAACTGTTAATAAAGCCAAATCATAGAAAGACAAAAAAGACTTAGAGAAATAAAAGCTTTATTCGTAAGACATTCCAAGAGTGGTGAGAAGAAGAATATGAAGATGAGAGGAAGAAGATTTAGCCTCCTTGTTTGGACTCCTAGTTTAATTTATAAGGGATTTTACCTAGCTTCAAAAGAAGGAGCCTTGTTAGCTAGAAATGAAGTGAATGTCCCAATTTTTTAGGATTTTAAACCTCCAATATGAATAAGAAATGCTAATTAAGATCAATCAAAGCTTTGTTTGATGGAATTTAATGGTTTAGAGAACCAAAGATGTGCAAATGAGCTTGTTGTAAAGAATATAATGTTTCCCGTTGACACAAATGTTACTTACGAGATCATTTTCTATGAATGAGTACTTGCAATGAAAGGAGAAGCCTTGTCATATAAAAAAGAAAAGAGGCGATCTGATTGTTCATGAATTAAACCATTCAATAGTCAAAAGGAAAGCTAATCAAGATCAATGACACGCTTACTTCAATTAATTCAATAGGTTTAGAGTATTAAAGGTGTGCAAACATTCTTGTGCCAATGAATATAATGTTTTATGTAGACATAAAAGTTAATTTCACCATCACTTTGTGTAAATTAGTCCTTGCAACAAAGGAAGGAGTCTTGTTGGCTAGAAATGAAGAGATATTCTCATTATTCTTAAATTTAGACATTCAATACATGTGAAAAAAAACTAATCAAGACCATTGAAACCTTTTTTTTTTTTTTTATGAAATTCAATGAATTTAGAATACTGAAGTGGTTGAAATGAGCTTCTTGTAGGGAATACAATTTTTGCTGTTAACAAGAAAGTTAATAATGGGATCATTTTGTGTTAATAAGTCTTTGCAATGAAAAAAGAAGCCTTGTTAATAAAAAAATGAAAAGGCAATCTGATTGTTTGAGAATTAAACCATTCAATACCTATAAGGAAAGCAAATCATGTTCAATGACTCATTTACTTGCTATAATTCAATGGATTTAGAGTAGTAGAGGCATATAAACATACTTGTTCCAATGAATAGAATATTTTAAGTAGATACAAAATTATTTTCACAATCATTTTGTGTAAATGAGTGCTTACAACAAAGGAAGGATCCTTGTTAGTTAGAAATGATGAGACAATCATATTATTCAAGAATAAATAGTCTTACATATAGGAAAAGCTAATGTAAATGAATGAAACCTTTTTTTCTTTTTTGATGGAATTCAATGGATTTAGAGTAGCAAAGATGTACAATTGAGTTTCTTGCAATGAATACAATGGTTGTCAACACAAAAGTACAGTTACAAGATCATTTTGTGTGAGTGAGATTTTACAACGAAAAATGAAACCTTGTTATCAAAAAATGAAGAGATGATCTCATTAATTGCGAATTAAACCTTTTAATACCTATAAGGAAAGTTAATCAAGGTCAATGACTCATTTAATTTATGGAATTCAATAGGCAGAGAGTACCAAAAGTGTCTAAACGTGCATTTTCCAAAAAATATAATGTTTTATGAAGGCAAAAAGGTTAATTTCACCATCATTTTGTGTACATATGTCCTTGCAATGAAAGAAGGAGCCTTGTTAGCTAAAAATGAAGAGAATGTCTCATTATTCAAAAATTGAAACACAGTTATAAGAAAAGCTAATGAAGTTTAATCTAGCCTTTGATTGAAGGATTTCAATGGGTTTAGAGTACCAAAATTGTATATATGTGTTTGTTGCAATGAATATAATGTCATTGTTATCAAAAATAAAGAGACAACCACACATTTTATTGATGGAATTCAATGGATTTAGAGTACCAAAGATATACAAACAAGCTGATGCAATGAATATTGTTTATTGTTGACATAAAAGTTAATTACAAGACATTTTGTGTGAATGAGTTCTTGCAAGGAAAATACAAGTTTTGCAAAAATGATATAATAGTCTCATTGTTTAGGAATTAAACCATTTAATACCTACAAGGAAAGCTAATTAGGATCAATGATTCATTTGTCTCATGGAATTTAATGCATTTAGAGTATCAAAGTGTAAAACATGCTTGATCCAATGAATAGAATGTTTTGTATAGACACAAATATTAATAACCATTATTTTTGTGTGAATGAGTCTTTACGACATTGGAAGGAGCCTCATTAGCTAGAAATGAAAAGAAGGTCTCATTATTCAAGAATTAAAACATTCAAGAGGTATATAAAAAGCAAATAAAGATAAATCAAAGCATTGTTTGATGGAATTCAATGGATTACGAGTAGTAAAGATGTATAAATGAGTTTCATGCAATGTATACAATGGTTGTTGTTGACACAAAAGTTAGTTACAAAATCATTTTGTGTTAATAAGCCCTTACAATGAAAAGAGAAACCTTGTTATCAAAAAATGAAGAGGTGGTCTCATTGTTCAACAATTAAACCACTCAATACCTATAACAAAAGCTAATTAAGATCAATAACACATTTAATTGATGGAATTTAATAGGTTTAGAGTAGCAAATGTGTTCAAACATGTTTGTTCTAATGAATATAATGTTTTGTGAAGACAAAATGGTTAATTTCACCACCATTTTGTGTAAATAAGTCCTTGCAATGAAGAAAGGAGCCTTATTAGCTAAAAAATGAAGAGTTCTCAATATTCAAGAATTCAAACATTAAATAGCTATAAAAAAAGCTAATGAAGATCCATCTAACCTTTGAAGGATTTCAATGGGTTTAAAGTATCAAAGTTGTATATACATGTTTTTTTGCAATGAATATAATGAATATTGACATCCTTGTTATCAAGAAATGAAGACATGAACACATTATTCGGGAATTATACCATTCATTACCTATAAGGAAAGCTAATCAAGATCAAATGACTAATTTACTTGATGGAATTGAATGGGTTCAAGTACCAAAGATGTACCAATGATTTTATTGCTATAAGTATAATGTTTGCTCTTGTTACAAAAGTTAATTATGAGATCATTTTGTGTGAAGGACTCTTTGCAATAAAAAGGGAAGCCTTGTTGTAAAAAAATGAAGAGGTAGTCTCATTAATAGAGAACAAACCATGCAATACCCTTAATGAAAGCAAATCAAGATTAATGACTCATTTACTTGATGGAATTCAATGGATTGACAATACCAATGATGTATAAATAATCTTGTTTCAATGAATATAAATTTTGATTTGATACATAAGATCATCAAAGGATCATATTGTATGAATGAGTCCTTGTAATTAAAAGAAAAGTTTCATTATCAAAAAAAATATATATGTCTAGATAGTCTTATTATTCAGGAATTGAAACACTTGATACATATAAGAAAATGTAATCTAGAGCAATCACACTTTTTATTTGATGGAATTCAATGGATTTAGAGTGCTACCGATATACAAATGAGCTTGTTACAATGAATTACTACTGACACAAAAGTTAATTACGATATCATTTTGCATGAATGAGTAATTGCAATGAAAAGAAATGTCATGTTATAAAACGAAATATAAGATAGTCTCATTATTAAGAATTGAAACAATCAATACTTATAAGCTTAGGTATTCTAGACCAATCATACCTTTTTTTTTTTTTGGAATTCAAAGGATTGTTGTAATGAATATAATGTTTGCTGTTGACACAAAAGTTAATTACAAGATCATTTTGCATGAATGAGTCCTTGCAATGAAAAGAGAAATTTTGCTATCAATAAAGAGTAGGAAATAGCTCAAAATAGGAATGTTATTCCCAATCCTTTGGTTAAACCAAAAGTATAAAAAAAATGGTTTTGTTTAAACCTCTTTCATCAGAAGAAATAAATTACAAAATGATGGATAAAAGTTTTGCTAAAGTAGAACTGGTAAGTGAAATTTTCAAAAGACTTAAAGGTATGAAATTAAATGAAAAAAAGCCATAATGCAAGAAAAAGGGGAACATATTAAATTTGAAAGTGAGGTAAAAGTTTATATAGATCAATTACAACATATGTTCTTGTTAGAATAGCAACCTTTGAAGGATAAACCTTCTCCTTTTTATGCAAAGGAACCTTTTGATATTAATAAATTGACCATTAATAAGGCTCATACAAAATTATATTATCCAAGACCAACACTTTTTGATCTTGTATTAAAAGAACAAGTTGATTATAACTATGTTTAATATGATTGTAGTAGTATAGTGAAATGGAATCTAGAAGGTCAAATAAAACATCAAATTCTCTTACTATTACATTATATGATAATGTTTGCAATTGTTGCTAAAACAAAGAGTAATTTTGACCTTACGATTGCAAAAATAATTACAAGTAGATTTACCAGACAACTTAATGGCTGGTACGACTTTTATTTGTCTAAGGAGGCAAAATAACAAATATTTTCTATAGTCAAAACTAAATCTAAAGAATTTTTTTTTATTATGTTAATACACTTATTTACACTATTACCAATCATTTTATTGGTATTACCACTTTGCTAGTTGATAAGACTTATGAGCAACTCATTAATTCGAGATACCCTAACTTATCGCATTTTAGGTGTTATAAAGATGTATTCTTCTCTAGAGTCTTAACTTAAGAAGATAGTTAGAATATTTTTTGGAAAGAAAATTTTTCTTTTAGAGTTACCTACCTTATTTGCAAAAAGAGTTAAGACTCAATTAAAATCTAATAATGTTGGAACTATTGATTATAATCAATATACTTATGGAGGATTAGCTTAGTAGCTAAAGGAGTTAAACTCTATAATGAAATGACATTGCATAAGCAATTGCAAAATGAAAAAGCTCAAGGTAGGAAAGCTTTAGAAAGCTTTTGTGAGTAGATGGCTTATTCACCCATTAGATATCCTGCAAAAATAAAGAGTAGGAGTTATCACTCCAATATTAAGAAAAAAAAAAAATTTGTACAAATGCCTTAGCTTAAAAAGATTATTGTTTGCTGTAAGTGGGGAAAAAAATAAGGCATTATACTAATAAGTGCAAAACAAAGCAAAAGCTTCAATAATTAACTGTAAATGAAATTCTTAAAAGTTTATTAATGAATATTTTCTTATCAAGAAAAATAAAAGTACTTAAAGAAGATATTTCTCCCTTAATTTTTTATTTTGATGAAGATATTGTCAATGTAACCATTACAAAGCATTGTGTAAAAAAAATGGCTTGTTAGTCTTAACAAAAAAAGATAGTATGATTTTGGATCTTATTGATAAAATTCTAGATCCTAAAGAAAAACATGAGCAATTACAAAAATATTTACATTTAGCTAAAATTTAGAATAGAGAATCTACTATTAAGGTTATGCAACTTAAGAAAATTATAGTTTAAATACTATTATACAATGTATAAAAGGTAGTCCTCCAAAGTTATGTAGGGAAGAACCATCTATTAAAAAGCTTAAAGATGAAATTCATACTGTGAAAGATAGAAAAAAAAGAATTAAAATAAAGAATTTTAATTTTGGAAACTCTACATTAGTACTTCTAGAAACTTCCTTAAAGGAATATGTGAATATTGTAAGTCTTCAATATATTAAACTTGTTGATAAAGTTATTACCCATAAATGGCATACAAATATTATAGTCATTTTTAATGAAGAATATATTTTCTTTGCTATCACCTTAATTGATGTTGGTGCTGAAATGAATTGTATTAATGAGGGTATAGTACCTTCAAAATACTTTTCAAAAACAACAAAAGTGTTAAGCATTGCTAATAAAAATAAACTTGTTATTAGTTACAAGTTATCTAAAGTTGCTATTTACAATGAAGGAATTTGTCTTGAAGTTCCTTTTGTGCTAGTTAAGCTAGCGTGTTATTTTGGGAAATTATTTTCTTCATATGCTCTACCATATCAAAGAATTTAATAGCAAGGGTATTTATGCAAAAATTAATGGCAAGGTTATTAGCTTTGAATTTATATCTATCCCTCAATATAAAGAGATAGATTTACTTCAAAAAAATATTAAGAGAAAAGAAAAGTTTACTTCTTATCTTCAAGATGAGATCGCTTGTAAGCATCTACAAAAAAATTACTTTTTTCTCTGATTATTACAACTAAGGCATATGAAATAAAAGAAACAATAGAATTAATGATATGCTTAGAAATTCCTACTACATTTTATAATAGGAATAAACATATTGTTGACTTGCCTTATGAGTTAGACTTTAATGAAAGTCAGAGTCTAACTAAAGCCAAACCCATTGCTATGGCCCCTTAACATTTAAGATCTATAAAGAAAATATACAAGAGCTCCTTAAGAAAGGACTACTTCGAAATTTAAGTCCTTGGAGTTGTCCTTCATTTTATGTAGAGAATAATGTAGAATTAGAATGAGGCATTCCTAGATTAGTTATTAAGTATAAGCTCTTTAAAAAAGCACTAAGATGGATTAGGTATGCTATACATAATAAAAGAGACATACTTAATTGGCTTTATAATGCCAAGATATTTTCAAGAATTGACATAAAATCTAGTTATTGGCAATTCTAGATTTGTGAAAAAGATAAGCATAAAACAACCTTTATAATACCTTTTGGGCATTATGAATAAAATGTCATGCCTTGTGGTTTTAAAAGATGCTCCCTCCAAATTTCACAAGGATATGAAGAGATAATTAATTCTTATTTTGCATTTATGATTGTTAATATCAATGTTGTGTTAGTTTTCTTCAGTACCTTTGAGCAACATTTTAAACATCTTAATTTATTCATTCATGCAATGAAAAGAGTAAGACTAGCTGCTTTAACAAGAAAGATGAAGTTATTTTAAACTAGGATTTGCTTCCTTGGACACTTTAATTGCAAAGATTTTTGGGAATTTGAATTATACTTCAGAATATTATAAGGATTTAACTTATGATGCTAAATCTCTATATGAAAGATTAAAGAAAAATTTGCCTTCATGGATGGAGAAACATACACAAGCTATTAAATAGATAAAAGTTAGAGTTAAAGAATGCCCTTGCTAAGCTATACCCCATTCTAAAGTCTTCCAAAATGTTGAGATAGATGCCTCCAACAAGGGCTCTGGTGGTATTCCTAAGCACTACCTTTGTTCCAAAGAATAGCTAGTTCACTTTACCTTTATGGAAAGGTGCTAACGTTAATTACTTTATGATTAAAAAAAAAATTCTTTCTAACGTTAATTACCTTTGTGGGCTTGGAATGTTTTGGGAACCTGAAGGGTTTGAGATTTTTCTTTCTAAGTTGAACATGTCAACCCATGTCCTGTTGGACTTTTTTATTTTGGATTTCTCAAGCATTTTGGGCTTGTTTTGAGGTTGAGGTTCCTGTTCCTTGCAAGAATTCTCCTGTAAGAAAATCTAGTAAGTAGTTTGAAGAACTTTGAATATGTTCAATTTCAAAATAAAAATCACTTAAAATTACTTGCCATCATGCAAAAATCTATTTGGATGCAATATATTGAAATTTTTTTTGTAAAATAGATTTTGTTGCTTGATAATAAATGCATAATAAAAATTTTTGATATAGCAAATCATGCTAAAATTTTGAAATGTAAAAAGCAATTGCTAAAATTTCATTTTTAATGGTGGAATATCGCCTTTGACAGTCATTCTAATGCTTAGATGTGAAACAAACAAGTTGTTCATGCTAATACTTCACTTGTTTCAAAATCCCTCCATATCTTTGTTTAGACACACCAATCTCAACTATTTTGGGTAGGCTAGGATTGCTTATGTGAAGACAAGGCAACTCTTTGACCTAACATTTAATCTCTCTCACTATGGTTGTTTGCTGATTAGTTGTTGATTAGTCAATGGTTGAGATGAGGCTTGGTTTGGGGTTGGTCAAACCTTTTTAGAACATCCTTAAGATTATAAGGAGCTTGGATGAACTAAAGTAATGGGTTTGGATTTAAAGTTGATATGCTTTCAAGGAGCTTTTCAAGGAGCAGCCCTTAGTTATCCCACTTATGATAGGGAGATGTGTGCATTGGCATAGGCCTTGGAGATATGGTAGCACTACCTTTGGCCTAATGAGTTTATCATCCATACTAACCATGAATCCTTAAAGCACTTCAAGGAACAAAAGAAGTTGAACAAGAGACATGCTAAATGGGTCAAATTCATTGAAACCTTTCCCTACATCATCAAATATAAACAAGGTAAGGGGAATGTGGTAATTGATGCATTATCTTATTAGTATGCCCTTATCTCTATACTTAGTGCAAAATTTTTAGGATTTGAATATATTAAAGATTTGTATGTGAAAGATCCTAACTTTGCTAATGTGTATAAGACATGTAAGAAGTCATCCTTTGGGAAAGTTTATGGGCATCATGGTTTTTTATTTAGGGAAAATTGATTACGTGTGCCTATAAGTTCCTTAAGGGAGTTGGTTACAAGAAATGCACATGGGAGGTGGTCTAACAGGTCATTTCAAAGTTAGAAACAATGAGCAATGTTCTTTGTTGTATTAAGTGAACCATGCAACAAATATTTACTTCTTTGTATTGACAAGCTTTATATTAAGTGAAGTCAACCAATTTGTCTTTCCAATGAAATGTAAAGTCATATCTTGAAAAATTGAAGAAACAGTCTCATTGTTCAGCATTAAACCATTCAATACAGATAAGGAAAGCTAAAAAAAGATCAACATCTCATTTTACTTGGTGGAACTCAATTTGTATAGAGTACCAAAGGTGTGCACATGTGCTTGTTTGAATTAATATAGTATTTTAGTAGACACAGATGTGCTTATACATATTGGGTGTTTCAATTCCTAAATAATGAGACCATCTCTTCGTTTTTAACTCACAAAACTCCTTCTTTTGTTGTAAACATTGATTTACACAAACTATGTGTAAGAAATGGTAATCTAGATGAATCACACCATTTTTTATGGAATTAAATGGATTTAAAGTACCAAAAATGTGCAAACAAGTTGTTGCAATATAATATTTGTTGTTTATCCAAAAATTAATTTCAATCTCATTTTGCCTAAATAAGTCCTTGGAATGATGGAAGGGGCCTTCTTAACTAGGAATGAAAAGGTGGTCTCACTTAGAAAATGAAACTCTTAATAAGAATTTCAAAAAGTAACCTAGACAAATCACAACACTTTTTGATGAAATTCAATAGATTTAAGTACCAAAGATATACAAATGAGCTTGTTTCAATAATTATAATGTTTTGTGTAGATGAAAATGTAAATTTCTCCATCATTTTGTGTAAATTTTTCCTTCCAATCAAAAGTGAATTCTTGTCTTGAAAAATTGAAGAGATAATCTCATTGTTTAGGAATTAAACCATTTAATACCTATAAGAAAAAAATGATCAATGACTCATTTTAGATGATGGAACTCACATGTGCTTAGTCCATTTAATATAATGTTTTGAGTAGACACAAACATGCTCATATGTATTAAGTGTTTTAATTCCTAAATAATGAGATTGTCTCATTATTTCTAATTTACAAAGCTCCTTTTGTTCAAACCCTCTTTTACACAAAATATGTATAAGAAACTGTAATCAAGATCAATCACACTTGTTTTTGATGGAATGGATGTATTGTACTAGAGATGTACAAATGAGCCTTTTGCAATGAATATAAGGTTTGTTGTTGGCCAAAAAGCTAATTACAATATCAATTTGTCTGAATGAGTTCTTGCAATTAGGGAAAGGGTGGCCTTGTTAGCTAGAAATGAAGAGATGGTTTTATTTTGAAAATGAAACTCTCAATACATATTTGAAAAAGGTAATCTAGACCAATCACACTCTTTTATAATGTAATTCTATGGGTACAAAGTACCAACGGTGTACAGACAAGCATGTTGTAATGAATACAATGTTTTGTGAAGACAAAAATGTTAATTTCACCATCCTTTTGGTGTAAATTTGTCCTTCCAATAGAAAGCCAATAAAGATCAATGACTCATTTTACTTGAGGGAATTCAATGGCTACAATGTACCAAAGGTGTGCAATCATGCTTGTTTTAAGGATTATAATGCTTTATGTAGACACAAACTTGCTTATACATACTAAGTTTTTCAATCCTTGAATAATAAGACTATTTCTTCATTTCTAACTAACAATCTTCTTTCATTGTAAGCACTCATTTACACAAAATATGTATAAGGATGGGCAATTTAGGCCAATCACACAATTTTTTGATGGAATTCAATGGATTTAGTGAACAAAGGATGTAAAAATGAGCTTGTTGCAGAGAATATAATGTTTGTTGATGACCCTAAAGTTAATTGTAAGAGTTTTTGTGTAAATGAGTCCTTACAACAAAGGAAGGAGCATTGTTATCTAGAAATAAAAAGATGGTCTCATTCAAGAAATGAAACTCTTAATACATATTTGAAAAGGTAGTTTAGGCCAATAACACCATTTTATGATGAAATTTAATGGATTTTGGGTGCCAAAAATTCATAAATAAGCTTGTTGCAATGAATATAATGTTTTGTGTAGACAAAAATGTTAATTTTACCATCATGTAAATTTATCTTTCCAATCAAAATTGGAGCCTTGTCATGAAAAATTGAAGAGACTATCTTGTTTTACAAGAATTAAACCATTCAATACCTATAAGGAAAGCTAATTAAGATTGGTGATTCATTTTACTTGATGGAATTCAATGGGCATAGAGTACCAAAGTTATTCAAACATGCTTGCTCCAATGATTATAATGTTTTGTGTAGACACAAACATTCTTATATGTAATAAGTGTCTAAATTCTTGAATAATGATACTGACTCTTCATTGCAAATTAACAAAGCTCCTACTTTCATTACAAGCCGTTATTTTCACAAAATATATAAAAGAAATGGTAATCGTTGCCACCCACACCATTTTTTTGATGGAATTCAATGGATTTAGGGCAGCAAAGATGTACAAATAACCTTATTGCAATGAATATAATGTGGACAAAAGTGATAATTTCACCATCCTTTTGTGTAACTTTGTCCTTCCAGTGAAATATGATATCTTATCATGAAAAACTGAAGAGATCATTTTATTGTTGAAGTATTAGTCCTTTCAATGCCTATAAGGAAAACTAATAAAGATTAATGACTGATTTTACTTGATGGAATTCAATGGGTACATAATACCAAAGGTGTGCAAATGTGCTTGCTCCAATGAATATAATGTTTTGAATGACCATAAACTTGCTTATATAAATTGAATGTTTCTTCATAATGAGACTTTCTCTTCTTTTCTAGCTAAAAAAGCTCCTTATTTCATTGCAAGCACTCATTTACACAAAATATGTATAAGAAATGGTAATCTAGATTGATCACACCATTTTTAAATAGAATTTAATGGATTTAGTGTACCAAGACTGCACAAACAAGCCTATTGCAATGAATATAATGTTTGTTATTGACACAAAATTTAATTACAAGATCTATTCATGTGAATCAGTCCTTGTAATGAAGGAAGGAGACTTGTTAGCCAAAAATTAAGAGATGGTCTCATTTAGAAAATGAAACTCTCAATATGTATTTGAAAAGGTAATCTAGACCAATCACATCTTTTTGTTTTTTTTGACAAAATTCAATGAATTTGGAGTACCAAAGAGGTAAATCAAACTTGTTGCAATGAATATAATGTTTTCTATGGACACAAATGTTAATTTCACAATCATTTTGTGTAAATTTGTCCTTCCAACTTAAAGTGAAGTCATATCATGAAAAATTAAAGAGCCAATCTTATTGTTTAGAAATCAAAACCATTCAATCCCTATAAGGAAAACTAATAAAGATCAATGAATCATTTCACTTGATGGAATTCAATGGGGACATAATACCAAAGGTGTGTAATTGTGCTTGTTCTAATGAATATAATGTTTTGTAGAAACAAATGTGTTTATATATATTGAGAGTTTCAATTCCTAAATAACAAGACTATCTGTTCATTTCAAACTAACAAAGCTCCATCTTTTGTTGCAAGCACTCATTTACACAAAATATGTAAAAGAAATGGTAATATAGGCTAATCACACCATTTTTTGATGGAATTTAATGGATTTCGATTTCCAAAGATGTATAAATGAGCTTATTGCAATGAATATAATATTTTGTGTTGACACAAATGCTAATTTCACGATCATTTTTTGTAAATTTGTCCTTCCAAAGCTCCTATAAGGAAAACTAAAAAGGAACAAATGCTCATTTTACTTGATGGAATTCAATGGGTACAGAGTACCAAAGTTTTGCAAGTGAGATTGTTCTAATGATTGTAATGTTTTGTGCAAACACAAATGTACTTTTAGGTATTGATGTTTCAATTCCTAGACTAACAAAGCTCCTTCTTTCATTGCAAGCACTCATTTACACATAATATGTATAAGAAATGATAATCTAGACCAATCACACCATTTTCTAATAGAATTTAATGGATTTAGTGTACAAAGGATGTATAAACAAGCCTATTGCAATGAATATAATGTATGTTGTTGACACCAAAGCTAATTAAGAGATCTTTTTGTGTGAATGAGTCCTTGCAACGATGAAAGGGTCCTTATTAGCTAGAAAAGAACAGATAGTCTCATTAAGGAAATGAAACACTGAATATGTATTTGAAAAGGTAATCTAGACCAAAGAAATTTTTTTTTTTTTTTGGAGAAATTCAATGGATTTAGAGGACCTAAGAGGTACCAACAAGCTTGTTGCAATGAATATAATGTTTTTGTGTAGACATTAATGTTAATTTCACTATCATTTTGTGTTAATTTGTCCTTCCAATGAAAAGTGAAATCTTATAATGAAAGATTGAAGAGATAGTCTCATTGTTTAGGAATTAAATAATTCAATACTTATAAGGAAAGGTAATAAAGATCAATGACTCATTTCACTTGATGGAATTCAATAAGTATAAAGTACCAGAGGTGTGCAAACATGCTTGTTCCAATGAATATAACATTATGAGTAGAGATAGATGTGCTTATAAGTATTGAGTGCTTCAATTCCAAAATAATGAGACTGTCTCTTTATTTCTAACTAACAAAGCTTCACTATTCATTGCTAGCACTCATTTACAAAAAAAATGTGTATAAGAAATGGTAATCTAGACCAATCACACCTTTGTTTTTTTTTTGATGAAATTCAATGGATTTAGAGTACCAAAGAGGAAGAAATGAGCTTGTTGCAATGAATATAATTTTTTTTGTAGACACAAAAGTTAATTTAACTATCTTTTTACATAAATTTGTTCTTTTAATGAGAAGTGGGGTAATGTCATGAAAAATTGATGAGACAGTCTCATTGTTTAGGAATTAAACAATTTAATTCCTATAAGGAAAGATAAGAAAGACCAAAGACTCATTTTACTTGATGGAATTCAATGGGTACAAAGTATCAAAGTTGCATAAACATTCCAATGAATATAATGTTTTGTGTAGACACAAATGTTTGTATACATATCAATTATTTCAATTCTTGAATAATGTGCTTGTTTCTCCATTTCAAACTAACATGGCTTCTTCATTTGATGGAAGCACTCATTTACAAAAACTAGGTATAAGAAATGATGATCTAGACCAATCACACTAGTTTTTTATTGAATTCACCAAAGATGTACAAACAAGCTATTTTCAATGAATATATTGTTTTGTGTTGACACAAATGTTAATTTCATCATCATTTTCTGTAAATTTGTCCTTCCAATGATAAGAGAAGTTTTGCCATGAAAAATTATAGAGGCAATCACATTGGTTAGGAATTAAACCATTCAATACTTGAAAGGAAAGCTAATAAAGGTCAATAACTTATTTTACTTTATGGACTTCCATGGGTATAGAATACCAAAGGTGTGCAAATGTGCTTGTTCCAATGATTATAAGGTTTTATGTAGGCACAAACATCCTTAGGCATATTAAGTATTTCAATTGCTAAATAATGAGATTGTCTCTTTATTGTTAACTAACAAAGCTCCTTCTTCCACTTATTCACACAAAATATGTATAAGATATTATCATCTAGACCAATCACATCATTTTTTTATGGAATTCAATGGATTAGTGTGCCAAAGATGTGCAAATGAGCTTGTTGCAATGAATATAATGATTGTTCTGGACACAAAAGTTAATTAGGAGATCATTTTGTATGAATGAGTCCTTGCAATGAAGGAAGGAGCCTTGCTAGGTAGAAATGAAGTGATTGTATCATTTAGGAATTGAAACACGAAATATATATTTGAAAATGTAATGTAGATGAATCACACTTTTTTTTTTTTGGTGAAATTCAATGAATTTAGAGTATGAAAGATTTACAAACGAGCTTGTTGTAATGAATATAATGTTTTGAATAGACAAAATTGTTAAATTTATCACTATTTTTTGTAAATTTGTCCTTCCAATGATAAGAGAAGTCTTGTTATGAAAAATTGAAAATCTCATTGCTTAGGAATTAAACCATTCAATACTTGTTAGGAAAACTAATAAAGATCAATGACTCATTTTACATGATGAGATTCAATGGGTAAAGAGTACCAAAGGTGTGAAAACATGTTTGTTCCAATGAATATAATATGTGAAGAAAGGAATAAAGCAAAGAAAATGCCCGTAAAGCCAAAACCAAAGAAAGCAATTGTTTGGCTTAAGAGTCTGATTTAGACACTTGCTACAAAGGAAAATATGATCCTTATCAAGATATGTGTAAATCTAATGGCTTATGAGTCTTAACAAAAGTAGATAACATCATTTTAGATCTTATTGATGAAATTCCAAATACAACAAATAAATGAGAATAATTAGAAAAATATTTACATCTAGCAAAAGATCATATGCTAGTTTTAGCCAACAAAATGTTATAACAGAAGAAAGTTATAGTATAAAAACTGTCATACATAGAATAAATGAAAGCACTTCTAGCATAAAAACTAGAGAGGAACCAACAATTGTGGAGCTTAAAGTTGACATTAAAGAATTAAAAACTGAGGTTAGAAAATTTAAAGATAAGATCATTATCCAAGAGACTATTACTAAGGATAAAGAAGAAAGTGCTCTAGATCTACTAGACACTTCATTGAAGTTAGAAACACTTTAATATGTTAATCTTATTGATAGGGTTATAGGTAATAATAAGAATGTTATGCCTTTTAGATTAAAAAAGTACTCTTTCTAAATTTCAAAAAATTATGAACAAATATTTAATGTTTATTTAGCATTTGCTCTTATTTATATTATGATGTATTCTTTTTTTCTAATACCATTGAACAACATTTTAAGCATTTAAATTTTCACTTAAATATCATGAAATGGTAAGTCTAGTTGCTTCTTTTAAAAAAATGAAGTTATTTCAAACCAAGATTTGCATCCTTGGTCACTTTGTTGAAAATATGCCCATAAATCAAGCATTTGAGTTGCCTCTAAATTTCCTATTGAAATTAGGGATAATCAATTGTTGCAATGCTTTTGGAAGTTTGAATTGTCTTTCAAAATTTTATAAAAGTTAGCTTATGATGATAAACCCTTATTTGAAAGGCTTAAAAGGGATCCTCCAAATTAGATGGATCACCATAACTTTCCTATTATTACAACAAAAATACAAGTTCAATCCATAATAAATTCTTTAATATGTGCAAAAATACCTATTGCTTTTAGGAGTAGGAATAAACATATTGTGGAATTGCCTTATGAGTTGACTTTTATTGAAGTCAAATTTTTACCAAAGCTAAGCCCATTGCTTTAAGGCCAAGTGATTTAGAAATTTGTAAAACAAAAATATCTGAACTCACAAAGAAAGGGCTTACCACAAAAAGTAATAACCCTTACAATTATCTTGCTTTTTATGTAGAAAATACTGCTACATTGGAATAAGAAGTTCTAAGATTGGTAATTAATTACAAACCTTTAAATAAGGTAATTAATTACAAGAAAGGATGATATAATCAATGACTCCTTTGTTTGATGGAATTCAATGGATTTAAAATGCCAAAGTCATAAGGTTGTTACTGTTGTGAGTAATATAAAGTTTGGTGCATACACCAACGTTAATTTTAGATCTATGAATATATCCTTGCAACTAAGAGAGAAAGCTTGTTAACAAGAGATAAAGCAATAACTTCTTGAATTAAACCATTCAATACCTACAAGAAAGGATAATTATGATGAATGACTCCTTTGTTTGAAGGAATTCAATGGATTTAGAGTATCATAGTTGAAAGGTCATTATTGTCATGTTAAATATAATGTTTGGCACATACAATAAACCCAAGAGCCTAGTTCACATTAACAGAAATTCAAATTCATCCATGTTGGGATAGCATTAAAACATGCTACCCAATTGGGTTTAAACAACTCAGCAATTATCTATGTTAGTGATAAGCAGCACATTCATTTTCATGACTCCTTATTAGTAGTTGAATCAAGTTTAAGTGATGGACCTATTTAGTTCTCGTGTTTTTCAAACTCTACATTGTCATATTCAGACTTGGAATTGTGGATATTCATAAGATTTAGTAAGAGTCTTGTTAGTTAGAAAGAAGAGATGATCTTGTTATTCAGGAATTGAAATATACAATACATATAAGAACAAGTAATCTAGACCAGCCACACCCTTTTTTGATGGAATTGAATGGATTTAGTGCACAAAAGATGTACAAACGAGTTGGTTGCAATGAATATAATGTTTATTGCTAACACAAATGTTAATTATGAGATCATTTTGTGTGAATGAGTCCTTACAATGAGAAGAGACGCTTTGTTGTCAAAAAATGAAGTGATGGTCTCATTGTTAAAAAATTTAACCATCCAATTGCTATGGGGAAAGCTAAGTATCAATTACTCATTTACTAGATGGAATTCAATGGATTTAGAGTATTAAAGGCATACAAACATGCTTGTTCCAATGAATAGAAAGTTTTATTTAGACATAAAAGTTAATTTCATCATCATTTTGTGTAAACAAGTCCTTGCAATTAGGGAAGGAGCATTGTTAGCTAAAGACAAAGAAATGGTCTCATTATTTAGGAATTGAAATAATTAATATGTTTATAAAAAACGTAATCTACACCAATCACACCTTTTTCTTGATGAAATTCAAAGGATTTAGCCAAAGATGTATAAACAAGTTTGTTGCAATGAATACAATGCTTGCTATTGACACAAAATATAATTATGATATCATTTTATGTGTAAGTCTTTACAAAGAAAAGAGAAGTCATGTTATCAAAAAATGAAGAGAGGATCTCATTGTTCAGAAATTAACCCATTCAATACCTATAAAGAAAGCTGATGAAAGATCAATTACTCATTTAATTAATAGAATTCAATGGGTTCAGAGTACCAAAGGTGTGCAAACATGCTTGTTCCAGTGAATACAATGTTTTGTGTAAAGACAAAAGTAAATTTCACCATCATTTTGAGTAAATGAGTTGTTGCAAAGAATGAAAGTGCCTTGTTAGCTAGAAATGAAGAGATGCTCTCATTATTTAGGTGTTGGAACACTCAATAGGTATTAGAAAAGCTAATTTCGATCAATCAGAGCTTTGTTTGAAGGAATTCAATGGATTTAAATTATTAAGGATATACAAATGTGCCTGTTGCAAAGAATATAATGTTTACAATTGACACAAAAGTTAATTAGGAGATCATTTGTGTGAAGGAGCCCTTGCAATGAAAAAGAAGTCTTGTTATCAAAAAATAAAGAGATGGTCTCTTTGTTTGGCAACTAAGCCATTTAATGTCAATAAGGAAAGCTAGTCATGATCAATGACTCATATACTTGGCAAAATTCAATGGGTTTAAAGTACCAAAGGTGTGCAAACATGCTTATTGCAATGGATACAATGTTTTGTGTCAGCACAAAAGCTAATTTCACCATCATTATGTGCAAATGAGTCCTTGCAATAAAGGAAGGAGCCTTATTAGCTAGAAATGTAGAGAAGGTCTCATTATTTTGGAATTGAAACATTAAATGGCCATAAAAAAATTAATCAAGTTCATTTTAGCCTTTGTTTGAAAGAATTCAATGGGTTTAAAGTACCAAAGTTGCATAGATATGCTTGATGCAATAAATATAATAAATATAGATCTACTTGTTATCAAAAAATGAAGAGACAATCATATTGTTTGGGAATTAAACCATTCAATATCTATAATGAAAGCAAATTAAGATCTATGACTTCTTTGCTTGGCGGAATTCAACGATTTCAGAGCATCAAAGACGTACATATGCGCTTGTTCCAATGAATGGAATGTTTTGTGTAGACAAAAGAGTGAATTTAACCGTCATTTTGGGTACATAAATCCCTGTAATGAAGGAAGGAGCCTTATTAGCTAGAAACAAAGAGAATGTCTCATTATCTAGGATTTCAAACTTTCAATAGGTATAAGAAAAGCTGATTGAAAACAATCAAAGCTTTGTTTGATGGAATTCAATGGATTTAGGGTACCAAAGATATGCAAACAAGCTTGTTGCAAAGAATATAATGTTTCTTGTTGACACAAAAGTTAATTATTAGATCATTTTGTTTGAATAAGTACTTACAACCAAAAAAAGAAGCTTTGTTATCAAAAAATGGAAAAGCAGTCTCATTGTTTGAGAATTAAACTAGTCAATATTTGTGAAGAAAGCTAATAAAGATCAATGACTCATTTGCTTGATGGAATTCAATAGGGTTCAAAGTACCAAAGGTGTGCAAAAGTGTCTATTCCAATGAATGAAATGATTTCTTGTAAACAAAATTGTTAATTTCACCATCATTTTATGTAAATGAGTCCTTACAATGATGGAAGAGCCTTATGGGCTAGAAAAGAAGTGACTATCTCATTATTTTGGAATTGAAACACTCAATACATATAAGAAAAGGTAATATAGACCAATTAGTCTTTGTTTTTTTTTTTTTTTTGTGGAATTCAATGGATTTAGAGTACCAATGTTGCACAAATGAGATTGTTGCAAAAAATGTATTGTTTTGACAAAAATGTTAATTATAAATCATTTTTTGTGAATGAGTTCTTGCAATAAAAGAAAAGTCTTGTTATGAAAAAATGAAGAGATGGTATCATGTTCAGGAATAAACCATTAAATAACTACAATGAAAGCTAATTAACATCAATGACACATTTGCTTAAATGAATTTAATGTATATAAAGTGCCAAAGACAAACATGGATGCTTGTTCCAATGAATAGAATGTTTTGTGTAGAAGCAAATGTTAATTTCACCATCATTTTGGGTAAATGAGTCCTTGAAACAAAGGAAGGAGCCTTGTTAGCTAGAATTAAAGAGAAGGTCTCATTATTCAAGATTTGAAAATTTCAAAAGGTATATGAAAAGCTAATTGAGAGAAATCAAAGCTTTGTTTGAAGGAATTCAATGGATTAAGAGTATCAATAATGAACAAACCAACTTTTTGCAAAGAATATAATGTTTACTACTAACATAAAAGTTAATTTATGAGATCAATTTTTGTGAATAAGTCCTTTCAATGAAAAGAGAAGCCTTATTATCAAAAAAAAATGAAGGGACAATCTTATTGTTTGAGGATTAAATAATTCAAAACTTGTAAAAAAAAAGCCAATTATGATCAATGATTAATTGATGGAATTCAACAAGTTTAGAGTATCAAAGGTGTGCAAACATGCTTTCTTCAACGAATATAATGCTTTGTGTGGACACAAAAGTTAATTTCACCATAATTTTGTGTAAATGAGTCCTTGTAACAAAGAAAGGAGCCTTGTTGGCTAGAAATGATGTGATAATCTCATTATTTAGACATTGAAACACTCAATACATATAAGAAAAGGTAATTTAGACCAATTAGACTTGCTTTTGATGGAATTTAATGGATTCAAAATACCAAAGTTGTACAAATGAGCTTTCTACAAAGAATATAATGTTTACTATTGATATTAATGTTAATTACATGATCATTTTATGTGAGCCTTTGCAACCAATGAGAAGTCATGTTATCAAAAAATAAAGAGATAGTCTCATTATTAGAGAATTAAACCATTCAACACCTATAATAAAAGCCAATAAACAATGCTAAACAATTCAAACATAGAATACACAATTTTCAAACACACAATGCAGAAAACACAAAACTAGATTCAATAAAATAAAGTTTTAAGAGAAAGAGGACTTAAATGAATATAGCTTTCATTCAATGACCCTACAAGCTTACAAGTTGTTTTGGAGTAAGTTTACAAATGAGGAAAGAAAGTTATGCCTCCTCCATGGGATACTCCTATTTGTCTGTAAAGTATATGCCAACAAACAAATACATGATAAAAGTTTTCTTTATAAAGTATCAAGTATCTTTATAAAAGTAAATTTTATAAAGTGACTTTATATAATGGCTTTATAAAAGCATTTGTCCATTTTGGCCCCTTAATAACTCATACAAATCTTTTGAGTCTTGCATAATATCATCTTGTTGGGTGAGTTGATTGGAATCTTTTGCTTGACTACTTTCTGGTTGGTCTTTATCAGATTGTAAAATACTAGCGATCATCTCAATTGGCTGTTCTCTTGGCACACTCTCTACCAGTGCTTTAAGCATGAGTCTTGACAGTTGGAGGAGCAGGTCTTACAATGTTGATTCTTAAATTAATAACTCCTTTAGTAGTGTAAACCCCTTTATTGAAGTAGTCAAATTTTTCCCACCATCGAATGTTAAACCTTCAAACAAGCCATGGAACATTCTAAGTACTTTCTTCCAAGATATTAACCTATTTGGAAATGATATTATAGTCACATTTGATAATCCATGGAACATGATACTAGATAGCAAAATTTAAGATTTTATTCCTTAAGTTGGGTTTCCATTCACAAAATTATTCATAAATAGATTTTACTCTTAAGGGGAGTGTAACAGGATATAATCCCCATTTAAGAAACCATATTTTAAACCAATTAGGAAATTTAACCTTATCAAGAGGAGATTAATATGAAGAAATCAACTAGATTTCTTTTGTGGGTTTTTGTAGAATAAAGATCTCTCCTAAGCTTCAATATAATTGAAAGTTTTAACCTTCCACCAGCTTTCAAGAAAGATGATCCTTGTGATTTTCAATTTTGCATATGCCTGATCTTTGGCAGATCCATAAGCAGCGCCTTGTTCAACTGGTTCAATGATCACTGGTCTTGGTGCAAAAAACAATATGCTGATAATAATAGTAATCTTTCATGGTGGTAATGAGGATACATGCTATCTTTTAAATAGAATATTGCAACCTTGTTAACAAAAAATGAAGAGGTAGTCTCATTATTTAAGAATTAAACCATTCAATTCTTGTAAGGAAAGCAAATCAAGATCAATGCCTCTTGTTATCAAAAATTGAAGAGACAATCTCATTGTTTAGGAATTAAACATTTAATACCTATAAAGAAAGCTAATGAAGATTAAAGACCCATTTTATTTGATGGCATTCAATGGATTCATAATAGCAAAGATGTGCATACGTGCATGTTCCAATGAATAGAATGTTCTGTGCAAAAAAAAAAAAAAACCACTGAATTTCGCCATCATTTTAGGTAAATATGTCTTTGTAATGAATGATGGAGCCTTGTTCGCCAAAAATCAAAAATGTACATACATGCTTGTTTCAATGAACAGAATGTTTCATGTAGACAAAAAAGTGAAGTTCATCATCATTTTGGGTAAATAAGTCTTTGCAACGAAGGAAAGAGCCTTGTTAGCTAGAAATGAAGAGAAGGTCTCATTATTTAGGATTTAAATCCTTCAATATGGCTAAGAAAAAGTCAATAAAGATCAAAGCAAGCTGTTTTTTTTTGATAGAATTTAATAGATTTTGAGAACCAAAGATGTACAAAAGAGCTTGTTGCAAAAAGAAAAAAAAAGGGAAAAAATTCCCTTAATTTATTCAATTTAGAGAAAAAGGAGTCTTTGATATTCTAAATCCATTGATGGAATTCAAAGGATTTAGAATATCAAAGATGCACATACATGTTTGTTCCATTGAATAGAATGTTTTGTGTAGACAAAAAGTGAATTTCACCATCATTTTGGGTAAATAAGTCTTTGCAACAAAGGAAGGAGCCTTGTTAGGTAAAAATGAAGATAAGGTCTCATTATTTAAGATTTCAAACCTTCAATATGTATAAGAAAAGGTCATCAAGATCAATCAAAGCTTTGTTTGATGGAGTTCAACAGATTTAGAGGATGAAAGATGTGCAAATGAGTTTGTCGCAGAAATAAAGGGAAAAGGAAGAATGCCTTAATTTATTCAAAAGGTTTATACACTTCAAAGAAAACCTTTTCCCAATTTTTCAGCCCCTAGTAAGTATCTAGCTCTTGAAAATTTTTATCAGGAATATTTGGAAAAAATGGGTAGAAGTGTTAGTAGCATTCATCCTCCACCTTTAATCTCTCTAATAAAATTAATGATAATAAGATTATTGCTTCAACTTATAAGGTTGAAGTAATCACTAGTGCTGTTATACATCAAGTTAATTATAGTAATCTTTATCTCCAATTTGTTGGATCTTAGTTTATGCATGTTGGATCGGAAGAAATAAATTACAAAATGGCAGATAAAAGTTTTCCTAAAGCAGAACTAGTAAATAAAATCTTCAAAAGACTTAAATGTATGAAATTAAATGAAAAAGAAGCCATAATGCAAGAAAAAAGGGAACATATTAAATTTGAAAGTGAGATAGAAGATTATATAGATCAATTACAAAATATATTCTTATTAGAACAGCAGCCTTTGAAGGATAAACCTTCTCCTTCTTATGCAAAGAAACCTTTTGATATTAATAAAATGACCTTTAATAAGGCTCATACAAAATTATATTATCGAAGACCAACACTTGTTGATCTTGTATTAAAAGAACATGTTGATTATAGCTATGTTTAATATGATTGCAATAGTATAGTGGAATGGATTCTAGAAGATCAAATAAAACATCAAATTCTCTTACTATTACATTATATGATAATGTTTGCAATTGTTGACAAAAAAAAGGGTAATTTTGACCTTGAGATTGCAAAAATAATTATAAATAGATTTACCATACAACTTAATGGCAAGTAGGATTTTTATTTGTCTAAGGAGGCAAATCAACAAATATTTTCTATAGTTAAGACTAAATCTAAAAAAAATTCTTTTTGATTATGTTAATATACTTATTTACACTATTACCAATCATTTTATTGGTACTTAAGAAGATAGCTAACTTATTGCATTTTAGGTGGTATAAAGATGTATTCTTCTTTAGATTCTTTACTTAAGAAAATAGCTAGAATATTTTTTGGAAAAAAAATTTCTTTTAGTGTTACTTACCTTATTTGCAAAAGGAGTAGTCTTGATTAAAATCTAATAATGCTGGAACTATTGATTATAATCAATATACTCATGGAGGATTAGCTACTAAAGTAGTAGCTAAAGGAGTTAAACTCTGTAATGAAATGAAATTGCATAAGCAAATGCAAAATGTAAAAGCTCAAGGTAAAAAAGCTTTAGAAAGCTTTTGTGAGTAAATGGGTTATTCACCCATTAGATATCTTTAAGAACTAAAAAGTAGGAGTTAGCACTCCAATATTAAGAAAAAACAATTTTGTACAAAAGAAAAGGCCCCTATAAGGTCCAAGAAGCAAAAAATAAAAGAAAAAGGAAAAAAAGCCTTAACTTAAAAAGATTATTGTTTGCTATAAGTGGGGAAAAATAAGGCATTATACTAATAAGTGCAAAATAAGCAAAAGCTTCAAGAATTAGCTATAATTGAAATTCTTAAAAGATTATTAATGCATATTTTCTTACAAAAAAAAATAAAAGTACTCAAAGAAGATATTTCTTCCTCAACTTTTTATTTTATTGACGAAAATTGTGATGGTCAATGTAACCATTACAAAGCATTGTGTAAACGAAATGGCTTGTTAGTCTTAACAAAAGAAGATAGTATGATTTTGGATCTTATTGATAAAATTCTAGATCCTAAGGAAAAACATGAACAATTACAAAAATATTTACATTTAGCAAAAATTCAGAATAAAGAATCTACTATTAAGGTTATGCAACTCAAGAAAATTACAGTTTAAATACTATTATACAATGTATAAAAGATAGTCATTTGAAGTTATGAAGGGAAGAACCATGTATTAAAGAGCTTAAAGATGAAATTCATACCATGAAAGATAAAAAAAAAAAAAAAGGAATTAAAAGAAAGAATTATAATTTTGGAAACTCTATGTGTTAGGAAGAAACATCTTTAGTGGTTCCAGAAACTTCCTTAAAGGAATATTTGAATATTGGAAGTCTTCAATATATTAAATTTGTTGATAAAGTTATTACCTATAAATGGCATACAAATATTATAGTAATTGTTAATGAAGAATATATTTTCTTCGCTATCACCTTAATTGATGCTGGTGCTAAAATGAATTGTATTAATAAGGGAATAGTACCTTCAAAATACTTTTCAAAAACAACAAAAGTGTTAAGCACTTCTGATAAAAATAAACTTGTTATTAGTTACAAGTTATCTAAAGTTGCTATTTGCAATGAAGGAATTTGTCTTGAAATTCCTTTTGTGTTAGTTAAGCTAGCATGTTGTTTTAGGAAATCATTTTCTTCATATGCTTTACCCTATCAATGAATTTAATAGCAAGGGTATTTATGCAAAAATTAATGGCAAGGTTATTAGCTTTGAATTTATATTTATCTCTCAGTATAGAGAGATAAATTTACTTCAAAAAAATATTAAGAGAAAAGAAAAGTTTATTTCTTCTCTTCAAGATGAGATTGCTTATAAGCATTTACAAAAAAAAAAAATTATTCTCTCATTATTACAACTAAAGTATATAAAATTAAAGAAGCAATAGAATCAATGATATGCTCAGAAATTCCTACTACATTTTAGAATAGGAAAAAACATATTGTTGACTTGCCTTATAAGTTAGACTTTAATGAAATCAAAAAATGGAGTGGTAGCCTCATTGTTCAAAATTTAAACTATTTAATACTTATAAGGAAAGCTAATTAAGATCAATGATTCATTTAATTGATGGAATTCAATAGGTTTATAGTACCAAAAGTGTCCAAACTTGTCTGTTCTAATGAATATAATGTTTTGTGAAGGCAAAAAGGTTAATTTTACTATCATTTTGTGTAAATAAGTCCTTACAACAAAGGAAAGAGCCTTGTTAGACAAAAATTAAGCGAAGACTCATTATTAAAGAATTCAAAAATTAAATAGCCATAAAAAAAGCTATGAATATCAATCTAACCCTTGCTTGAAGGATTTTAATGGGTTTAGAGAGATGAAGTCGTATAGATGCCCTTGTTATCATAAAATGAACAGACAATCACATTGTTTAGGAATTATACCATTTAATATCTGTAAGGAAAGCTAATCAAGATCAATGACTCACTTACTTAAGGCAATTTAATGGGCTAGGAGTACCAATGATCTGATTATAATGAGTATAATGTTTACTTTTGGCACAAAAGTTAATTATGAGATCATTTTGAGTGGATGACTCTTTACAACGAAATAAATAGCCTTGTTATTAAAAAAAAAAAAAGAAGAGATAGTGTCATTGTTTGGGAGTTAATCCATTCAATGCCTATAAGGAAAGCTAATCAAGATCAATGACTCATTAGCTTGATGGAATTTTGTGGATTCAGAGTACAAAAGGAGTACTAACATGCTTGTTCCATTGAATAGGATGTTTTATGTTCTACAAAATTTAATTTCACTATCATTTTGTGTAAATAAGTCCATGCATTGAAGGAAAGAGCCTCGTTAGATAGAAATGAAGAGAGATCTCATTATTCTAGAATTGAAAACTTAAATAGCTGTAAGAAATGCTAATCAAGATCAATCTAACCCTTGTATGTGGGAATTCAATCAGTTTAGGGTACCAAAGTTGTATATATGTGCCTATTGCAATGAATATAATGATTACATCCTTGTAAGCAAAAAATGAAGAGATGATTACCTTGTTTAGGAATTAAACCATTCAATACTTGTAAGGAAAGCTAATCAAGATCAATGACTCTTTTATTTGATGGAATTCAATGGATTTAGAGTACTAAAGATGTACAAACAAGCTTGTTGCAATGAAAATAATTTTTTTTTTGACATAAAAGGTAATTACAAAGGAATGAGCCTTGTTAGTTAGAAAAGAAGAGATAGTCTCATTATTTGGAAATTGAATCACCCAATATGTATAAGAAAAGATAATCCAGACCAATCACACCCCATTTTTGATGGAATTCAATGGATTTATTGTACCAAAGTTGTACAAATGAGCTTGTTGCAATGAAAAGGGATTATTTTGTGTGAATAAGTCTTTGCAATGAAAGGAGATGACTTGTTATCAACAAATGAAAGGGGGTCTCATTGTTCAAGAATTAAGCCATTTAACACTTGTAAAGAGAACTAATCAAGATCTACGAGTCATTAACTTGATGGAATTTGATTGGTTCAGAGTACCAAAGGTTTACAATCATGGTTGTTTTAATGAATATATTGTTTTGTGTTGACACAAAATGATGTGAATCCTAACAAACAAGGCCTAAGAACCCAACACACTTGAGGAATCGAATAAGAGCCCAAGAAAGCTAAATCATATGTAAATCATGCAAGACCTAGACCCAATGTTCAAGGAACATGAACCTAGGGTATAAGGAAGGATATAGATGCCACACTCCAGCAAAGAAGGGATTTAGGAGTGATAAATTAGGTTAAACACTGCAAGTTCTTTAGTTTTTTCAAATAAATCAAAGGAGAAAATTTTCACTAATGTTATGTACTTTTTAACAATAAAATCAAGCTTATTTATAAGCTGAATTATTAACCTCAGAAACCCAAGAAAATAAAGTTAGTTATAAATGAATAAACAATCTCCTTATTCTAGAATTAAAACACTCAATACAGATAAGAATAGTTAATTTAGACCAATTTCACCTTTGTTTGATTCAATTTAATGGATTTAGGGTACCAATCAATATAATGCTTATTGTGGATAAAAAGTTAATTTTGAGATCATTTTGTGTGAATGAGCCCTTTCAAACAAATAGAGAAGCCATGTTACTAAAAAATGAACAGGAGTTCTCATTGTTCAAGAATTAAACCATTCAAATATTTGTAAGGAAAGCTAATCAAGATCAATGATCATCTACTTGATAGAGTTCAATGGGTTTAGAGTATTAAAGGTGTGCAAACATGCTTGTTGCAAAATAATATAATGTGTTTTTGTTGACAAAAAGGTTAATGTCACCATCATTTAGTGTAAATGAGTCCTTACAACAAAGGACCCTTATTAGTTAGAAATGAAGAAACTGACTCATTATTTAGTAAATGAAACACTCTCTATGTATAAAAAAGAATGGTAATCTAGACCATTCACACATTTTTTTTATGGACAACAATGGATTTAGGGCACCAAAAATGAAGAAATGAACTTGCTTGAAGGAATATAATGTTTGTTGTTGACCCAAAAGCTAATGAGTCTTAGTAACAAAAAGGGAAGTTTTGTTATCAAAACACGAAGAGATAGCCTCATTGTTTAGGAATTAAACCATACAATACATATGAAGATCAATGACTGATTTTTTGATGGAATTCAATGGATTTATTGCACCAAAGATGTACAAATAGCCTTGTTGCAATTAATATAATGTTTCTTGTTGATAAAAAAGTTAATTATGAGATCATTTTGTCTGAACAAGCCCTTGCAACAAAGGAAGGAGCCTTGTTAGCTAGAAATGAAGAGATTGTCTCATTCAAGAATTGAAACACTAAATGCATAATTGAAAAAGTAATCTACACCAATCACACCTTTTCTTTTTTCTTTTCTTTTCTTTTTTGATGAAATTCAATGCATTTAGAGTACCAAAGATGTACAAATGAACTTGTAACAATGAATAGAATGTTTTATATAAACACAAATGTTGATTTCATCATCATTTAGTGTGAATTTGTCCTTCAAATAAAATGAGAAATCTTGTTATGAAAAATTGAATAAACAGTCCCATTGTTCAAGAATTAAACCATTCAATACCTATAAGGAAAGGTGTACAAACGTGCTTTGTTCCAATCAAAGTAATGTTTTGAGAAGACACAAATATGCTTATATGTATTGAGTGCTTTAATTCCTCAATAATGAGAACATCTCTTCATTTCTAACAAACAAAGCTTCTTCTTTCATTGCAAGCACTCATTTACACAAAATATGAATAAAAAAATGGTAATCTAGACCAATTACACCAATTTTTGATGAAATTCGATGGATATAGAGTAACAAAGATTTACAAACAAGCTTTTTACTATGATTATAATGTTTTCTACAGACACAAATGTTAATTTCATCATCATTTTGTGTAAATTTGTCCTTCCAATGATAAGAAAAATCTTGTTATGAAAAATTGGCTTAGGAGTTAAACCACTCAAAACTTGTAATTGATCAATGTCTCATTTTACTTGATGGAATTTAATGGATTTAATGTATCAAAGATGTACAAATGAGCTTGTTGCGATAAATATAATGTTTATTGTAGGAATGAAAGTTAATTTTGAGATCATTTTGTGTGAATGAGTCCTTGCAATGAAGGAAGGAGCCTTTTTAGCTACAAATGAAGAGATGGTCTTATTTAGGAATTGAAAACACTCAATATATATTATCAAAGGTAATTTAGACTAAATACACTTTTTTTTATATGAAATTCAATGAATTTAGAGAATCAAAGATGTACAAATATTAATTCTGGCATCAAATTGTGTAAATTTGTCCTTCCAATGAAAAGAGAAGTCTTTTTATGACAAATTGAGGAGGAAATCTCATTGTTCATGAATTAAACCACTCAGTTTCTCTTAGGAAAGCTAATAAAGATCAATGACTCATTTTACTTGATAGAATTCAATGGATAGAAAGTACCGAAGGTGTCCAAATGTGCTTGTTTAAGTGATTATATTATTTTGTGTAGACATAAATATGCTTCTATGTATCAAGATTTTCAATTCTTGAACAATGAGACTGTCCCTTCATTTCTAACAAACAAAGCTACTTCTTTCATTAGAACCACTCATTTACACAAAATGTGTGTAAGAAATGCTTAATTTACATAAATCACACCAATTTTTGTTGGAATTTAATGAATTTAGTGTACCAAATATATATAAACAAGCTTGTTGCAACGAATTTAATATTTGTTGTTGACTCAAAAGTCAATTACAAGATCATTTTGTGTCAATTACAAAAGTCAATTGCAATGAAGGAATAAGTCTTCTTTGCTATAAATGAAGAGATGGTCTCATTTAGACATTGAAAAGCTTAATATATATTTGACAAGTAATCTAGATTATTCAAACTTTTTTTTTTGATGAAATTCAATGGATTTAGAGTATAAAAGATGTACAAACAAGCTTGTTGTAATGAATATAATGTTTTATGTAGATACTAATGGTAATTTCACCATAATTTTGTGTAAATTTGTCCGTCCAATGAAAGGAGAAGTCTTGTGATAAAAATTGCAATGATAGTCTCATTGTTTAGGTAGTAAACCATTCAATACCTATAATGGATTCTAAATCATAGAAAGATAGAAAAAAAAAATAAAAACTTATAGAAATAAGAGCTTTATTCACGAGACATTCTAAGAGAGGTGAGAAGAAGATGAAGATGAGAAGAAGATTTTGCCTCTTTTGGACTCACAGTCCAATTTATGAGGGATTTTACCCAGCTTCAAAAGAAGGAGCCTTGTTAGCTCAAAATGAAGAGAATGTCCCATTATTCAGGATTTTAAACCTTCAATATGAATAAGAAAAGTGAATTGAGATCAATCAACACTTTGTTTGATGGAATTTAATGGTTTAGAGAACCAATGATGTGCAAATGAGCTTGCTGCAAATGTTACTTATGAGGTCATTTTGTGTGAAGGGGAGTACTTGCAATGAAAGGAGAAACCTTGTCATCAAAAAAAGAAGAGGCAATCTCATTGTTCAAGAATTAAACCATTCAATATTCATAAGGAAAGTTAATCAAGATCAAAGACACACTTGGTGGAATTTAATAGGTTAAAGTACTAAATGTGTGCAAACATGCCTATTCCAATGAATATAATGTTTTGGGTAGACACAAAAGTTAATTTCACCATCATTTGAATAAAATAAGTCCTTGCCATAAAAGAAGGAGCCTTGTTGGTAGGAAATGAAGAGACAATCTCATTATTCTTGAATCTAGATATTCATCAATATGTGTAAAAAGGCCAATCAAGACCATTGAAACTATTTTTTTTTTTTTTGGATGAAAGTCAATGACTTTAGAATATTGAAGAAGTAGAAATGGGCTTCTTGTGGGGAATACAATTTTTTCTGTGACAGAAAAGTTAATTATGGGATCATTTTGTGTGAATAAGTCCTTCCAATGAAAAGAGAAGCCTTGTAAATAAAAAAATGAAGAGGCAATCTCATTGTTTGAGAATTCAACCATTCAATACCTGTAAGGAAAGCAAATTATGATCAATGACTCATTTACGCACTGTAATTCAATGGATTTGGAGTACCAAAGGAATACAGACATGTTCTAATGAACAGAATATTTTAAGTAGATGTTAAAGTTATTTTTAGCTAAAAATGAAGAGAATGTCTCATTATTCAAGAATTGAAACATAGCTATAAAAAAAGCCAATGAAGATCAATCTAGCCTTTGTTTGAAGAATTTTAATGGGTTTAAAGTACCAAGGTTGTAAAGATGTGATTGTTGCAATGAATATAATGAATATAGATGTCATTGTTATCCAAAATTGAAGAGATAGTGGACCTTTTGTTGATGGGATTGAATGGATTTAGAGTACCGAAGATGTACAAATAAGTTTGTTGCAATGATTATTGTTTGTTGTTGACATAAAAATTAATTAGAAGATCATTTTGTGTGAATGAGTTCTTGCAAGAAAAAGACAAGTCTTGCTAAAATGATATGGCAATCTTATTGTTCAGGAATTAAACTATTTAATACCTACAAGGAAGGCTAATCAAGATCAATGATTCATTTGTCTGATGGAATTTAATGGATTCAGAGTACTAAAGGTGCATAAACGTGCCCAATCCAATAAATAAAATGTTTTGCATATACTCAAATATAAATTTTACCATTTTTTGTGTGAATGAGTTCTTACAACATTGGAAGGAGCCTCATTAGCTAAAAATGAAAAGAAGGTCTCATTATTTAGGAATTAAAACATTTAAGAGGTATACAAAAAGCAAGTAAAGATAAATTAAAACATTGTTTGATGGAATACAATGGATTAAGAGTAACAAAGATGTAAAAATGAGTTTCATGCAATGTAAACAATAGTGGTTGATACAAAAGTGAGTTGCAAGATCATTTTGTGTTAATGAGTCTTTACAATGAAAAGAGAAACCTTGTTATCAAAAAAATGAAGAGGTGGTCTTATTGTTCAAGAATTAAACCATTTAATACCTATAATGAAAGCTAATTAAGATCAATGACACATTTAATTGATGTCATTCAACAGGTTTAGAGTACCAAATGTGTCCAAACATATTTGTTCTAATGAATATAAAGTTTTGTAAAGACAATGGTTAATTTCACTATCATTTTGTGTAAATAAGTCCTTGCAATGAAGGAAGGAGTCTCATTAGCTAAAAATGAAAAGGTCTTAGTATTTAAGAATTGAAACATTAAATAGCTATGTAAGAAAAGCTAATGAAGATCTATCTAACCTTTGAAGGATTTCAATGGGTTTAGAATATCAAAGTTGTATATACATGTTTTTTGCAATGAATATAATGAATATGGACATCCTTGTTATCAAAAATGAAGAGATGATCACATTATTTAGGAATTGTACTATTCATTACTTGTAAAGAAAGCTAATAAATATCAATGACTAATTTAGTTGATGGAATTGAATGGGTTTAAGAACCAAAAATGTACCAATGATCTTATTACTATGAGTATAATGTTTGCTCTTGCTACAAAAGTTAATTATGAGATCATTTTGTGTGAAAGACTCTTTGCAATTAAAAGGGAAGCCTTATCAAAAAATGAAGAGGTAGTGTCATTGATGGAGAACAAACCAATCAATACCTATAATGAAAGCAAATCAAGATTTATGACTCATTTACATGATGGAATTTAATGGATTGATAGTATCAATGATGTATAAACTTGCTTCTTTCATTGAACATAAATTTTGATGTTGATACATAAGTTAATTAAAGGATCATATTACATGAATAAGTCCTTGCAATTAAAAGAAAAGTCTTATTATCAAAAAAAAAAATGACTAGATAGTCTCATTATTCAAGAATCAAAACACTTAATACATATAAGAAAATGTAATCTAGACCAATCACACTATTTTTTTATGGAATTCAATGGATTTACAAATGAGCGCTACAGATGTACAAATGAGCTTATTGGAATGAATATAATATTTACTATTGACACAAAAGTTAATTGTGAGATTATTTTGTATGAAAGAGTTATTGCAATGAAAAGAAATGACTTGTAATAAAAAAAAATACAAGATAGTCTCATTATTTAGGAATTGAAACACTCAATACTTACAAGATAAGGTAATTTAGACTAATCATACCTTTTTTTGATGGAATTTAAAGGATTGTTGCAATGAATATAATGTTTGCTATTGACACAAAAGTTGATTACAAGATCATTTTGCATGAATGAGTCCTTGCAATAAAAAGAGAAGTCTTGCTATCAATAAATGAAGAGACAGTCCAATTGTTCAAGAATTGAACCATTCAATACCTATATGGAAAGCTAATCAAGATTAAGAACTCATTTGCCTGATATAATTCAATGGATCTAGAGTACCAAAGGTATAAAGACGTGCTTGTTCCAATGAATAAAATATTTCATGTAGACCAAAAAGTTAATTTCATCATCATTTTGTGTAAATGAGTCCTTGCAATGAATGAAGAAGCCTTGTTAGTTAGAAATGAAGACATAATCTCATTATTCAAGAATTGAAACACTCATAGGTATAGGAAAAGCTAATCTAAACCAATCAAACCTTTTTTTTTTATGGAATTCAATGTATTTAGAGTAGCAAAGATGTAGAAAGGAGTTTCTTGCAATGAATACAATGGTTGTTGTTGAAACAAAAGCTAGTTATGAGATCATTTTGTGTCAATGAGTCCTTATAACAAAAAGAGAAACCTTTTTATCAAAAAATGAAGTGGCAGTCTCTTTGTTCAAAAATTAAACTATTTAATACTTATAAGGAAAGCTAATTATGATCAATGACTCATTTAATTGATGGAATTCAATAGGTTTAGAGTACCAAAAGTGTCCAAACTTGCCTGTTCCAACGAGTATAATGTTTTATGAAGGAAAAAAAGGTTCATTTCACCATCATTTCGTGTAAATAAGTCCTTACGACAAAGGAAGGAGCCTTGTTAGCTAAAAATGAAGTGAAGTTTGATTATTCAAAAATTCAAACATTAAATAGCTATGAACAAAGCTAATAAAGATCAATATAACCTTTGTTTGAAGGATTTCAATGGGTTTAGAGTACCAAAGTTTTATAGATGTGCTTTGTTACAATGAATATAATAAAATAAGCATCCTTGTTATCATAATGAAGACACAATCACATTGTTTAGGAATTATACCATTTAATACATGTAAGGAAAGCTAATCAAGATCAATGACTCATTCACTTGAAGGAATTTAATGGGTTAAGAGTACCAAAGATGCACCAATGATCTTATTGTAATGAGTATAATGTTTGCTCTTGGCACAAAAGTAAATTAGAATAATAGTGTAAATGACTCTTTGCAATGAAAAGAGAAGCCTTGTTATCAAAAAATGAAGAGGCAATCTCATTATTGGAGAATAAAACCATTCAATGCTTATAAGGAAAGGCTAATCAAGATCAAGGACTCATTTCCTTTGTAGAATTCAAAGGCTTATAACATTTGTTTTTGGCACAAAAGTTAATTAAAAGATCATTTTGTGTGAAAAACACTTTACAACAAAATGACAAGCCTTGTTATTAAAAAAAAAGAAAAGATAGTGTCATTGTTTAGGAGTTAATCCATTCAATGCCTATAAGGAAATCTAATCAAGATCAATGACTTATTAGCTTGATGGAATTTAGTGGATTCAGAGTGCTAAAGGAGAACTAACATGCTTGTTCCATTGAATAGGATGTTTTGTGTTACACAAAATTTAATTTTGCTATCATTTTGTGTCAATAAGTCCATGCATTGAAGGAAAGAGCCTTATTAGCTAGAAATGAAGAGAAGATTTCATTATTCTAGAATTAAAAACTTAAATGGCTATAAGAAATGCTAATCAAGATCAATCTAACCCTGGTATGTGGGAATTCAATCAGTTTAGAGTACCAAAGTTGTATAGACGTGCTTGTTGCACTGAATATAATGATTATAGACATCCTTGTAAGCAAAAAATGAAGAGATGATCACCTTGTTCAGGAATTAAACCATTTAATACCAAGGAAAGCTAATCAACATCAATGACTTGTACTAATGATATACAAATGAGCTTATTGAAATGAATGTAATATTTTTGTTGACACAAAAGATAATTACAAAGGAATGAGCCTTGTTAGTTAGAAATTAAGAGAAAATTTCATTATTTGGTAATTGAATCACCTAATATGTATAAGAAAGATAATCCAAACCAATCACACCCCATTTTTTATGGAATTCAATGGATTTAGAGTGTCAAAGTTGTACAAATGAGCTTTTTGCAATGAAAGGAGGTCATTTTATGTGAATAAGTCCTTGCAATGAAAGGAGAAGACTTGTTATCAACAAATGAAAAGGAGGTCTCATTGTTCAAGAATTAAACCATTTAACATTTGTAAGGAGAACTAATTAAGATTTACTCGATGGAATTTGATGGGTTCAGAGTACCAAAGGTTTACAATCCTGCTTGTTGTACTAAATATAATGTTTTGTGTTGACACAAATTGATGTGAATCTTAACAAACGTGGCTTAGGAATAAGAACCTAAAAAAGTTAAATCATATTTAAATCATGCAAAACCTAGACCAAATGTTCAAGGAACATAAACCTGGGGTATAAGGGAGGATATAGATGCTAGACTCCAGCAAAGAAGGGATTTGGAAGTGATAAGTTAGGTTGAACACTGCAAAAACAGTTAGTTCTTGATAAGTTCTTTAGTTTTTCAAATAAATCAGAAGACAAAAATTTCACTAATGTTATGCACTTTTTAACAATAAAATCAAGCTTATTTATAGCCTACAATTAAAACACTTAATATAGATAAGGATAGCTAATTTAGACTAATCGCAGCTTTATTTGATTCAATTCAATGGATTTAGAGTACCAACAATGTAGAAATGAGCTTCATACATTCAATACAATGCTTACTGTTGACAAAAAGTTATTTTTGAGATTATTTTGTGTGAATGAGTCCTTGCAATGAAAAAGGAAGTCATGTTGTCAAAAAAATGAAGAGGTGTTCTCATTGTTTGAGAATTAAACCATTCAATATTTGAAAGGAAAGCTAATCAAGATTAATGACTCATTTACTTGATAGAATTCAATGGTATTAAAGGTGTGGAAACGTGCTTGTTCCAAATAATATAATGTTTTTTTTTATGACACAAAAGTTAATGTCACATCATTTTTTGTAAATAAGTCTTTGCAGCAAAGGACCCTTATTAGCTAGAAATGAAGAGATTATCACATTATTTACTAATTGGAACACTCTCTATGTATAAAAAAATGGTAATCTAGACCAATCACACATCTTTTTGAAGGAGATCAATGGATTTAGGGCACCAAAAATTAAGAAATGAGCTTGTTACAAGGAATTTAATGTTTGTTGTTAACCCAAAAGCTAATGAGTCATTGTAACAAAAAGGGAAGTCTTGTTACCAAAAAATAAGAGATAGCCTCATTTTTCAAGAATTAAACCATTCAATACTTATAAGGACAACTTATAAAGATCAATGACTCATTTACTTGATGGAATTTAGAGGTTCAAAGCACCAAACACTCAATATATATGAGAAAAACTAATCATAACCAATCAAACATTTTTTTAATGAAATTTAAACGCTTTAGAACACTAAAGATGTACAAATGAACTTGTTGCATTTAATATAATGTTTGTTGTAGACACAAAAATTAATTACGAGATTGTTTTGTGGGAATGAATCCTTGTAATGAAAAGAGAAACATTGTTATCAAAACATGAAGAAGCAATGTTGTTCTTCAGGAATAAAACTATTCTCTATACCTATAAGGAAAGCTAATCGAGATTAATGACTCATTTGCTTAATGGAATTGAATGTATTCAGAGTATCAAGGGCACTTAAGTGTGCTTGTCTTAATTAATATTATGTTTTGTGTTGATAAAAAAATTAATTTCATTAAGATTTTGTGTAAATGAGTCCTTGCAATGAATTTAATTTAGACCAATCACACCTATTTTTGATGAAATTCAATGGATTTAGAGCACCAAAAATGCACAAACGAGCTTGTTGCAATGAATATAATATTTATTATTGGCATAAAAGTTAATTATGAGATCATTTTGTGGTAATGAGCCCTTACAAGGAAAAGAGAAGTTTTGTTATCAAAAGAGGAAGTGGTCTCATTGTTTCACAATTAAACCTTTCAATACCTATAAGGAAAGGTAATTAAGATTAATGACTCTTTTATTTGATGAAATTCAAAGGGTTTAAAGTACAAATGGTGTGCAAACATGCTTGGTCCAATAATATAATGGTTTGTGTAGACATAAAAATTAATTTCACCATCATTTTGTGTAATTGAGTCCTTATAATGAAGTGGGGAGCCTTATTAATTAAAAATGAAGAGACAATATCATTATTTTGAATTGAAACACACAATGCATATGAGAAAAGATAATTTAGATCAATCACACTTTTTTTTTTTTATGGAATTCAATAGATTTAGAGTACCAAAGATGTACAAATGAGCTTGTTCTTATAATTCAAGCTTGAAGGGCAGTAAAGCATATCTTAATGTAGGCCAAGGCATTATTAATTTGATTGGAGTACTTAATAGGCTAGAGTTACAATAAAACTCACTCATAATTAGGAATTTTTTCTTTCTTTTGTAAAATACATGTCTATAATAAAATATTAGCGTTTTATATTTTATGAGTTTATCATTGTCTTTATTCTTAGCATTTTAAGGTTGTTAATTCAGCCTATAATAAATTGATTTCATTGTTTAAAAGTGTAAAACATTAGTAAAAATAAAAGTGAGAATTTTCTTCCTTAGTTCTTTCAAGAAGTAACTCTTCTTGTGGCATTTAACCTGACTTAATAATTCTTTCATTGTGAAACTATGACATCCATATGCTTCTTTGGGTCTAGGTTTTTCATAATTGAAATATGATTTAGATTCTTGGGTTCCTAAGACACGTCTTTTGGGATTCACATCAGCTAGTATCATAGCTTTAAGGATTATAGGTTTATTTATCTAAAATTTGGTTTTTCTCTTGTTCTTCTTTTTAACCACATTCTGTAACCTCTTGTTCTTTGAATCTGCAAACACTAGCTTTTGTTTTTATTTTTTTTTCTTTCTTTTTTGTCTACAAACCATAGGTTTGCTAGCCATATCTTGTTCTTTGAATCTGCAAACACTAGCTTTTGTTTTTATTTTTTTTTTCTTTCTTTTTTGTCGACAAACCATAGGTTTGCTAGCCATATTCTATAGAGGCTTCATTTCCTTACTTCTTTCTAATTCATATAATGATTTGGATATAATTAATTTTTTTTTCTCTTATGTGTTTTGCAATTTAATCTTAATTTGTTTTTCTTTGATTCTAATTTGTTAGAATTAGTTGGTTATAAGGTAACTTTAATTGAGCTTCTTAGTTCAATAAAGGAATGAGAGAGAGAGAAGCCAAATTTATATAGTGTGGAAAAACAAGAGCGACTACTATACTATGAGGGAGTGCTTGTGAGGTTGTTCCCAACATTTTTTTTGTTTTTTTTTTATGCAAGTGGTGATTTGAGACAAATCTTTTTAAGGGCAGGGGAAATGATGAGATCCATGAAGGAACTGATGCATGGAGGGCTTCTAAGGGTCCATTAAGCATTCAAGAAGGGCCAATGACATATTCAAGAGCTAAAAGGATGAAAGAGCACTTAGTGGGCTGATTAAAGAAATTTGGGCCAAAGAAGATATTTTGAGCTAAAGGGTAGCAAAGCACATTTTAATGTGTGCCAAGGCTTTATTAATTTCATTGGAGGACTTAATGGGCCAAGGTTATAGTAAAATGCACTCCTAAATAGGAGTTTGTTAGAAAATAAGGGTTTACAATAAAATAAGAGTGTTATTGTATTTTAGGAGGTTGTCATTGTCTTTATTTTTAGGATTTTTATCATTGTTAATTCAGCCTATAAATATGCTTGATTTCATTGTTAAAAAAGTAAAACATTAGTGAAAATAAAAGTGAGATTTTCTTATTTAGTTCTATAAAGAATTTTGAACATATCAAGAACTAACTTTTCTTGTGACGTTCAACCCAACTTATCACTCTCAAATCCCTCCTTTGCTGGAGGATGCCATCTATATCCTTCCTTATAGCTTAGGTTGTGTTCCTTGAATATTGGATTTAGGACTTGCATAATTGAAACCTGATTTAGCTTTCTTGGGTTCTTGTTCAATTCCTTGTGTGTGATGGATACCTAGAGCACATCTTTTGGGATTCACATTAGGGTCTCATTTTTCATCAACTAAAACACTCAATACATTAAGAAAAGGTAATCTAGACTAGTAGTACTTTTTTTTTTGGAGGGAATTCAATGGATATAGAGTGCCAAAAATGGACAAATGAGCTTGTTGTAATTAATTTAATGTTTGAAGTTAACACAAAAGCCAATTTCAAGATCATTTCACCATTATTTTGTGTAAATGAGCCCTTACAACAAAGGAAGGAGCCTTGTCAATTAGCAATAAAGAGACAATTTCATTAGTCAACAATTGAAACACTCAATATGTATAGGAAAAGGTAATCCATACCAATCACACCTTTTCTTTTTTTATAGAATTAAAGGATTTAGTGTACCAAATATGAACAAACAAGCTTGCTGCAATGGACATGATGTTTGATGTTGACTTAAAAAGTTATTTGTGAGATCATTTTGTGGAAATGAGGCCTTGCAACCAAAAGAGAAGCCTTGTTAACAAAAAATAAAGAGGTGTTCGCATTGTTTAAGAATTAAACCATTCCTTATAAGGAAAACCAATCAAGATCAATGATTTATTTACTTGATGGAATTCAATGGATTTAGAGTACCAAAGGTATGCAAACATGCTCATTTCAATGAATATAATGTTTTATAAAGACACAAAAGTTAATTTCACCATCAGTTTGTGTAAATGAGTCCTTGTAATGAAGGAAGGAGCCTTGTTAGCTAGAAATGAAGAGAAGGCCTTATTCAAACACTCAATACATGTAAGAAAAGGTAATCTAAACCAATCACACCTCTTTTTGATGGAATTCATTGGATTTAAAGACCAAAGATATACAAATGAGCTTGTTGCAAGTAATATAATGTTTACCGTTAACACAAAAGTTAATTATGCAATCAATTTTGTGTGAATGAGTCCTTGCAATGAAAAGAGAAGCCTTATTATCAAAAAATAATGTTACAGTCACTTTGTTTGATAATTAAGCCATTCAATACTTGTAAGGAAAGCTAGTCAAGATCAATGACTTATTTACTAGATGGAATTCAATGGGTTTAGAGTAAAAAAGTTGTAGAAATGAGCTTTGTGCAATGAATACATTGTTTATTGTTGCAACAAAAAGAGAATTCCATTTATCAAAAAATGTACAAATGAGCTTGTTGCAAGTAATAAAATGTTTACTATTAACACAAAAGTTAATTATGCAATCATTTTATGTGAATGAGTCCTTGCAATAAAAAGAAAAGCCCTATTATCAAAAAATAAAGTAACAGTCTCTTTGTTTGATAATTAAACCATTTAATATTGGTAAGGAAAGTTAATCAAGATCAATGACTTATTTACTATATGGAATTCAATGGCTCTAGAGTGCCAAAGATGTAGAAATGAGCTTTTTGCAGCAAATACATTGTTTATTGTTGTCACAATAGTTAATTATGAGATCATTTTGTGCAAATGAGTCATTGCAATGAAAAGAGAATTATGTTTATCAAAATATGATGAGACAATCTCTTTGTTCAATAATTAAACCATTCAATACCTATAACAAAAACTAATCAAATCAAGTTCATTAACTCATTTGCTTCATGGAATTCAATGCATTTAAAGTACCAAAGGTGTACAAATGTGCTTGTTCCAATGAATATAATGTTTTGTGTGGACATAAAAGTTAATTTCACCATCATTTTGTATAAATGAGTTCTTGCAACATAGGAAGGAGCCTTGTTAGTTAGAAATGAAGAGACGATGATGAGATACATAGAGGATCAAATGCATGGAGGGCTTTTAAGGATTCCTTAAGGTTTCAAGAAGGGCTAATAACATGTTCAAGAGCTAAAAGGATGAAAGAGGCGCTTGATGGGCCGATTAAAGAAACTTGGGCCAAAGAAACTATTTTAAGCTTGAAGGGTTACAAAACATATTTTAATGTAGGTCAAGGCTTTATTCATTGTATAAGTACACTGAATAAGTCTCTCTCAAGTGATTGTAAGGATTTCTACAACAACTCCTAAAACAAATAGGAGTAAGATTGTTGTTAGCTTATTTAGGATATTTGTCATTTTCTCTAGGGTTAGACTTGTAAATGTAGCATGTAAATAGGATTGATTTCATTATTAAAAATAAGCAAAATAGTAGTGAAGCTAAACATGAGAATTTTCCCTTTTAGTTCTTTCAAGAACTAAGAAATTGTTAAGGGTTAACTCTTCTTATGGCATTTAACCTGACTTATCACTCTTAGATCCATTCTTTTTTGGAGTGTGGTGTTCATATCCTTTTTTATTCCTCAGGTTCATTTTTGTCAAACATTTTGTCTAGGTCTTGCATAATTGAAATCTAATTTTGCTTTCTTAGGTTCTTGTTTGAATTCCTTGTATATGTTAGGTCCCAAAGCCACATCTTTTGGGGTTCACAATAGATGGTCTCATTATTCAGAAATTCATATAGTCAAAACATATAAAAGGTAATCTAGACTAATTAGACCATATTTTGATGAAATTCAATGGATTTAGAATACCAAAGAGGTACAAACGAGCTTGTTGTAATGAATATAATGTTTAATATTGATACAAAAGTTAATTGTGAGATCATTATGTGTGAATGAGTCCTTGCAATGGAAAGAGAAGACTAGTTATCAAAAAAATGAAGAGATAGTCTCATTGTTTGGCAATCAAACTGGTCAATACCTATAAGGAAAGCTAATTAAGAACAATGACAGATTTACACGATGGAATTCAATCAGATTAGAATACCAAAGGTGTACAAACATGCTTGTTCCCATGAATTTAATGTTTCTCCATCATTTTGTTCAAATGAGTCCATGCAATGAAAAGAGAAGTCTTGTTATCAAAAAATAAAGAGATAGTCTCATTGTTTAGGAATTAAACCATTCAATATAAGGAAAGCTAATGAAGATCAATGACTCATTTCCTTGATGGAATTTAATGGATATATAGTACCAAACATGTAAAAAAGTTCTTGTTCAAATGAATATAATGCTTTTTGTAGACCTAAAAGTTAATTTCACATCATTTTGTATAAATGAGACCCTACAGTGAAGGAAGGAGACTTGTTAGTTAGAAATGAAGAGATGGTCTCCTTATTTAGGAATTGAAACACTTAATATATATGGGAAAAGATAATCTAGACCAATCACACCTCTTTTGATGGAATTCAATGGATTTAGAAAATCAAAGATGTAAACATGAGCTTGTTGCAATGAATATAATATTTGATGTTGATGCAAAAGTTAATTACAGGATCATTTTGTGTGAACGAGTCCTTGCAACAAAATTAGAAGTCTAGTTATCAAAAAATGAAGAGGCAGTCTCATTATTCAATAATTAAACAATCCAATACCTATAAAGAATGCTAACAAGGATTAATGCCTCATTTACTTGATGGAATTCAATAGATTTAGAGTGCCAAAGATATACAAATGTGCTTGTTTCGTCAAATATACTCTATTGTGTAGATGCAAATATTAATTTCACCATTCATTTTGTGTAAATGAGTCTTTAAAATAAAGGAAGAGCCTTGTTAGATAGAAATGAAGAGACATTATCATTATTCAAGAGTTAAAACACTTAATACATATAGGTAAAGGTAATATAGACCAATCACACCTTTTTTGGATGAAATTCAATGGATTTAGAGTACCATAAATGTATGTACGTGCTTGTTGTGATAAATATAATGTTTGTTGTTGATATAAAGTTAATTATAAGATCATTTTGTGTAGATAAGTCCTTTCAATAAAATGAGAAGTCTTGTTGTCAAAAAATGAAAATATGGTCTCATTGTTCATGAATTTTAATGTTTTTAATGAAAGCTAACAAAGATCAATGACTTGTTTACATGACATAATTTGATGGATTTAACTACCAAACGAGTACAAACATGCTTGTTCTGATGAATATAATATTTTGTGTAGACACTAAAGTTAATTTTACCATCATTTTGTGTAAATGGGTCCATGTAATGAAAAGAGAAGTCTTGTTATCAGAAAATGAAGAGACAATAGCATTGTGTGGGAATTAAAGCATATAACACTTATAAGGAAAGCTAATGAAGATCAATAACTCATTTACTTGATGGAATTCAATAGATTTATAGTATCAAAGATGTACAAACAAGATTGTTGCAATGAATATAATGTTTGCTATTAACCAAAAAGTTAATTACAAGATTAATTTGTGTGATTAAGTCATTGCAATTAAAAGAGAAGTCTTGTTATCAAAAAATAAAGAGACCATCTCATTCAATACTTATAAGGCAAGCAAATCAAGATCAATTAGTCATTTGCTTGATGAAATTTAATGGATTTAGACTACCATTTAGGAATGGAGACACTTAATACAAGTAATCTAGACCAATCACACATGTTTTAGATGAAATTCAATGGATTTGGAGCACCAAAGATGTTGAGACAAGCTTGTTGCAATGAATAAAATGTTTATTGTTGAGACAAAAGTTAATTTTGAGATCTTTTGTGTGAACAATTCCTTGCAATGAAAAGAGAAGTCTTGTTATCAAAAAATGAAGAGATGGTCTCATTGTTCAAAAATTAAATCATTTGATGCCTATAAAGAAAGCTAATAAAAATCAATCACTCATTCACTTGATGACATTCAATAGATTTATAGTACCAAAGATGCACAAATGTTGTAACGAATATAATGTTTGCTATTGATACAAAAGTTAATTACGAGTTTATTTCTATGTGAATGAGACCTTCAATCAAAAAGAGAAGTTTTATTATAAAAAATGAGCCCTTGTGATGAAGGAAGGAGCCTTGTTAGTTAGAAATGAAGAGAAGGTCTTCTTTAGGTATTCAAACACTCAATACATATAAAAAAAGGTAATCTAGACCAATCACACCTTTTTTTTTGATGGAATTCATTGGATTTAGAGACCAAAAATGTACAAATGAGCTTGTTGCAAGTAATAAAATGTTTACTATTAACACAAAAGTTAATTATGCAATCATTTTATGTGAATGAGTCCTTGCAATGAAAAGAAAAGCCTTATTATCAAAAAATAAAGTAACAGTCTCTTTGATAATTAAACCATTCAATATTGGTAAGGAAAGTTAATTAAGATCAATAACTTATTTACTATATGGAATTCAATGAGTTTAGAGTGCCAAAGATGTAGAAATGAGCTTTTTACAGCAAATACATTGTTTATTGTTGTCGTAATAGTTAATTATGAGATCATTTTGTGCAAATGAGTCATTGCAATGAAAAGAGAATTTTGTTTATCAAAATATGATGAGACAATCTCTTTGATCAATAATTAAACCATTCAATACCTATAAGGAAAGCTAATCAAGTTCATTAACTCATTTGCTTCATGGATTCCAATGCATTCAATGTACCAAAAATGTAATGAATGAGTCCTTGCAACATAGGAAGGAGCCTTTTTAGTTAGAAATGAAGAGATGATGATGAGATACATCGAGGATCAAATGCATGGAGAGCTTTTAAGGATCTGTTAAGGTTTCAATAAGGGTCAATAACATGTTCAAAAGGTAAAAGGTTGAAAAAGGCACTTGATGAACTGATTAAAGAAATGGCCAAAGAAACAATTTTAAGCTCAAAGAGCGATAAAACATATCTTAATGCAGTCTAAGGCTTTATTTATTGTATAAGTATGCTGAAAAAGTCTGTGTCAAGTGATTGTAAGGATTTCCACAACAACTCCAAAAACAAATAGGAGTAGAGATGTTGTTACCTTAATTATGATATTTGTCATTTTCTCAAGGGTTAGAGTAGTAAATTTAGCATGTAAATAGGCTTGATTTCATTGTTAAAAATATGCAAAACATTAGTGAAGCTAAAAGTGAGAATTCTCTCCTTTAGTTCTTTCAAGAACTAAGAACTTGTCAAAAATTAACTCTTTTTATGGCATTTAACCCAACTTATCACTCCTAAATCCCTTCATTTTTGGAGTGTGGTGTTCATATCTTTCTTTATTCCTTTGGTTCATTTTTGTCAAACATTGGGTTTAGGTCTTGCATGATTGAAATCTGATTTAACTTTCTTGGGTACTTGTTCGAATTCCTTGTTTGTGTTGGGTCACTAAGCCTATGTCTGTTGGTGTTTACACCATTTGGTATGAGAACTTGGCTCTGAATCAGGCTTTCTTCTCTCATTTTGAGGTTTATTTTTTTTGCTCAACTTCTTAGCTGCATTCTATAGCCTCTTGTTCTTTGAATCCACAAACCCCAGTTTATCTTTTCTTTTATTTTAAATTTTGCAAAAAAAAAAAAAAAAAAAAACTAAATATTGTTTGATAAAGAAAAAAAGAAATAGAAAAAAAAAAGATGAAAGAGAAATATTCTATTTGATTCCTTTCTACTTCAAAAGTAAATCCTGTTTAATTAGGTGAAAAGGGAGATAAAGACTTTATTTCCTTATTTCTTTCCAGTTCCTACGAGGATTTGGATCTAATTAATTCTCTTTTTTCATATTTTGCAATTTTAATCTTGTTGAGGTCTTCTAATCCATAACCTTACATTCATTGCACTTTCCTGAATTTCTTTAATTCTAATTTGTTAGAATTAGTTAGTTATAAAGTGACTTTGATTGAGCTTGTTTATTTCAATAAAGGAGTGAGAGAGAAAAGCTAAATTTGTACAGTGTGCAAACATGAGAGTGAGTGTCATACTGTGAGAGAGTGGGGGGAAACACATAAGGGAGTGTGTGTGTATATATATATATATATATAAGTGATGATTCAAGGTTGAATCCTTTTAAGGAGAGTTAAAATGATGAGATCCATAAAGGATTTAATGCATAGAGAGCTTCTAAAGATCCATTGAGCATTCAAGAAGTGCCAATAACATGTTCAAGAGTTAAAAGGATGAAAGAGGCACATAATGGGCTAATTGAATAAATTTGGGCTGAAGAAGCTAATTCAAGTTTGAATGATAGTAAAACATATCTTAATGTAGGCCAAGGGTTTATTTATTATTTAAATTTGCTAAATGGGTCTACGTCAAGTGATTGTAATGATTTCTACATCAACATAAAAAAAAAAGATTAAATTTGTTTTTAGCTCATTTAGGAAGTTTATAATTATCTCTAGGGTTAGGATTATTAATTTACAACTACTAAAACAATTAGGAGTAGATTTATTGTTAGCTTATTAAAAAGGTTTGTCATTATCTATAGGGTTAGGGTTGTTAATTTAGCTTATAAATGGGCTTGATTTGATTATTAAAAATAAGTAAAACATTAGTGAAACTAAAAATAAAAATTTTCTCCTTCAATTCTTTCAAGAACTAAAGAACTTATCAAGAACTAACCCTTCATGTGGTGTTTAACCTAACTTATCATTACAAAATCCCTTCTTTTCTGGAGTACGGTGTCCATATCCTTCTTTATACCCTAGGTTTATGTTCCTCAAACATTGGGTTTAGGTCTTGCATAATTGAAATCTAATTTTGCTTTCTTAGGTTCTTTTTTGAATTCCTTGTATATATGTTGGGTCCCAAAGCCATATCTTTTGGGGTTCACATTAGATAGTGTCATTATCTAGGAATTAAAATAGTCAAAACATATAATAAAAGGTAATCTAGACCAATCACACCATATTTTGATGAAATTTGAATGGATTTAGAGTACCATAAATGTACAAATGAGCTTATTGCAATGAATATAAGATTTGATATTGATACAAAATTAATTGTGAGATCATATGTGTGAATGAGTCATTGCAATAGAAAGAGAAGACTAGTTAACAAAAAATGAAGAGATAGTCTCATTGTTTGGCAATCAAATTGTTCAATACCTATAAGAAAAGCTAATCAAGATCAATAACTGATTTCCTTGATGGAATTCAATAGATTTATAGTACAAAAGATGTACAAATGTTGCAAAGAATATAATGTTTGCTATTGACACAAAAGTTAACTAAGAGAATATTTTTGTCTGAATGAGTCATTCAATCAAAAAGAGAAGACTTATTATCAAAAAAAATGAAGTGATGATCTCATTGTTTAGAAATTAAACCATTTAATACATATTAGGAAAGCAAATCAAGATCATTAAGTCATTTTTCTGAAGGAATTCAATGTGTTTAGAGTACCAAAGTTAGAAAAACAAGCATGTTAGTTTGAAATGAAGATGGACTTCAATACGTATAAGAAAAGGTAATTTAGACCAATCACACCTATTTTTTATGGACTTCAATGGATTAGAGTACTAAAGATGTAGAAACAAGCTTCTTACAATGAATACAATGTTTACTATTTACACAAAAGTTAATTTTGAGATCATTTTGTGTGAATGAGTCCTTGCTTATATAATTTTAGTTTCTTTTTTTTTTTTTTTTTTTTTCTTCTTAGCTACATTCTATAAACTCTTGCTTGAATTTGCAAATCCTAATTTATCTTTTCTTGTCCATAAACCCTAGTTTATATTTCTTTGTCTTTAAATTTATGAAAAAAAAAAAGAAAAAAAAGTGGGCAAAAAAAAAAGCCAACTTTTGAGTGATTATGACAATAGCTAAATGTTTTGGTCTGTCTAGCCATAATAACAACCTAGTTTCAAGCTCAACTCTTAATCTATCAACTATTTCATTTTCCTTATTTTGTCTTCTAACTTTCTTTTTTTTCTTTTCTTAGCTCAATTTTGCTCCATTTATTTTATTTGGTGAGTTTGGTTCCTTAAAGATTAATCCTCTTAATTTAGCTTGTTTAGTTCTTTAAGATCTAAAAGGGGAAATTTGAGTGGTAAAAGCCAAGAGTGTGAACACATACTGATAAAAAACCTTAAAAAGTATAAACATGAGAGTGTGTGATACTATTTTGGAGTGAAACACATGAGGAAGTGTTTTGCAAAGTATCTTAACCATTTTGCATAGAAGTAAGACTATGTCTACCAAAGATGAAGCTATAGCTAAGGAAGGAGGAAGTGGTGTCATTCATGATCAAAGGCTATGCGACAATAATTTGAGCACATGAACTCCAAATTTGATGATACAAGGGATAGGTTGGAGAAGCAAGCCAATACAATAGTGGAATTGCAAGGGAGGCATAGGGGCCATGAAGTTTCTAATGCAAGAAGGCTAAAGAGATGAGATTATGGTCATAAAGATGTAGAAGATGACAAAATTGATGATCCAACAACTTTGGTTAGAATTACCAATAATAGAAATGGTTAAAGAGATTTTACAAAGCAAGACACCTATGACCATGATTTAGAGAGCATTGAAATGAGAATTTCTCTACTCAAAGGTAAAAATAATCTTGAAGCCTACTTAGAATGGGAGAAGATGGTTAAGTTGGTCTTTGACCACCACAACTACTCTAAAAACAAAAAGATAAAAATTATTGTTGTTAAGTATACTAATTACGCTATTATTTGGTGGGATCAACTTGTTTTGACTAGGAAAGGGAACCATGAAAGGCCTATTTAGGAGGAGGTTCATCCCCAATCACTATTATAGGGATTTGTACCAAAGGGTATAAGGGCTTACTCAAGGCACCACAAGTGTGGAGGACTACCATAAGGTGAAGGAGATTGCCATGATCCAAGCTAATGTGGAGGAGGATAGTGAAGCAACCATGGCTCAATTCTTGCAAGGGTTGGATAGAGACATCACCAATGTAGTTGAATTGCATTATTATGTGGAGTTATAGAACTTGGTGCACATTAAGATGAAAGTTGAGAGGCAACTCAAACAAAAGGGTTCTACATAATTTAGATAGAATTTGGGTTCCTCTTCATCTTGGAAACCAAATTGGAGAAAAAGGGATGGTAAGGCTAATTACAAGCCCAAGGCCAAATCTTACAAGAGTAAGGATGTGAGTCCTAACAAGGAGAAGGGTAATTCTAATTCCCAACTTAGTAAAAATAGAGATGTTAAATGTTTAAGTGTCTGGGAAGGGGATATATTTAATCTCAATGTTTAAATCAAGGTTTTTAGAACCGAACCAGTCACTGAATTGAAAAGCTGACCAGTTCTCAGTTCATCTAGTTTAACTGGCTTAACTGAAATTAAATTAGTAAAATCGCTATTTAATATTAAACATATAAAAAAATTAATACTATAATTTTTATTTTAAAAAAATAAAATATTTTAAAAAATCCTTTTTTAAATTTTTGTTATAAAATTTTTAAACTAACCCAACTAAAAAATTGTGATTGGTTCATTAATTTATGGTTCAACCAATTGATTTATCAGTTTAATTATAAATTTTTAAAACTAACAATTTTTAGAATAAATTGAACTGGACCACTGTCTGGTCTGGTTTTCAAAACCTTGTGCCCAAGTTGGACTCCAACAGCTGGAACCTTCTTTGAGCCAAACTTTCCTATAAGGTTGTCACAACATCCACCAGCAGCAATTGAACCAACTTGCATAGTCCCTTTGAAAAATACTTCAAATGTCACCCTAGTGTAATAATAAAGTCCCTTTGCAAGATTGAGATAAAAAACCACTTTGTTAATGCACTTTGACTTCTAAAGAGCTTTAAACAATATCTCCAAATCATCTAAGGCCAAGGTTTTCAGAACCAGTTGGTCATTAAGCTGAAAAATTTAAAGTTTCAAAATTCAACTAGTAAAATAAAATTAAAACAAATAAAATATAAATACTTTTTAAAATTTATACATCTCAAAATTTTAAAATAATAACATAAATATAGTTAAATTTCATCATCACTCGCCATCTCAACCATAAGATCATTCTCACTTCCAATACTGTGTGTAGCACCAAAGTGATGAATAACATTAAATGAATTAACATCAACTATATATGAATCAACAAATTCATCACATTTGTTCTTTTCTTTATTAACAACATTGAAGTTAGGATATGAACTATCTTTATTAGGGTGATGCAAGGTAGTGAGAGGTCTGATGATTTGGAGTGGCGGAAGCAGCAGCAAGCATGACAGCAATTTGGAGGAGTAGAGGCTTGGAGTGGTGTAGGGTAGTGAGAGGAAACAGAGATTTTGAGTGGTGGAAGCAGCAGAAAGAGTGGTGATTTGGAGAGTAGAGGTGTGAGGCAGCCTAGGGCAGGGATGAAGACAGTAGCATAATGAAAATCCACGAAAAAATTAACTTAATGATTTTTTTTTTTTTTAAACCAAACCTGTCAACTCAGAAAAACCGGGTCCAGTTCACCAGTTCCCAGTTGAACTGGCCGGTTTACTGATTTCTTTGACTGGTTTATATTCTGATCAGTTTTAAGAAAGAACTGGACCCGATCAGGGTTCAGTTTCCAGTTTTACCAGTCCGACCAGCCGGTTTGTTCCTGTTCTTTCAACCTTGGTTTAAATACATGTACCATGGTGTTGCAGTGTAATGGTGATATTGAGATAGAAAGTGAGTTTGATGATGATTCCATGCCACCATTGGAGGATGTAAGTGATGGAAAGGAGTACCCAATTGAGGGAAATGTGTTCGTGGCTAGATGAGCTTTGGGTGCACAAGCTAAGGAAGATGATAAAGTGCAAAGAGATAATATCTTCCATACATAGTGGCACATCAAAGATAGGGTATGCAACATGATCATTAATGGGGGTTGTTGTACAAATGTAGCTACTCTAGTTGAAAAGCTTAATTTACCTACCATGAAGCCCCTAAGGCTCTATACGCTTCAATGGTTGAATGAATAAGTAAAGGTATTAGTATTATTTACTATTGGGAGATATATTGATGAGGTCTTGTGAAATGTTGTATCCATGCATGTTGCACATATTTTATTGGGAAGACCATTGCAATATGATCAACATGTAATGCATGATGGGTTTAAAAATAGGTACTCTTTTGTAATAAATGATAAACCCATTACTCTTGTACTTTTGAATGGAGAGAAAAAAAGAGCAAAAGAATGGAGAGAAATGAGACAAGACTAAGAGAAAGGAAGAAAGAGGGTAAGAGGGAAATTTTGAGAGTTTGTATGAAAAAGTGAGTGATGTTAAAAGAGGTTTCTATTCAAAGAGGCTTATAATTGTACTTTTATACAAAGAGGCTTATCTTAGCACTGATGATCTTAGCCCTTCTTTTCCTAGTGTTGTCATTTCATTTTTGTAGGAATTTGATGATGTTTTTCCCAAACAACTAAGAGGCTTGCCACTTTTAAGGGGAATAGAATATTAGATTGAATTCATCCATGGTGTGATATTTTCAAACTGATTGGCCGATAAAAGTAATTTTGAAGAGACAAAGGAGCTTCAAAGGTAAGTTAATGAGCTCATGGCAATGGGATATGTGAGGAAGAGCAAGAGTCCATGTGTTGTTCTAGTATTGCTTGTGCCTAAGAAGGATAGGACTTGGAGGATGTGCATTAATTGTCAAGTAGTTATCAAAATCACTATAATGTATCACCATCCTATACCTAGATTGGATGACAAGTTAGATAAATTGCATGGTTCATGTGTCGTTTCTAAAATTGATTTGAAAAGTGAATATTACTAAATTAGGATGAGAGAGGTACATAAGTGGAAAACAACTTTCAAAACTAAGTATGGTTTGTATGAATGGCTTGTTATGCCATTTGGTCTCACTAATGCATTGAGCACTTTTATGTGATTGAAGAATCATGTTTTACATGCATTCATTGGTAATTTTTTGGTTATGCATTTCGATGATATTTTTGACCTATAGCAAAAACTTAGATGAGCATCTTGATCATTTATGTTCTATTCTAAGTGTTTTATGTTTTGAGAAATTGTACACTAACCTAAAGAATTGCTCTTTTTGCATTAATCAGATCCTATTTCTTGGCTATATTATAAGTGCTAGGGGTATTGAGATTGACAAGGAAAAGTTTAGGGCATTTATGCTAGTTTCTATAGACACATTGTTAGGTCCTTTAGCACCATTACTGCACCATTAATTGAGATTATTAAAAAAATGTGGGATTTAAGTGGAGTAGTGATCAAGACAAGGCTTTTAATTTAATCAAGGAAAAATTTTATTCTGCTACCTTACTTGTTTTACCTAACTTTGCTAGAACTTTTTATATTATGTGTGATGCTTTAGGTATTGGCATTGGAGCAATTTTAATGCAAGAATTCGACCAATTGCCTACTTTAGTGAAAAGCTAAGTGGAATAGCCCTTAGTTATCCCACTTATGATAAGGAGATGTGTGCATTGGTATAGGCCTTGGAGTTATGGTAGCACTACCTTTGGCCTAATGAGTTTGTCATCCATACTAACCACAAATCCTTGAAGCACATGAAGGAATGAAAGAAGTTGAACAAGAGACATGCCAAATGGGTCAAATTCATTGAAACCTTTCCCTACATCATCAAATATGAACAAGGTAAGGGAAATGTGGTAGTTGATGCATTATCTTGCTAGTATGCCCTTATCTCTATACTTAGTGTAAAATTGTTAGGATTTGAATATATTAAAAATTTATATGTGAAAGATCTTAACTTTGCTAATGTGTATAAGACATGTAAGAAGTGAGCCTTTGGGAAATTTTATGGGCATGAGGGTTTCCGATTTAGGGAAAATTGATTACATGTGCCTCTGAGTTCCTTAAGGGAGTTAGGTGTGGGAAAAGCACATGGGAGATGGTCTAATGGGTCATTTCAGAGTTAGAATAACTCTAGATGTTTTAGTTGAACATTTCTTTTGGCTGCACATGAAACAACTTGTTGATAAGGTGTGTAAGAAGTGCATAACATGCAAATAGGCCAAATCTACAATTTTACCCTATGGCTTCTACATTCCTTTACCCATACCTAACCAACCCTGGGTTGATTTATCAATGAACTTTTTCCTAAAGCTACCATGATCAAAATGGGGTAGGGATTCTATATATATTGTTATTGACAAGTTTTCAAAGATGGCACACTTCATCCTATGCCATAAAATTGACAATGCAAACAATGTAGTTAAATTGTTCTTTAGAGAGGTACATTTGCATGACATGCCTTAGAGCATGATTTCAAACCAAGAAACAAAGTTCTTGAGCCACTTTTGGAAGATATTATGGGTAAGTTAGGTATTAAATTGTTGTTCTCATCTGCTTGCCATCGAACAACCATTATATTCACTTCCACAAGCTTGTTTCCACATCTTTGGTACTATAAACCCATTGAATATTGTTAAAAAAAAGGTATGAGTGGTCTTAATTAGCTTTTCTTATATGTATTAAGTGCCTCAAACCCTAAACAATGACACCACCACTTTAGTTCTAACTAACAACTCTCCTTCGTTTGTTACAATGACTCATTTACATAGAATGATGAAGAAATTAAATTTTGTGTCTGCATAAAACATTGTATTCATTAGAAGAAGCACATTTGTACACCTTTAGTGCTCTAAATCCATTGAACTCTATTAAAAAAGGGAGTCATTGATCTTAATTAACTTTCACTATCAATATTGAATGGTTCAATTCCCAGATAATGTGATCATCTCTGTATCTCTTCATTTTTTTTTTGTATGACAAGCATGTTTATATTCATTATAATCATTGGATTGAACTAGGCCTTCATAATTTTAGGGTTTTTGGGCTTAAGGCTTCAATATTGGGCATGCTTGAGGCTGAAGACTCAAAAGAGTCACCAGTGGCTTGCTTTCATGGGCTTGGAATATTTTGGGCACCAAAGGGTTTGAGCATTGGCTTTCTGAGCTGAACATGTCAACCCATGTGTTTGGTTGGGTTGTTTGTGATTGGTTCTTTTCCTGTTGGGCTTTCTTTTTGTATTTCTTGGTCATTTTGGGCTTGTTTTATGGTTAAGGTTCATGTTTCTTCCAAGAATTCTCTTGTAAGAAAATCTGGTAAGTAGTTTGAAGAACCTTGAATATGTTCAATTTTCAAATCAAAAACACTTAAAATTGATTGCCATCATGCAAAAATCTATTTAGATGCAATATTTTGAAAATCATTTTGTAAAACAGATTTTTCTGCTTGATAATCAATGCATAATAAAAATTTTTAATTTACCAAATCATGTTAAAATTTTGAAATGCGTAAAATAATTGCCAAATTTTCCTTTTTAATGGTGGAGTACCACCTTTGAGAATTATTCCAATGCTTTGATGTGAAATGAACAAGTTGTTCATTCTGATCCTTGACTTGTTTCAAAATCCCTCCATATCCTAGTTTAGACACATAGATCTCAACTATTTTGGGTAGGCTAGGATTACTTATGTGAAGATAGGGCAACTCTCTAACCTCACATTTAATATCACTCACTATGGCTGTGTGTTGATTAGTCCATGGTTGACATGAGGCTTGGCTTAGGGTTGGTCAAACATTTTTAGAACATCCTTAAGATCATAAGGAGCTTGGATGGATCAAAGTAATGGGTTTGGATTTGAAGTTGATGGGCTTTCAAGGAGCTTTTGTAGAAATTGGGCTTTAGCTTGATCATTTCCTAACATATCTAGAATCTCAAGGATTTGCTCTTGAGCATGTGTTAAAATGCTTGCCTCCTTCTCTTCTAACCCTATTTTAGAAGAGGCTTTGAGTTCATCAACTTGGAAACCAGCTTCATCCTCAGAAGATAGTTTAGGAGTACTAGCTTCTAAGGTTTCAACCAACAATGCCTATAGTTGGACTTGAATAGTATTAGGCAGCTCAAAGGCATAAAGTTTTTTGTGAAGTTTACAGTATTTAGACATATGACTAGGCTCACCACAATTATAATAGACATATTTGGATGTCTAGGCTTTTGTTTGTTTAGGCTTATTAAGTTTGGGCCTAAAAGTTGTTTTGGGCTCAGAAGATTGTTGGTGTTGGTTGGGCTTAGATTTTGAGTAAAAAGGAATTTTTGATTTGGTATTGGGCCTATGCTTTCTTTTGGTCTTTTCTTTGTGATTGAGGTTATCATTAAATAGGGCATAAAAAGATCCTAACTCCTTCTAAGTCTACTTTTGTTCCCGTTTGATCTATTTATGGAGCTTTGGATCTGGACTGATTTGCAGTCCTTCTTTCTAGACAAAGCTTATCAATTCACCATAGGCCAATTGATGATAAGGCATTTATACTTTGCTTGCAATTTAGATCTTACCTTATCGCTAAGTAGCCTTAGTAATCCTGCCAAAAACTTTTCTTTCCAGAAAACTTGATTCGCATTGTCTTACTGTATGACATGCATTAGAAATATATTTTTATACCAACAAAAATTGTGCAAATATTTGCATCCAAGATTGGATAAGAGTTTAGTGTTCTTATCCTTTAGGTAAGATGGATCACCAATAAAGTGCTTTGTTATGGCAAAGATAAGACTTGCCACAACACTGGGGATTGTTTGTTGGTTATTATCAAGGAGAGGTTCACCATGAATATCTCTCTTGATAGCTTGGAAAATGTTGTTGTGGTCAACTAGAGTGAGTATGTGATCCAACTAGCCTTAGAGCTATCCTGAGAATCCTGTGACAAGGATCTCTCTAATGGCGTGGCCAGAAGTATGACTATGGGTCATGTATGCATTGGACACCATGGCCATTTGTTGAAAGAGATTCAGAATCTAATGTTCAGAATATCCATCAATGTTCCACTCATAAATTGAATTGGAATTGTATTTTGTTTGAAGAATAGTTGGCTTTTCATCAAAAGCAAGGTCAAGAGCCTTGGGTCTAGGATAATAGATCTTTGAAGATGTTCCCATAGGTCCCATTTGAGATGTTGTACCATTAATGATTTTGTGTCTAACATAGAAGCTTAAGATGAGCCATCATCAAGTGCAGTCAAAGTTTGTACCTCTTTGCTCGTTGATTCTTTAGGTTTAGATTCCTTTAGAGCCTGTAGTCTGAGCATCAAACTTCCTAAAATTCATTTGATGATGTATTTGAAATTTGAAAAGGTTTAAAAATAGCTTTTGTTGAAAACTCTGTAGCAAAGACATCAAATTTTGAAATTTTTTTTGAAATTGAAAAACTTGATACAGTGGCATCCATGTTTGAGAGTTGGTTGCCAACTATTTATAAAATTTTTTTTGTATAATTATTTTGTTCAATAAGCTTTTGTATATCATTTGTTCAAAAATCTTCATGCTCTATATGTATTTTGAATGGTGACATAAGATCAAAAGAGCCTTTGTGCTTGAATTGAATTTCACATGATAAAAGATGAACTGATTCTATTTTTGAGCCATTCATTAACTCGCATTGTTGTGATTGGATTTTGAGCTTGTAATTCAACTTCCATTATGAAAAATGACCATAGGTACTCATATCCCCATTGAAAGTAGTACTTATCAAACCAATTAAAGAATAAAACATGCTTTTTGTTTCTAGTAATCCAATCATAATAATCTTGTTGGACTTCCAGTTTTTCTTATTTTGAAAATTTTTGAAAAACCATTCTCTTTCTTTAGCATTTTGCTGGCCATAAAATTCTTTTATTTCTTTTTTAATCACAAAATCATTTTCCAAAACATGGAGCTCACCTATCCTACCTAGATCTTGACTTGACCTCTATTGTGGTGACACATAAGCAGCTTAGTTCAAGATCATAAGTGCTTCATATGCTATATCACAGAAAGGCTACATTGCAAATAATTTGAGATTTTGGTTTCTAGATCTTTATCCTTACTGGATTTGGATCTGACACTTCTAGAGTGTCTAGCAAAAGATATGCTGACATTGCCATCTCTATGCTAAGTAATCATATTGATATCCATTGCCAAAGGAGGCTTTGGGGTAGAAACAATTTCAAGTTTCCAGGCGTCAAGTAGATTTACCTTGTGCCATTTGATATACCTGGGTGTTTGGAGGTTAGCTCTGTGCATGTCTATTTCCTACAAGACTGTTTCTTCACAAGCTCCATGATAGAGGGCTTTGGCATTGAACATTGTTTTCATAGCCTTATAATGTATCTTATACATTAGGCTTAGTGGAATCAATCGTTCAGTGAATCAATTGTTGTGAAGTTTGATTTGCAAGGTAAGACCATCAAGAATATTCTTTTCATGCAAAGAAACTATGAAATTTGAAAAACAATTAAAATAAATTAGATTGGAAAATAGGCTTGTTTCTATAATACCTAAGTGAGAAACATCAAAGTTCAGAAGATAACAATCTCTAAGGGCAACAAGAACAGAAGTATCTAACCTTCCTTAGAAAGGGGCTTGATTCCTACCTAGACAAGGCCAAAGTGCAGAAATTGTAATGCTTTTGGTGATGCTTTATGGAGGTAGAGGAAAGAAGCTTTACCATTTCAAAAGAATTGTAAAGATGATAGTCCTGTTCCTCCATATTGATTGTGTAATTGTCTTGTAGGAACACAAACCTAAGGTATAAAGATGGATATGGATACCACACTCCAGAAAAAGAAGGAATTTAGGAGTGATAAGTTAGGTTGAATGCTATAAGAAGAGTTAGTTTTTAATATGTACTTTTGTACTTGAAAGAACTAAATGAGATAATTCTCACTTTTATTTTCACTAATGCTTTATTTTTTTTTTTTTTGTATTTAGCAATGCAAATAGACTTATTTATAGGCTAAATTAATAACCCATACCCTAGAGATAATGACAAACTTCATAAATAAGCTAACAACAATCTACTCCTATTTGTTTTAGGAGTTGCCCTATTTTATAATAAACTTCTATTTAGGAGTGGAGTTTATTGTAACCCTAACTCATTAAGTACTCCAATCAAATTAATAAGGCCTTGGACCATATTAAGATATGTTTTTCCACCCTTTCAGCTTGAATTAGCTTTTTTTTGGAGCAAATTCACCAATAGCTTGCTAAGTGCTTCTTTAATCTTTTTAGCTCTTGAACATTTTATTGCCCTTCTTGAATGCTCCATGGATCCTTAGAAGCCCTTCATGCATCCTCAAATGGATCACATTATTTCCCCTCTCCTTAAAAGGATTTATCCTCAAATCATTACTTGCATCAAAAGGAGAAAGATTATAAACATCAAATGTTGCACTCACATTGTACTCACTGAAAAAGGTCTAACTTGTAGGCATTGTCATTAATTTGTGCCACCACTTAAAATGGACCATCTCCTCTATGCTATAACTTTGAATGCCTCTAAGCCAAGAACCTCTCCATGTGCATATGCAGCCAAACTCAATCACCAGGTTCAAATACCACCTTTTTTTCTCCCTTTGTTGGCATGGGATGCATATTACTATGTGCATTTTGCAATTTGTTGCCACACCTTCTCACACAACTTCTTGACCATTTTGGCCTTGTGTTCACCATCTAAGTTAACATATCATCAACAAGTAAAAGCATCAAATCTAAAGGAGTCAAGGGATTTAAACCATACACAATTTCAAATGGAGAGTAACTAGTTGTAGCATGAACACTCCTATTTTATATGAACTCTACTTGTAGCAAACAATCTTCCCATGTTTTTAAATTATTTGAGTGATGCATCATATTGAATCCCTTAGTTTTAACATCTAAGCACAAAGCATGCATGAGATTAGGATCTGAGAGAAAGAATAAAGTTAGGGTAATAAGAAAAATAAATAGGTCCATGACTTAGACTAGATTCTATTACTCCTAGTAAGGAGTCATGAAACTTATATTATGTCTTTAGTCTTTAACATAAATTATGGTAAAGTTATTTAAACTAATCTTGTGGCCAGCTTTAAAGCTACTTGAATCATGCTAATATGGGGAAATTTATATTTGCTCTCGTGTGAACTAATAAGTTCTTAGGATAGCAAGACAAAAAAAAACATTATAACCTTGAGATAAGGGTAAAGATTCTACAATTTTTTTAATAACATAATCAAATTTAGATAAAAGAAAAAACTACCACTTGATATATATGTATGTGTGTCTGTGTGTTTGTGTGTGTGTGACAATGAGGATGATGGTAATTTCCAATTCTAAAGATAAATATCTTTAATATTTTCGTTGATAATAATTTCTTTATTTTTACTATTAGAGTGCCAACTTCAGTGAAGTTTATCCATATGTGTCATAGAATCATTGTTAGTGGTTTACACCAAAAGCACTCAACACCTAACCACAGCTTGCACGAGCTGAAAATGAAAACAATAGAAATCCAATTAAATCCAATTAAGAAGGACTAATACCTTTAAAATACTTTTCAAAAACAATAGAAATATTAGACACTGTTGGTTATAGTAAGCAGTTATTAAATACAAGCTATCATAAGTCGTTATTTGTAAGGATAGTATATGTTCAGAAATTCATTTCATGATGATTAAAATTTTATCACAAGATTTCAATTAGGAAATCATTTCTTACACTTCTTACACATGCTATACCCAATAAAGAAAATAGATGACGATGCATAAATGCATAGATTAGCAAAATGCTTATTAGCTTTAAATTTATTCCATTTTAATATAGAGAAATTGATTTGATTTAGAAAATGATTAAGGGGAATGAAAGATTCATTAATTCTCTAAGTAATGAAATTACTTATATGCATTTACAGCAGAAATTTAAAACTCCTTTTAATCAAAAGAAGATACAAGGAATACATAAGGAAATAGGGTCTCCAAGTTGATGAACTTGAAGCCTCTTCTAAATTAGGATCAGAAGAGAAAGAGGTAAGTGTCCTAACGTGTGATCAAGAGCAAATCCTTGAGATACTTGATACATTAGGAAATGATCAAGCTAAAGCCCTGTTTCTACAAAAGCTCATTGAAAGCCCATCAACTTCAAATCCAAACCCATTACATCAATCCATCCAAACTCCTTATAATCTTAAGGATGTTCTAAAAAAGTTTATCACTTTGATAGACCTCAAACATGAAATAAACAAAATCAAGCAAAGGATCCAAAATCTCAAGGCCCAACAAACACAAGACCATCAAATGCTAGTGTCCTTACTAAACCAATTAAACCCTCAAAATACAAAGGGTCTAGATCAACCAAAATCTTCTAAAACCCAACAACTTGAAAGCCTTGAAAACAATGAATTCATGTTTCTTTTAATAGAAATTACCACATAAAATGGCTTATTGAAATCTATTTGTTACTAACCAATTTTCTTTGGAAACCATAGCTTTAGTAGATACCAATGTAGATCTTAACTGTATATAGGAAGGCCTCATACTTACCAAGTATTTTGAAAAAATATTGGAAAGCCTAAAGTGTGAAAACAATCACAAGCTGTAGATCAACTACAAGTTGTTCGGTATCCAAGTTTCCCAACAAGGTATCAACATCCAAACCTTCTTTGTTCTTGACAAAAACCTAAAGCAAAAGGTAATTCTTGGAAATCTCTTTCTCTTTGATTAAGCCTTTCCAAGTTTCTCATCAAGGAATACACACCACCATCCTTGATCAAGGAACTATTGTTTCTTTGAAAGCTCAATGGATCCTTACATGATGTGAACCCAAATGACTTGGGTGAAGGACCCAACGTGTACAAGGAATCAAACAAGAACCTAAAAAAGCTAAATTAAATTTCAGTCACATAAGACTTAGACCCAATGTTCAAAGAAACATGAACCAAAGGTTTGGAAGAAGGACATGGAGGCCATAGTCCAGAAAACAACAAATTTCAAATTCATAAGTTGGGTTGAAAGCCACTAGAAGAGTTAGTTCTTAATAAGTTTTTTAGTTCTTAAAAGAATTGAAGGAGAAAATTCTACTTCACCAAATGTCCTGCCTCCTTTAACAATGAAATCAAACCTATTTATAAGAAGAATTAACAATCATAGAAAAACTCTAAAGATAAGGACAAACATCCTAAATAGGTTAACAACAAATCTACTCCTTTTTTTAGGAGTTGTTGTAAAAACCCTACTCCTATTTTTTTTTGGAGTTAATGTAGAAACTCTTAAGATCATTTAAGATAGGCCTATTTAGTATACTTATAAAATTAATAAAGCCTTAGCCCACATTAAGATATGATTTGCCACCATTTAGGCTTGATTAGCTTTTCTAGCCCAAATTTATTCAATCAACTCTCATTGAGATATGCTTTGCTGCCCTTCAAGCTTGAATTATCTTCTTTAGCCCAAATTTCTTCAATTAGTATGCTAAGTGTCTCTTTCATCCTTTGAGCTCTTGAATGTGATTGAAGAAATTTAGGCCAAAGTAGATAATTCAAGCTTGAAGGGCAACAAAGATTATCTTAATGTGGGCTAAGTCTTTATTAATTTGATTGGAGAACTTAATGGGCCAAGGTTACAATAAAATCCAGTCCTAAATAAGAATTTGTTATAAAATAGGAGTCTATAATAAACCAAGAGTGTTCTTATATTTTAGGAGCTTATAATTGTCTTTATTTTTAGGGTTTAGCTTATAAATAGACTTGATTTTATTGTTAAAAATGGAAAAGGATTACTAAAAATAAAAGTAAGATTTTTTTCCTTCAATTCTTTCAAGAACTAAAGAACTTATTCTAGTACAAATGAACTTAACCCCTCTTTGCCTAGTGTTGTTGTTTCTCTTTTGCAAGAATTTGGCAATGTTTTTCCTGAAGTATGAAATGGTTTCCCACCTTTTGAGGGGAATAGAACATCATATTGAATTCATCCTTAGTGCAACAATTCCAAAGGATTCAATCATTGTAAACTGGCAAACTTGTTAGTGCAAAATGAAGAGGGGGTCTCCTTATTTAAGAATTGAACCTTTCAATACCTATAATCAAAATCTAATCAAGATTAATGACTCCCTTATTTGATGGAATTCAATGGATTGAAAGTATTAATGGCATGCAAGCATGCTTATAGCAATGAATATAATATTTGGTGTTGACACAAAAGTTGATTTTAAGATCATTTTGTGTGCAGGAGTCCTTGCAAGAAAAATGAGGAACCTTATTAGCAAGAAAGGAGGAGATTGTCTAGAAATTCAATAATAAACAATTTCAATACTTGTAAGAAAATTTAAACAAGATTATAGATTCCTTTGTTTGATGGAATTCAATGAATTTAAAGTATTAAAGGTGTACAAATGTGCTTGTTACAAAAAATATAATGATTAATGTTGATATGGAAGTTAATTTCAAGTTCATTTTGTATGAATAAATCTTTGCAACAAAAGAAAGGACCTTGATGGCAAGAAATTAAGAGATGATCTCATTATTGGGGAATTCAACCAATCTATACTTAGAAGTAAAGCTGACTATCAATCACTCCTTTGTCTGATGTAGTTCAATGGATTTAAAGTACAGATGTGCTTGTTGCAGTGAATATAATGATTGGTGTAAATACAACAGTTAATTTCAAGATTATTTATGTGAATGAGTCCTTGCAACAAAATGAGAAGTTGTGTTTGAAAGAAACGATGAGTTAATCTCGTTATTAAGTAATTGAACCACTCAACACCTACAAGAAAAGCTCATCAAGATCAATGACTCCTTTATTTGATGGAATTCAATGGATTTAGAGTGCCAAGGGCTTACATACATCTTTATTGCAATGAATTTAATGTTTGGTGATGACAAAAAATTTAATTTCTAGTTCATTTTGTGTGAATGAGTCCTTGCTAGGAATGGAGGAGCATCGTTAGTAGGAAATGAGCCTCTCAATGCATGTAAGAAAAGTAGATAAAGTTAAAAAAAAAAAAAAAAACTTGTTACAATGAATATAATGTTAGTGTGGATGCAAAAGTTAATTTCAAGATCATTTTTTTGTGAATGGCTTCTTACAATGGAATGAGAAGCAATTTTAGCAATACATGAAGTGATATTCTCACCTTTCATATGATGAACAATTCCAACCATGTGAGAAAACCTAATCATGATCAATTACACCTGTGTTTGATGGACTTTAATGGATTCAGACTACCACAGTTGTATTGATGTGCTTGGTGCAAGGAATCTAATGTTTGACATAGATACAAAATTTCATTTGATAATGATTTTGTGTGAATAACTCCTTAGAATGAAAGAAGTTGCCTTCTTAGCAAGAAAGGAAGTGACAATCTAATCTTTCGTGCAATGAACCATTTCAACCATGTATAAAAGTGTGATCAAGAATAAGGACCTCTATGTTTGGTGGATTTCAATTGATTTATTTAGACTACCAAAATTGTTCTTTTGACCTGAGTAAGGAATCTAATGATTGGTGTAGATACAAAATTTAATTTAATGATCATTTTGTCTAAAAGACTTCTCATATCATTGGAAGGACAAATTTACACAAAATGATGATGAAGTTAACATTTATGTCAACACAAAACATTATATTCATTGAACCAAGTTCAATTGTACATCTTTGGCGACATCAGTGTGATTGGTCTAGATCATCATTTCTTCTACATATTTTGTGTAAATGAGTGCTTCCATCAAATGAAGAAATAAGCTTATTATTCATCAATTAAAACAGTTGATATGTATAAGCACATTTGTGTCTACACAAAAAAATATTCATTGGAACAAGCATGTTTGTGCAACTTTGATACTTTGTACCCATTGAATTCCATCAAGTAAAATGAGTCATTGGTCTTTATTATCTTTCCTTATATGTATTGAATTGTTTAATTCCTAAACAATGAGTATGTCTCTTTAATTTTTCATGACAAGACTCCATTTTTCATTAGAACAAATTTACACAAAAAGGATAGTTAAATTAACTTTTGTGTCTACATAAAAGATTATATTCATTGCAACAAGCTCATTTCTTGCTCTTTGGTACTCTAAATCCCTTGAATTTCATCAAAAAAAAAAAAGGTGTGATTGGTCTAGATTACCATTTCTTATACAATTTTTTTTTTAAATGAGTGCTTGCAATGAATAGCAAAGCTTTGTTAGTTTGAAATAAAGAGATGATCTCATTATTTAGGAATTGAAACACTTAACATGTATAAGCACATTTGTGTCTACCCATCAAGTGAAATGAGTCATTGATCTTTATTACCTTTCCTTATAAGTATTGAATTGTTTAATTCCTAAACAATGAGACCATCTCTTCAATTTTTCATGATAAGACTTCACTTTTCATTGGAAGGACAAATTTACACAAAATGATAGTGAAATTAACATTAGTATCTAGGCAAAACATTATATTCATTGCAACAAGCTTATAGGTACCTCTTGGGTCCTCTAAATCCATCGAATTTCATCAAAAAGGTTTCCTTGTTCTAGATTACCTTTTCAAGTACATATTCAGTGTTTCATTTCCTCAATGAGAATATCTCTTCATTTATAGCTAACAAGGACCCATTCATTATTGCAAGGACTCATTCACACAAAAAGATCTCTTAATTAATTTTGATGTCCACAACATACATTATATTCATTGCAGTAGGCTCGTTTATACATCCTTGGTACACTAAATCAATTGAATTCTATTAAAAAATGGTGTGATTGGTCTAGATTACCATTTCTTCTACATATTTTGTGTAAACGAGTGCTTGCAATGTAAAAAGGAGCTTTGTTAGTTTGAAATGAAGAGATGATTTCATTATTCAGGAATTGAAACACTCAATACTTAAAAGCACATTTTTGTTTACACAAAATATTACAATCATTGGGACAAGCACACTTGCAAACTTTGGTACTCTGTACCCATTGAATTCCATTAAGTTAAATGAGTGTTTGTTCTTTATTAGTTTTTGTTATAGGTATTGACTGGTTTGATTCCCAAATAATAACATTGTCTCTTCAATTTTACATGATCATTTGCACACCTTTGTACTATGTACCCATTGAATTCCAACAAGTAAAATGAGTCATTGATCTTTATTATTTTTCCTTATAGGTATTGAAAGGCCTAATACTTGAACAATGAGACAATCTCTTCAATTTTTCATGACAAGACATCACATTTCATTAAAAGGACAAAGTTACACAAAAGGATGGTGAAATTACTTTTTTTGTCCACACAAAACATTATATTCATTGCAACAAAGTTATTTGTACATCTTTGGTGCCCTAAATCCTTTGAATTCCATAAAAAAAAAATGTTATGGCTGGCCAAGATTACCATTTCTTTTAAATATTTTGTGTAAGTAAGTGTTTGCAACAAAAGTAGGAGCTTTGTTAGTTTGCAATGAAGAGTCTGTCTTACTATTCAAGAATTAAAACACTTAAAATGTATAAGCACATTTGTGTTTACACAAAACATTGTAATCATTGGAACAAGCATGTTTGAAACAACTTTGGTACTCTACACCCATTGAATTCCAACAAGTAAATTGAATCACTAATCTTAATTAGCTTTCCTTATAGGTACTGAATTGTTTAATTCCTAAAGAACAAAATAGTCTCTTCAATTTTTGATGATAAGGCTTGAATTTTCATTGGAAGGATAAATTTACATGATGGTAAATTTAACATTTTTGTCTACAAAACACATTATATTCATTGTAACAAGCTCGTTTTTACATCTTTGGTACTCTAAATCCATTAAATTTCATCATAAAAAAGTCTGAATGGCCTAGATTACCTTTTCAAATATGTATGGAGAGTTTCATTTCCTAAATAAGACCATTTCTTTATTTCTAGCTAACAAGGCTCCTTTCTTTGTTGTAAGGACTCATTTACACAAAAGACTCTTCAATTAACTATAGGGTCAATAACAAACATTATATTCCATGCAACAAGCTCATTTTTACATCCTTCGTTTACTAAATCCATTGAATTCCATCAAAAAAAATTGTGTGATTAGCCTAGATTACCCATCCTTATACATATTTTGTGTTAATGAGTGCTCACAATGAATGAAGAAGACTGTTAGTTAGAAATGAAGAAACAATCTCATTATTCAGGGATTGAAAAACTCAGTATGTATAAGCAAGTTTGTGTCTACACAAAACATTATAATCCTTGGAACAAGCATGTTTACACCTTTGGTACAATGTAGCCATTGAATTCCCTCAAGTAAAATGAGTCATTGATCTTTGTTGGCTTTCCTTATAGGGTTTAATTATTGAACAAAGAGATTGTCTCTTTAATTTCTCTTGACAAGACTTCACCTTTCATTGGAAGGACAAATTTACACAAAATGATGCTGAAATTAACAATTTTGTCTTCAAAAAATATTACATTCATTGCAACATACTTGTCTGTATACCTTTGGCACTTTGTACCCATTGAATTGCATCATAAAAAGGTATGATTGGTCTAGATTACCTTTTTCAAATACGTATTGATAGTTTCATTTCCTGAATGAGATTGCCTTCATTGCAGGAACTCATTCACAAAAACTGATCTTGTAATTAGTGTTTTTTTTTGGGTCAACAACAAACCTTATATTCGTTGCAAAAAGCTCATTTGTACATTTTTGGTACAATAAATCCATTCTAGCAAAAACTAGTGTGATATACATATTTTCTGTAAAGGAGGGTTTGAATGAAAGAAGGAGCTTTGTAAGTTAGAATAAAGAGACAATCTCATTATTCAGAAATTGAAACACTAAATACATATAAGCATGCTTATGTCTACTCAAAACATTATATTAAATGGAACAAGCATGCTTTGCAACAAAGAACATTGTTCATTGCTTCTTTTTGCATGGATTTAATTTTATGACAATAAAAGATAAACTGGGGTTTGCCTACTATAAAAAAAAAAAACTAAGGTTTACAGATTCCAAGAAAAAGAGGTTTTAGAATGAGGGTAAGAAGAAGAATAAAAGAAAAACTTAAATTCAGATAAGTAAACCTAATTTTTGGCCTAAGCTGATGTGAACTCCAAAAGATGTGGCTTGGGGACCCAACATGGATAAGGAATCAAACAAAAACCCAAGAAAGAAAAATTAGATTTCAATCATGTAAGACCTAGATCCAATGTTCAAGGAAAATGAACTTTAGGTATAAAGAAGGATATGGATATCACACTCAAGAAAAGAAAGAATTTAGGAGTGATGAGTAAAATGCCACAAGAAGAGTTAGTTCTTGATAACTTCTTTAGTTCATGAAAGAACCAAAAGAGAAAATTATCATTTCCTAAATAAGCCAACAACAAATCTACTCCTATTTGTTTTAGGAGTTATTACAAAAAAATCCTTACCATCACTTAACATTGGGCCATTCAACATATTCAATTAATAAAGTCTTGAGCCTTATTATGATATGTTTTGTTGCCCTTCAAGCTTGAATTAGCTTCTTTGACCTAAATTTCTTCAATCAATGCACTAAATGCTTCTTTAATCTTTTTAGCTCTTGAACATGTCATTGGACCCTTTTGAATGCTCAATGGAAATTTAGAAGCCCTCCATGGATCTCATTAGTAATGAAAGAAGGAGCCTTGTTTATTTGAAATGAAGAGACCGTCTCATTGTTCAACAATTGAAACACTAAATAGATGTATGAAAAGGTTATCTAGACCAATTGCACCTTTTTTTTCTAATGGAATTCAATGGATTTAGAGTACCAAAGATGTATAAACAAGTTTGTTACAATAGATATAATATTTGTTGTTAATTACAAGATGCTTTTGTGTGAATGAGTCCTTGCAACAAAAAAAGGAGCCTTGTTATTAAAAAAAAAATGAAGAGATAGTCTCTTTGTTTGAAAATTAAACTATTTAATATCTTTAAGGAAAGTTAATTAAGATCAATGATTCATTTACTTAATGGAATTCAATGGGTTTAGAGTACCAAAAGTGTCCAAACATGCTTGTTCCATTGACAATAATGTTTTGTGTGGATACAAAATTTAATTTCACCATCATTTTGTGTAAATGAGTCCTTAAAATGAAGGAAGGAGTCTTTTTAATTAGAAATGAAGAGATGATCTCATTATTCAACATTTGAAACACTCAATACACCTTTTTTTGATGGCACTCAATTGATTTAGAGTGCTAAAGCAAGCTTGTGTCAATGAATATAATGTTTGATGACACAAAAGTTCATTATGAGATAATTTTTTGTGTGAATGAGTTTATGTAGCAAAAAGAGAAGTCCTGTTATAAAAAAAATGGAGAGACAGTATCATTGTTAAGGGAAGCTAATCTAGATCAAAGGCTCATTTACCTGATGGAATTCAATGGGTTTAGTGTCCTAAAGGTGTGAAAATGAACTTGGTCCAATGAATATAATATTTTGTGTAGGTATAAAAAGTTAATTTCACCATTATTTTATGCAAATGAGTCCTTGCAACAAAGGAAGAAGAAGCCCTATAGATTAGAAATGAAAAAACTGTCTCATTATTCACCAATTAAAACACTCAATATATATAAAAAAAGGTAATCTAGGCCAACCACACCTTTTTTTTTAATGAAATTTAATGGATTTAGAGTATCAAAGATGTATAAATGTGCTTGCTACAAAAAATATAATATTTGCAGTTGACGAAAAGTTAATTATGAGATGATTTTGTGCAAATGAGTCCTTGCAATGAAATGAGAAGCCTTGTTATAAAAAATGAAGAGGTGGTCTCATTGTTTAAGAATTAAGCCATTCATTAAGTTCAGAGTACACAACGTGTGTAATGGAATTCAATGGTTTAGAGTATCAAAGGTTTACAAATGTGCTTATTCCAATGAATATAATGTTTTGTGTAGACATAAAAGTTAATGCACCAACATTTTGTATAAATGAGTCTTTGCACTGAGGGAAGGAGCCTTGTTGGTTAGAAATGTAGAGATGATTATAAGAAAAGGTAATCTAGATCAATCACACTTTTTATTACATGGTTTGAATGTTTCATTACCTAAAAGCTATTGATCTTGATTATGTTTTCTAACATGGTTCAAATGATTCATTATTTGAAAGATCATGCTATCTCTTCAATCTTTACTAGCAATGCTTCACTTTTGTTCCATACAAAATGAACATGAAATTCACGCTTTTTTACACTGAAGTTTTGATTCAATGTGACAACCACGTCAATACACCTTTGGTAGACTAAATTAATGAATTCCATACACCAAAGGAGTTAATGATCTTGATTAACTTTTTCAGTATGGTTTGAATGATTAATTGTGTAAAAGATGAGACCACCACTTCATTTCTTGCTAACAAGTCTTGTCCTTTTGTTGCCAGGACTCACTAAGATAAATGATCATGAAATGAATCATTTTGTCTACACCAAACATTAGATTCTCTGTGATATGCACATGAATACACCTTTGGCAATCTATCCATTCAAATCTATCAAACAAAGGACTCCTTGATTTTGATTAGCTATTCTTCCAAGGATTGAATGGTTCAATCTTGAAGGGTATGACCTATACTTCATTTCATGCTAATATGGCTTCCTCTTTCATTGAAAGGACTCATTTAGAAAAAATGATCATGAGACATTGATAGTTCTTGATAAGTTCTTTAGTTTTTCAAATAAATCAAAGGAGTAAATTTTCACTAATGTTATGCTCTTTTTAAGAAAAAAATCAAGCTTATTTATATGCTGAATTAATAACCTTAAAAACCAAAAAAAAAAAAGTTAGTTATGAATGAACATATATCTCCTTATTTTGGTATTAAAACATTTAATATAGATAAGAATAGCTAATTTAGACCAATCACACCTTTATTTGATGCAATTCAATGGATTTAGAGTACCAACAATGTAGAAATGAGCTTCATACAATCAATACAATACTTATTGTTGACAAAAAATTATTTTTGAGACCATTTTGTGTGAATGAGTCCTTGTAATGAAAAAGGAAGCCATGTTGTCAAAAAAATGAAGAGGTGTTCTCATTGTTTGAGAATTAAACATTCAATATTTGTAAGGAAAGCTAATCAAGAATTCAATGGTATTAAAGGTGTGGAAATGTGCTTGTTCCAAATAATATAATGTTTTTAGGTTGACATAAAAGTTAATGTCACCATCATTTTGTGTAAATAAATCTTTGCAGCAAAGGACCCTTATTAGCTAAAAATGAAGAGATTGTCACATTATTTAGTAATTGGAACACTCTTTATGTATAAAAAAATAGTAATCTAGATAAATCACACATTTTTTTTATGGACATCAATGGGTTTAGGGTACCAAAAATGAAGAAATGAGCTTATTACAAGGAATATAATGTTTGTTGTTGACCAGAAAACTAATGAGTCTTTGTAACAAAAAGAGAAATCTTGTTATCAAAAAATTAAGAGATAGCCCCATTGTTCAAGAATTAAACCATTCAATACTTATAAGAACAACTTATGAAGATCAATGGCTCATTTACTTGATGGAATTGAAAGGTTCAAAGCACTAAAGACTCAATGCATATGAGAAAAGCTAATCAAGACCAATCAAACATTTTTTTTAATGAAATTCAATCGATTTAGAACACTAAAGATGTACAAATGAATTTGTTGCATTAAATATAATGTTTGTTGTAGACACAAAAGTTAATTATGACATCATTTAGTGGGAATGAGTCCTTGTAATGAAAATAGAAGCATTGTTATCAAAAAATGCAGAAGCAATGTCATTGTTTGGGAATAAAACTATTCTATACCTTTAAGGAAAGCTAATCAAGATTAATGATTCATTTGCTTGATGGAATTCAATGCATTTAGAGTACCAAGGGCACTCAAATGTGCTTGGTTTAATTAATATTATGTTTTGTGTTGACACAAAAGTTAATTTCATTATGATTTTAAGTAAAGGAGTCCTTGCAATGAAGACAGCAACCTTGTTAGTTAGAAAAGAAGAGACAATCTCATTATTTAGCAATCAAAACACTCAATTAGTATATTAAAAGTTAATCTAGACCAATCAAACCTATTTTTGATGAAATTCAATGGATTTAGAGCACCAAAAATGTACAAACGAGCTTGTTGCAATGGATATAATGTTTGATATTGGCACAAAAGTTAATTATGAGATTATTTTGTGGTAATGAGCTCGTGCAATGAAAAGAGAGTTTTGTTATCAAAAAAGGAAGTGGACACTTTGTTTGAGAATTAAACCATTAATACCTGTAAGGAAAGCTAATTAAGATTAATGACTTATTTACTTGAAGGAATTCAATGAGTTTATAGTACAAAAGGTGTGCAAATGTGCTTGGTCCAATGAATGTCATGTTTTATGTACAAAAGGTGTGCAAATGTGCTTGGTGTAATGAATGTAATGTTTTGTGTACAAAAGGTGTGCAAATGTGCTTGGTCCAATGAATGTAATGATTTGTGTACAAAAGGTGTGTAAATGTGCTTGGTCGAATGAATGTAATGTTTTGTGCAGACACAAAAATTAATTTCACATTCTTTTTGTGTAAATGTGTCCTTGTAATGAAGTGAGGAGCCCTATTAATTAGAAATGAAGAGATAGGGTCATTATTATAGAATTAAAACACACAATGCATATGAGAAAAGATAATTTAGACCAATCACACCTTTTTTTTTTATGGAATTCAGTAAATTTTGAGTACCAAAGATGTACAATTATCATTGTCTTTATTTTTAGGGATTTTAAGGTTGTTTAATTTAGCCTATAATAAGATTGATTTCATTTTTTAAAAGTGCAAAACATTAGTAAAACTAAAATTGAGAGTTTTCTTCCTTAGTTCTTTCAAGAACAAACTCTTCTTATGGCATTTAACTTGACTTATCAATCCTTTCTTTGCTAAACTATGACATCCATATGCTTCTTTATACCTTAGGTTCATGTTCCTTATACATTGGGTCTAGGTTTTTCATAATTGAAATATGATTTAGCTTTCTTGGGTTCTTGTTCGATTAGTTGTATATGATGGGTCCCTAAGACACATCTTTGGGGATTCACATCAGTAAATATCAAAGCTTTAAGGATTATATGTTTATTTATCTAAAATTTGAGTTCTTCTTCTTAACCACATTCTATAACCTCTTGTTCTTTGAATTTGCAAAGACTAGCTTTTCTTTTATTTTTTACTACAAACCCTAGGTTGCTAGCCACATTCTATAGATACTTTATTGCCTTATTTCTTTCTAATTCCTACAATGATTTAGATATAATTAATCCTTTTACTTGTGTGTTTGGTATTTAATCTTATTATATTTTTCTTTGATTCTAATTTGTTAGAACTAGTTGGTTATAAGGTGATTTTAATTGAGCTTGATTTGTTCAATAAAGGAATGAGAGTAAATCCAAATTTATATAGTGTCCAAACATAAGAGTGACTATCATACTATGAGGGAGTGGAGTGAAACATGTGAGGGAGTGCATGTAAGGTTGTTCCCAACAATTTTTTTTTTTTATGCAAGTGATGATTTGAGACAAGGAGAAAGGAAATGATGAGATCCATGAAGGAATTGATGCATGGAGGGCTTCTATGGGTCCATTAAGCGTTCAAGAAGGGCTAATGACATGTTTAAGAGTTGAAAGGACGAAAGAGGCAAATAGTAGGCTAATTAAAGAAATTTGGGCTAAAGAAGATGATTCAAGCTTAAAGGGTAGCAAATCACATCTTAATGTGGGCCAAGGCTTTATTAATTTCATTAAAGTAAAATTAGGAGTTTGTTATGGTATAAGAGTTTACAATAAAATAAGAGTGTTCTTATATTTTAGGAGTTTGTTATTGTCTTTATTTTTAGGATTTTTATGATTTTTAATTTAGCCTATAAATATGCTTGATTTCATTGTTAAAAAGAGTAGAACATTAATGAAAATAAAAGTGAGATTTTCTTATTTTGTCCTTTAATCAAGAACTAACTTTTCTTGTGATGTTTAACCCAACTTATTACTCTTAAATCCCTTCTTTGCTAGAGGATGCCATTCATACCCTTCTTTATAGCTTAAGTTTGTGTTCCTTGAATATTAAATCTAGGACCTGCATAATTGAAACCTGATTTAGCTTTCTTGGGTTCTTGTTTGATTCCTTATGTGCATGGAATCCCTAAACCACACCTTTTGGGATTCACATTACAATGTCATTATTCAAGAACTAAAACACTCAATACATTAAGAAATGGTAATCTAGACTAGTCATATTTTTTTTTTAATGATGTTAACACAAAAGTTAATTACAAGATCATTTTGGGGGAATGAGTCCTTACAATGAAAAGCCTTGTTATCAAAAAATGAAGAGGTAGTCTTATTGTTTAGGAATTAAACTATTCAATACATTAAAGTAAAGCAAATTAAGATCAATGACCCATTTACCTAATCATGATCAATGACTTATTTATTTGATGGAATTCAATGGGTTTAGAGTACCAAAGGTGTGCAAACATGCTTGTTCCAATGAATATAATGTTTTATGTAGACAAAAAAAAAGTTAATTTCACCATCATTTTGTGTAAATGAGTCCTGGTAATGAAGGAAGGTGCCTTGCTAGCTAGAAATGAAGGGAAGGTCTTATTTAGGCATTCAAACACTCAATTTGTATAAGAAAAGGTAATCTAGAACAATCACACCTTTTTTTGATGGAATTCATTGCATTTAGAGACCAAAGCAAATGAGCTTGTTGCAAGTAATATAATGTTAATTGTTGACATTAATGTTAATTTTGTGATCATTTTATGTGAATGAGTCCTTGTAATGGAAAGAGAAGCCCTATTATCAAAAAAATAAAGTAACAATCTCTTTGTTTGATAATTAAACCTTTCAATACTCTTAAGGAAAACTAATCAAGATCAATGACATATTTACTAGATGGAATTCAATGGGTTTAGAGTACCAAAGATCTAGAAATAAGCTTGTTGCATTGAATACATTGTTTATTGTTGTCACAATAGTTAATTATGAGATCATTTTGTGCGAATGAGTCATTGTAACAAAAAGAGAATTCTATTTATCAAAAAATGATGAAGCAATCTCTTTGTTCAAGATTTAAACCATTCAATACCTATAAGGAATGCTAAATGAGTTCATTAACTCATTTGCTAGAATGCAATGCGTTCAAAGTACCTAACGTGTATAAATATGCTTGTTCCAATGAATATAATGTTTTATGTAGGAATAAAAGTTAATTTCACCATCATTTTGTGTAAATGAGTCCTTGTAATGTAGGAAGGAGCCTTGTTAGGTAGAAATGAAGAGATGATGATGAGATACATAGAGGTTCAAAAGCATGAAGGGCTTCTAAGGATCTGTTAAGGTTTCAAGAAGGGCTAATAACATGTTTGAGAGCCAAAAGAATGAATGAGGCACTTAACCGACTGATTAAAGAAATTTAGGCTAAATAAACTATTTTAAGATTAAAGAAATGAACTATTAATGCAGAGATTAATGGAAAGCTTATTAGCTTTAAATTTACTTCCATTCTTTAATATAAAGAAATTGATTTGATTTAGAAAAGGATTAAGAGGAATGAAAGATTTTTTAGTTCTCTAACTAATGAAATTACTTATAAGCATTTACAATAGAAACTTAAAACTCCCTTTAATCAAAAACAAAAATACAAGGAGTACATTAAGAAATAGAATCAAAAAATGAAAAGGTGGTCTTATTGTTTGAGAATTAAGTAATTCATTATGTTTAAAAGAAAGCTAATCAAGATCATAGACTCATTTACTTGATGGAACTCAATGGGTTTGAAGTACCAAAGGTGTGCAAACATGCTTGTTCCAATGGATATAATGTTTTGTGGAGACACTAAAGTTAATTTTACCCTTATTTTGTGTAAATGAGTCATTGCAATGAAAAAAGAAGACTTCTTAGGAATTGAACCATTCAATACCTATAAGGAAAGCTAACAAAGATTAATGACAACTTGATGGAATTTAATGGATTTAGTGTACCAAAGATGTGCAAATGAGCTTATAGCTATGAATATAATGTTTGCTATCCACAGAAAAGATAATTATGAGATCATTTTGTGTGAATGAATCCTTGCAACAAAAAGAAAAGTCTTGTTATCAAAAAATGAAGAGATGGTCTCATTGTTCAAACATTAAACCATTGATTGAATACCTATAAGGTAAGCTAAAGATCAATTAATAATTTACTTGATGGAATTCATTGGGTTCAAAATACCAAAGGTGTGCAAACATGCTTAATCACATGAATATAATATTTTGTGTCAACACAAAATTTAATTTCACCATTATTTTGTGTAAATGAGTCTTTGTAATGGAGGAAGGAACCTTGTTAGCTAGAAATGAAAAGAAGGCCTCATTATTCAAGAATTGAAGCACTCAATATATATAAGAAATGGTAATATAGACCAGTCACACCTTTCTTTGATGTAATTAAATGGATTTAGAATACAAAAGATGTACAAATGAGCTTGTTGTAAAGAATATAATGATTATTATTGGGACATACAAAAGATGTACAAATGAGCTTGTTGCAAAGAATATAATGATTATTATTGGGACAAAAGTTAATTACAAGATCATTTTGGGTGAATGAGCCCTTGTAACAAAAGAGAAGTCTTGTTATCAAAAAAATGAAAAAATTGTCTCATTGTTTGGGAATAACACCATCAGATACCTATAAGGAAAGCTAATCAAGATCAATGACTCTTTTACTTGATAGAATTCAATGCATTCAGGATACCAATGGTATACATATGTGCTTATTCTAATGAATAAAATGTTTTATGTAGACATAAAAGTTAATTTCACCATCCTCTGACCAAGCCATTGCTAAGATCTATGTTGTAGGATTCTCAAGACAACTCAAAGGCTGGTGGGATCACATACTCACTTTGGCTAACCACGATAACATTTTCCAAGCTATCAAGAGAGATGTTCATGGTAAACCTCTCCTTAATAATAACTAACAAACAATCCCCGATGCTATGGCAAGTCTTATCTTTGCCATAACAAAGGTGATCCATCTCACCTAAAGGATAAGAATGTCAAACTTTTATCCAATCTTAAATGCAAATATCTACACAATTTTTGTTGGCACAAAGATATGTTTCTAATGTGAGTCATGCAATGGGACAATGCAAATCAAGTTTTCTAGAAAGAAAAGTTTTTGGTAGGAGATTACCAAGGCTACTCGATAATAAAGTAAAATCTAAACTGCAAGCTCACTATAATGGTCAAATTCCTTATCATCAGTTGACTTCTAGTGAACTGATAAGCTTTGTCAAAAAGGACTGTAGATCTGTGCAAATCTAATCTCCAAAAATAGATAAAGTAGGAACAACAGTGGAATCAGAAGGAGTTAGGATCCTTTTGTGCCCAATTTGATGATAACCTCTATCAGAAAGAAAAAAGACCAAAAGAAAGCATAGGCCCAATACCAAATGAAAAAAATCCTTTTTACTCATAATCTAAGCCCAACAAACACCAACAATCTTCTAAGCCCAAAACAACTTCTAGGCCCAAACCTAATATGCCTCATTTAACAATGAAATCAAACCTATTTATAGGAAGAATTAACAATCACAGAGAAACCTTATAAATAAGGGCAAACATCCTAAGTAGGTTGACAATAAATCTACTCCTTTTTTTGGTAGTTATTGTAGAAACCCTACTCCTACATTTTAGGAGTTATCATAGAAACTCTTACGATCACTTAACATAGGCCTGTTTAGTGTACTTACAAAATTAATAAAGTCTCAGCCCATATTAAGATATCATTTGCCACCATTTAGGCTTGCATTAGCTTTTTTGGCCCAAATTTATTCATTCAACTTGCATTAAGATATGCTTTGCTACCCTTCAAGCTTGAATTATCTTCTTTGGCCCAAATTTCTTCAATTAGTCTACTAAGTGCCTCTTTCATCCATTGAGCTCTTGAATGTGATTAAAGAAATTTAGGCCAAACTAGATAATTCAAGCTTAAAGGGCAACAAAGCATATCTTATTGTGGGCTAAGGCTTTACTAATTTGATTGGACAACCTAATGGGTCAGGTTTACAGCAAAATCTAGTCCTAAATAAGAATTTGTTATAAAATAGGAGTCTATAATAAAAGAGGAGCATTCTTACATTTTAGGAGTTTATGATCATCTTTATTTTTAGGGCTTTTAAGGTTCTTAAATTAGCTTATAAATAGGCTTGATTTCATTGTGAAAAAAACATAACTGAAAATTAAAGTGAGAATTTTTTCCTTCAATTTTTTCAAGAGTTAAGAACTTATTTTAGTACAAATGAGCTTAACCCCTCTTTGTCTGGTGTTATTTCTCTTTTGCAAGAATTTGGTGATTTTTTTTTTAAGTATGAAATGCTTTGCCACCTTTTGAGGGGAATAGAACATTATATTGAATTAATCCCTAATGCAACAATTCCAAAGGATTCAACATTGCAAACTAGCAACCTTGTTAGTGTGAATTGAAGAGGGGTTCTCCTTATTCAAGAATTGAACCTTTCAGTGCCAATAATCAAAATCTAATCAAGATTAATGACTCCCTTGTTTGATGGAATTCAATGGACCGAAAGTATCAATGGCATGCAAACATGTTTATAGCAATGAATATGATGTTTGGTATAGACTCAAAAGTTGATTTTAAGATCATTTTGTGTGAAGGACAAATATTAAATTCATTGCAACAAACTTGTTTCTACATCTTCGGTACTCTAAATCCATTGAATTCCATAAAAAAAAGGTGCAATTGGTCTAGATAACCTTTTCATATATCTATTAAGTGTTTCAATTATAGAATAATGAGATCATCTCTTCATTTCAAACAAAAAAGGCTCCTTTCATTACTAATGAGTTCCATGGAGGAGTTGGTGCATGAAGGGCTTCTAAAGATCCATTGAGCATTCAAAAAATGGCCAATGACAGGTTTAAGAGCTAAAAAGAAGGAAGAAGCACTTAGTGGGTTGATTGAAGAAATTTGGGTCAAAGAAGCTAATTCAAGCTTGAAGGGCAACAAAAGATATCATAATAAGGCTTGAGACTTTATTAAATAAATATGTTGAATGGGCCAATGTTAAGTGATTGTGAGGAATTTCGTAACAACTCCTAAAACAAATAGGAGTAGATTTGTTGTTAGCTTATTTAGGAAATGAGAATTTTCTCCTTTGGTTCTTTCTCAAACTAGAGAAATTATCAAGAACTAACTCTTCATGTGGCATTTAACTCAACTCATCACACCCAAATCTGTTATTTTCTCAAGTGTGATATCCGTATCCTTCTTTATACCTTGGGTTCATTTTCCTTGAACATTGGATCTAGGTCTTACATGATTGAAATCTAATTTTGCTTTCTTGGGTTCTTGTTTGATTCCTTATGCATGATAGGTCTCCAAGCCACATGTTTGGGGGTTTAGTTTAGCTAGTATCATAGCTTTAGGGCTTAAATTAGGTTTATTTATCTAAATTTGAGTTTTTCTTTTGTTCTTCTTCTTAGCCTCATTCTAAAACCTCTTTTTCTTTGAATCTACAAACCCTGGTTAATATTTTTTTTAGTAGGCAAAACCTAGTTTTTCTTTTCTTGTCTTTAAATCCATGTAAAAAGAAACAATAAGCAATGTTTTTTGTTGCAATGAACAATTATATTAAGTGAAGTAAATGCAGGCAACAAGCTTTATATTAAGTGAAGTCATCCAATTTGTCTTTCCCATGAAATGTAAAGTCTTGTCCTAGAAAATTGAAGAGATAGTCTCATTATTCAGTAATTAAACCATTCAATACCCACATGGAAAGCTAAAAAAGATCAATGATTCACTTTACTTGGTGGAACTCAATGGGTATAGAGTACCAAAGGTGTGCACATGTGCTTGTTTGAATTGATATAATATTTTGAGTAGACACAAATGTGCTTATACATATTGGGTGTTTTGATTCTTAAATAATGAAATCATCTCTTCATTTTTAACTCACAAAGTTCCTTTCATTGTAAACATTGATTTACACAAAATATGCATAAGAAATGGTAATCTAGACAAATCACACCATTTTTTTTGGAAAAAAAAAAATATACAAACGAGTTGTTGCAATATAATATTTGTTGTTTAACCAAAAATTAATTATGAGCTCATTTTACCTGAATGAGTCCTTGGAATGATAGAAGGGGACTTCCTAACAAGGAATGAAAAGATGGTCTTATTCAAAAAATGAAACTCTCAATAAGAATTTCAAATGGTAATCTAGATAAATTACAACACTCTTTGATGAAATTCATGGATTTAAGTACCAAAGATGTACAAATGAGCTTGTTTCAATGATTATAACATTTTGTGTAGATGCAAATGTTAGTTTCTCCATCATTTTGCATAAATTTGTCCTTCCAATGAAAAGTAAATTCTTGTCTTGAAATATTGAAGTGATTGTCTCTTTGTTTAGGAATTAAACCATTCAATACTTACAAGAAAAGATAAAACTGATCAATTACTCATTTTACCTTATGGAACTTAATTAATATAGAGTACCAGAGGTGTGCACACGTGCTTGGTCCATTTAATATAATGTTTTGAGTAGACACAAACATGCTTATATGTATTAAGTGCTTTAATTCCTAAATAAAGAGATTGTCTCTTTATTTCTAACTTACAAAGCTCTTTCTTTCATTCAAACACTCTTTTACACAAAATATGTAAAAGAAATGGTAATCTAGACCAATCACACCAATTTTTGATGGAATGGATGTATTATACCAGAGATGTACAAATGAGCTATTTGCAATGAATATAAGGTTTGTTGATGGCAAAAAAGCTAATTACAATATCAGTTTAAATGAGGTTTTGCAATGAAGGAAAGGTGACCTTGTTAGTTAGAAATGAAGAGATGGCCTCATTTAGGAAATGAAACTCTTAATACATATTTGAAAAAAGTAATCTAGACCAATCACACCCTTTTATGATGTGATTCAATAGGTACAAAGTACCAAAGGTGTACAGACAAGCTTGTTGCAATGAATATAATGTTTTGTGAAGTCAAAAATGTTAATTTCATTATCATTTTATGTAAATTTCTTCTTCCAATGATAAGTGAAGTCTTGTCATGAGAAATTGAAGAGACAATCTCTTTGTTCAAGAATTAAACCATTCAATACCTATAAGGAAGGTCAATAAAGATCAATGACTCATTTTACTTGAGGGAATTCAATGGCAACAATGTACCAAAGGTGTTTAAACATGCTTGTTCCAAGGATTATAATGCTTTATGTAGACACAAACTTGTTTATACATATTGAGTTTTTTAGTCCCTAAATAATGAGACTATTTCTTCATTTCTAACTAACAATCTTCTTCTTTCATTGTAAGCACTCATTTACACAAAATATGTATAAGGATGGGCAATCTAGGCTAATCACACAAATTTTTGATGTAATTCAATGGATTTAATGAATGAAGGATGTAAAAATAAGCTTGTTGCAAGGAATATAATGCTATTTATGTAAATGAGTCCTTACAACAAAGGAGGAGCCTTGTTAGCTAGAAATAAAAGGATGGTCTCATTCAGGAAATGAAACTTTTAATAAATATTTGAAAAGGTAATCTAGGCCAGTAACACCTATTTTTGATGAAATTTAATGGATTTAAGGTACCAAAGATTCATAAATGAGCTTGTTACAATGAATATAATGTTTTGCGTAGACAAAAATGTTAATTTTACCATCATGTAAATTTGTCCTTCCAATGAAAATTGGATCCTTCTCAAGAAAAAATGAAGAGATTATCTTGTTCTTTAGGAATTAAACCATTCAATACCTATGAGGAAAGCTAATTAAGATTAGTGATTCATTTTACTTGATGGAATTCAATGGGCATAAAGTACCAAAGTTGTTCAAACATGCTTGTTTTGATGATTATAATGTTTTGTGTAGACACAAATGTTCTTATATGTATTAAGTGTTTTAATTCTTGAATAATGAGACTGACTCTTCATTGCAAACTAACAAAGCTCCTACTTTCATTGCAAGCACTTATTTACACAATATTTAAAAAAAAAAATGGTAATCTTTGCCAGCCACACCATTTTTTTGATGGAATTCAATGGATTTTGGGCAGCAAAGATGTGCAAATAACTTTGTTGTAATGAATATAATGTTTTGTGAGGACAAAAATGGTAATTTCACCATCCTTTTGTGTAGCTTTGTCCTTCTAGTGAAATATGACATCTTATCATGAAAAATTGAAGAGATCATCTCATTGTTCAAGTATTAGGCCTTTCAATACCTATAAGGAAAACTAATAAAGATTGATGACTCATTTTACTTGATGGAATTCAATGGGTACATAGTACCAAAGGTGTGCAAATGTGCTTGCTCTAATGAATATAATGTTTCAATTCCTAAATAATGAGATTGTCTCTTCATTTCTAGATAAAAAAGCTTCTTCTTTCATTGCAAGCACTCATATACACAAAATATATATAAGAAATGGTAAACTAGACTAATCACACCATTTTTTAAAAGAATTCAATGGATTTAGTGTACCAAGGATGTACAAATGAGCTTATTGCAATGAATATAATGTTTGTCATTGACACAAAAGTTAATTAAAAAATCTATTCATATGAATCAGTCCTTGCAATGGAGGAAGGAGGCCTGTTAGCCAAAAATTAAGAGATGGTCTCATTTAGAAAATAAAACTCTCAGTATGTATTTGAAAAGGTAACCTAGACCAATCATACCTTTTTTTCTTTTGATGAAATTCAATGAATTTGGAGTACCAAAGAGGTATAATCGAGCTTGTTGCAATGAATATAATGATTCTTGTGGACATAAATGTTAATTTCATTATCATTTTGTGAAAATTTGTCCTTCCAATGATAAGTGAAGTCTTGTCATGAAAATTAAAGAGTCAATCTCATTGTGTAAAAATTAAACCATTTAATCCCTATAAGTAAAACTAATAAAAATCAATGAATCATTTCACTTGATGGAATTCAATGGCGACATAATACCAAAGGTGTGCAATTGTGCTTGTTCTAATGAATATAATGTTTTGTGTAGACACAAATGTGCTTATATATATTGAGTGCTTCAATTCCTAAATAATGAGACTCTCTTCATTTCAATCTAACAATGCTCCTTCTTTTGTTGTAAGCACTCATTTACATAAAATATGTAAAAGAAATGGTAATATAGGCTAACCACACCATTTTTTAATGGAATTTAAAGGATTTTGATTTCCAAAGTTGTATTATTGCAATGAATATAATATTTTGTGTTGACACAAATGTTAATTTCACCACCATTTTCTATAAATTTGTCCTTCCAAAGCTCCTATAAGGAAAACTAATAAAGAACAAATACTCATTTTACTTGATCAAATTCAATGGGTACAAGGTACCAAAGTTTTGCAAGTGTGCTTGTTCCAATAATTGTAATGTTTTGTGTAAACACAAATGTACTTTTAGGTATTGAGTGTTTCAATTCCTAAACTAACAAAGCTCTTTCTTTCATTGCAAGCACTCATTTACACATAATATGTATAAGAAATGGTAATCTAGACCAATCACACCATTTGTTAATAGAATTCAATGGATTTAGTGTACAAAGGATGCATAAACAAGCCTATTGCAATAAATATTATGTATGTTGTTGACACTAAAGTTAATTAAGAGACCTTTTTGTGTGAATGAGTCCTTGCAATAATGAAAGGGTCCTTGTTAGCTAAAAATGAAGAGATAGTCTCATTGAGGAAATGAAACACTGAATATGTATTTGAAAAGGTAATCTATACCAAAGAAGCCTTTTTTTGAAGAAATGCAATGGATTTAGAGGACCCAAGAGGTACCAACAAGCTTTTGCGATGAATATAATATCTTGTGTAGACACTAATGTTAATTTCACTATCACTTGTGTAAATTTGTCCTTCCAATGAAAAGTGAACTCTTATCATGAAAAATTGAAGAGATAGTCTCATTGTTTAGGAATTAAACAATTCAATACCTATAAGGAAACAACAAAGATCAATGACTCATTTCACTTGATGGAATTCAATGAGTACGGAGTACCAAAGGTGTGCAAACATGCTTGTTCCAATGAATATAATATTTTGGATAGACACAAATGTGCTTATACATATTGAGTGTTTCAATTCCTAAATAATGAGATTGTCTCTTTATTTCTAACTAACAAAGCTTTGCTATTCATTGCAAGCACTCATTTACAAAAAATATGAATAAGAAATGGTAATATAGACCAATCACACCTTTTTCTTTTGATGAAATTCAATGGATTTAGATTGCCAAGAAGAAGAAATGAGCTTGTTGTAATGAATATAATGTTTTATGTTGACATAAAAAATAATTTAACTATCTTATTGCATAAATTTGTTCTTCTAATGAAAAGTGGAGTCTTGTCATGAAAAATTAAAGAGACAGTCTCATTGTTTAGGAATTAAATAATTCAATACCTATAAGGAAATATAATAAGGACCAAAGACTTATTTTACTTGATGGAATTCAATGGGTACAAAGTATCAAAGTTGCACAAATGTGCTTGTTCCAATGAATATTATGTTTTTTGTAGTCATAAATGTGCTTATACATATCAACTGTTTCAATTCCAGAATAACGAGCTTGTTTCTCCAGTTCAAACTAACATGGCTTTTTCATTTGATGGAAGCACTCATTTACACAAAATAGGTATAAGAAATGATGATCTAGACCAATCACACTAATTTTTTTATTGAATTCACCAAAAATGTACAAATGAGTTATTTTCAATAAATATAATGTTTTATGTTGACACAAATGTTGATTTCATCATCATTTTGCATAAATTTGTCCTTCCAATGATAAGAGAAGTATTGTCATGAAAAATTAAAGAGGCAATCTCATTGTTGAGGAATTAAACCATTCAATACTTGAAAGGAAAGCTAATCTATCAATGACTGATTTTACTTTATGGAATTCAATGGGTACAGAGTACCAAAGGTGTGTAAATGTGCTTGCTCCAATGATTATAAGGTTTTTGTGTTGGCATAAACATGCTTAGATGTATTGAGTATTTCAATTGCTAAATAATGAGATTGTCTCTTCATTTTTAACTAACAAAAGTTCTTCTTCCACTCATTTACACAAAATATGTATAAAAAATTATCATATAGACCAATCACACCATTTTTTGATGGAATTCAATGGATTTACTGTACTGAAGATGTACAAATGAGCTTGTTGCAATGAATATAATGTTTGTTATGAATATAATGCTTGTTGCAAGAAGGATTATCAACCTTATGTGAAATGAAAAACTTCTTATGAGAAGAAAGGAAAAGACCAAAGAAAATGCCTATAGAGCCAAAACAAAAGAAAACAATTGTTTGCTATAAATGAGGCAAAATAGGGCACTATTAAAATAAATGCAAAACAAAGCAAAAAATTCAAGAGCTAACTCTTGATGAAGGTCTTAAAAAATCCTTGATGCACATTTTCTTAGTAAAAAGTGATTCTAATGAATCAAATTTAGAAATTAAAGTTCTTGAAGAAGATAATTCTTTTAAGTCTAATTTTGACACTAGCCACAAAGGAAAATGTGATCCCTATCAAGATGTGTAAATATAATGCCTTATTAGTCTTAACAAAAATAGATAACATCATTTTGGATCTTATTGACAAGATTCCAAATCCCAAAGACAAACAAGAACAACTAGAAAATTATTTAAATCTAGCAAAAGATCATATGCTAGTTTTAGCCAACAAAAAGTTGAAACAGAAGAAAGTTATAGTATAAAAATTGTCATACATAGAATAAAGAAAGCACTTCTAGCATAAAAACTAGAGAGGAACCAACAATAATGGAGCTTAAAGTTGACATTAAAGAATTAAAAATTGAGCTTAGAAAATTAAAAGATGATATTATTATCCTAGAGACTATTACTAAAGATACAGAAGAAAGTGCTCTAGATCTACCTAACACTTCATTGAAAGAAGATGGGTTAGAAACTCTTCAAAATGTTAATCTTATTGATAGGGTTATGGGTAATAATAGGAATGTTATGCCCTTTGGATTAAAAAAATACTCTTTCAAATTTTCAAAAAATTATAAACAAAATATTTAATGCTTATTTAGCATTTGCTCTTATTTATATTGATGATGTATTGTTTTTTTCTAATACCATTGAACAACATTTTAAGCATTTAAATTTTTACTTAAATATCATGAAATGGGTAGGTTTAGTTGCTTCTTCTAAAAAAATGAATTTATTTCAAACCAAGATTTGATTTTTTGGTCAAATCATTGAAAATGGAATTATAATGCCCATAAATCAAGCAATTGAGTTGCCTCTAAATTTCCTGATGAAATTAGGGACAATTAACAATTTGCAATGCTTTTGGAAGTTTGAATTGTCTTTCAAAATTTTATAAAGTGTTAGCCTATGATGATAAAACCTTATTTGAAAGGCTTAAAAGGGATCCTCCAAATTGGATTGATCACCATAACTTTCCTATTATTACAACAAAAATACAAGTTCAATTTGCAATGAATTCTTTGATATGTGTAGAAATCTCCATTGCTTTTTGGAGTAGGAATAAGCATATTGTGGAATTGCCTTATGAGTTGACTTTCAATGAAGTCAAATTCTTACCAAAGCTAGGCCCATTCTTTGAGGCCAAGTGATTTAGAAATTTGTAAAACAAAAATTGCTGAACCCTTAAAGAAAGGGCTTAATAGAAAAGGTGATAGCCCCTATAGTTGTCTTGCATTTAATGTAGAAAATATAGCTAAATTGGAATAAGAAGTTCTAAGATTGGTAATTAATTACAAACCTTTAAATAAGGTTTTACGTTGGATTCGGTACCCAATACCTAATAAAAAGGATTTACCAAACCAACTTTATGAAGTTAAAATCTTTTCAAATTTTAATATGAAATTTGGTTATTGGCAAATCCAGATCACATAAGGAATTGAACCAAAGAAAGTTTGTTAGGAAGAAATGAAGTGATTATTTCATATTGAACCACTTAATACTTATAAGAAAGGATAATCATGCTCAATTACTCATTTTTTTATGGAAATTAATGGATTAATAATGTGACTGTCATAAGGTAGCTATTAGTGTCATTAATAAATGTTTAGTGCATACACTAATGATAATTTCATGATCAATTTGTGTGAATGAGTCCTTACAACTAAATGAGAAGACTTATTAACAAGAAATGACGTGGCAATTTTATTTTTCTAGAACTAAACCATTCAATACCTATAAGAAAGGATGATCACAATCAATGACTCCTTTGTTTGGAAAAATTTAATGGAGTTAAAGTGCCAAAATCATAAGGTTGTCACTGTTGTGAGTAATATAAAGTTTGGTGCATACACCATTGTTAATTTTATGATCTACGAATGAGTCCTTGCAACTAAGAGAGAAAGCTTGTTAGTAAGAGATGAAGTAATAGCTTCTTCTTGAATTGAACCATTCAATACTTACAAGAAAGGATAATTATGATGAATGACTCCTTTGTTTGAAGGAATTCATTGCATTTAGAGTGTCATAGTTGTAAGGTCATTATTTTCAGGATAAATATAATGTTTTGTACATATAATGAACCCAAGAACCTAGTTCACATTAACAAAAATATAAATTCATCCATGTTGGGATAACATTAAAACTTGCTCTACCCAATTGGGTTTAAACAACTCAGCAATTATCTATGTAAGTGATAAACAACAGAATCATTTTCATAACTCCATATAAGGAGAAGTTGAATCAAGTTTAAGTGACAGACCTTTTTAGTTCTCATGTTTTTCAAACTCTACATTGTCATATTCAGACTTGGAATTGTGATATTCATAACATTTAGAAGGAGTCTTTTTAGTTAGAAATGAAGAAATGGTCTTGTTATTCAGGAACTGAAACACATAATACATATAAGAACACACACAAACAAGCTTGTTGCAATGAATATAATGTTTATTGCTAACACAAAAGTTAATTGTGAGATCATTTTGTGTGAATGAGTCCTTACAATGAGAAGAGAAGCTTTGTTATGAAAAAAATGAAGTGATGGTCTCATAATTTAGAAATTAAACCATCCAATACCTATGGGGAAAGCTAATAAATATCAATTACTCATTTAGTGGATGGAATTCAATGGGTTTAGAGTATTAAAGGTGTACAAGCATGCTTGTTCCAATGAATACAATGTTTTATGTAGACATTAAAGTTAATTTCATCATCATTTTGTGTAAACAAGTCCTTACAATGAAGGAGCCTTGTTAGCTAAAGATGAAAAGATGGTGATTCAAGAATTGAAACACATAATATGTTTAAGAAAGATGTAATCTACACCAATCACACCTTTTTCTTGATCAAATTCAAAGGATTTAGATCACCAAAGATGTACAAACGAGTTTGTTGCAATGAATATCATGCTTGTGATTGACATAAACTATAATTACGATATCATTTTGTGTGAAAGTCCTTACAATGAAAAGTAAAGTCATGTTATCAAAAAATGAAGAGAGGATCTTATTGTTCAGAAATTAAACCATTCAATACCTATAAAGAAAGCTGATACAAGATCAATTACTTGTTATCAAAAAATGAAGAGATGGTATCATGTTCAGGAATAAAACCATTAAATACCTACAATGAAAGCTAATCAACATCAATGACGGATTTTCTAGAAGGAATTTAGTGTATTTAAAATGCCAAAGACGTACAATGGATGCTTGTTCCAATGAATAGAATGTTGTGTGTAGAAGCAAAAGTTAATTTTACCATCATTTTGGGTAAATGAGTCCTTGAAACAAAAGAAGGAGCCTTGTTAACTAGAATTAAAGAGAAGGTCTCATTATTTAGGATTTGAAAATTTGAAAAAGTATATGAAAAGCTAATTGAGATCAATCAAGTTTTGTTTGAAGGAATTCAACAGATTGAGAGTATCAATGATGAACAAACCAGCTTGTTGCAAAAAAAAAAAAAAAAGTATTCTACCAACACAAAAGTTAATTATGTGATCACTTTTTGTGAATAAGTTCTTTCAATGAAAAGAGAAGCCTTGTTATCAAAGAATGAAGGGACAATCTTATTGTTTGGGAATTAAATCATTTAATACTTGTAAAAAAGCTAATTAAGATTGATGATTACTTGATGGAATTCAACAAGTTCAAAGTACCAAAGGTGTGCAAACATGCAATCTCCAATGAATATAATGCTTTGTGTGGACATAAAAGTTAATTTCACCAAAATTTTGTGTAAATGAGTCCTTGTAACAAAGAAAGGAGCCTTGTTGGTTAGAAATGAAGAGATGATCTCATTATTTAGACATTGAAACACTCAATACATATAAGAAAAGGTAATCTAGACTAATCAGACTTGCTTTTGCTGGAATTCAATGGATTTAGAATACCACTCTTGTACAAAATGAGCTTTCTACAAAGAATATAATGTTTACAATTGACATTAACGTTAATTACAAGATCATTTTGTGTGAAAGAGTCCTTGCAACCAATGAGAAGTCATGTTACCAAAAATTAAGGAGATAGTCTCATTAATTGAGAACTAAACCATTCAACACTTATAAAAAAAAGCCAATAAAGAGTGCTAAACAATTCAAATGCAGAAGACACAATTTTCAAACACAATACAAAAGACACAAAACTAGATTTCAGAAAAAATAAAGTTTAAGAGAAAAAGGACTTACATGAATATAGCTTTCATTGAATGACACTACAACCTTACAAATTATTTTGGAGTAAATTTACAAATGAGGAAAGAAAGTTATGCCTTCTCCATGGGATACTGCTATTTGTCTCTAAAGTCTATGCTAACAAACAAATACATGATAAAAGTTTTCTTTATAAAGTATAAAGTATCTTTATAAAAGTAAATTTCATAAAGTGGCTTTATACAATGTCTTTATAAAAGCATTTTGTCCATTTTGTTCCCTTAACAACTCATACAAAACTTTTGAGTCTTGCATAATATCATCTTGTTCAATGAGTTGATTGGAATCTTTTGCTTGACTACTTCCTAGTCGGACTTTATCAAATTATAAAATACTAGCCATCATTGCAATTAGTTGTTCTCTTGGCACACTCTCGGCCAGTGCTTTAAGCATATAAGCTGGAGTCTTGATAGTTTGAGGAGCAGGTCTTACAATGTTGATTCCTAAATTAATGACTCCTTTAGTAGTGTAAACGCCTTTGCTGAAATAGTCAAATTTTTCCCACCATCGAATGTTAAACCTTTGAACAAGCCATGGTACATGCTAAGTACTTTCTCCCAGGATATTAACCTATTTGGAAATGATATTATAGTCCCATTTGATGATCCATGGAACATGATACTAGACAGAAAAATTTAAGATTTCATTCCTCAAGTTGGGATTCTTTTCACAAAATTATTCATAAATAGCTTGTACTCTTAAAAGGAGTGTAACAGGATGTAATCTGCATTTAAGGAACCATATTTTAAACCAATTGGAAAATTTAACCTTATCATGAGGAGATTAATAAGAAGGAACCAGCTAGATTTCTTTTATGGGTTTTTGTAGAATAAAGACCTCTCCTAAGCTTCAATACAACTAAAATAATTGAAAGTTTTAACCTTCCACCAGTTTTTAAATTCTTTATAGACTAGCAAATCACTTTGCCATTCATCTATCTTGAAAGATGATCCATTTGATTTTCAATTTTGCATATGCCCAATATTTGGCAGATTCATAACCAGTGCCTTGCTCAATTGGTTCAATGATCATTGGTCTTGCAGCAAAAACAATCTGCTGATAATAATAGTAATCTTTCGTAGAGGTATAAGGATACATATTATCTTTTAAATAGAATCTTGCAACATCATAAGGCAGAAGTTGAGCATAGTTGGGTTCAATTGGACACAAGAACTCTATACTAAGTTTGGGATAAAAGAATATGTAAGCCTTTTATTCCTTATTTAGTTGTTGCTCATAAGCGTCAATTGATAAAGGATCTAATTCCTTGTTGTTTTGACTTGATGAACTAGAACCATCCTTAGCCGGTGAAATAATTGACTTTGATGGAGACATAGGCCCTTGTAGCATAGGCGTCTTACCCACAAAAAGGTACCTACTAAAAATTAATGAGTTAGAAAGTTAAGAAAAGAATTTGTAGATATCAAAATCAAAGGCTAATAATATTCCCTTCCATCTTGCAAAGATTTGCTTTGAGGCTATATTTTTGACATCTTTAAGAAGAACATCTTTAGTAGCTTTACAATCAATTATAATAAGAAATTTTAAATTTAATAAATCTCCTTCAAACTTTTGAATACACAATACTATAGCAGGAATTTCTTTCTTAATTGTAAAGTAATTAACTCTAGCTTCTTTCTAACTCCCAAAAGTAAAGCATAATAAGCTTTCTTTATGGTGAATCTTTTGTTTCAATATTCCACCATATCCTTGGTCAAATTTTAAAGGCATCTGGATGGGGAACAATTAAACATGGAAATTCTTTAGCCTTTTGTTTTATATTCTTAACTACTTGTGTATGAATGTGTGTCAATTCAGGAGGATTCTTTCTAAGTCTTTCAAATAAAGGTTTAGCATCATAAGCTAATTTTTTGTAAAAATAAAAAATACAATGTAGGCTTGCTAGAAATCTTTGCAATTGATTTTTGTCTCTAATTCCATTAAGAAATTTAAAGGCAAATTCAATTGCTTGATCTATTGGAATTACACTACCATTTTTGATGAGGTGGCCAAGAAATGTAATCTTGGTTTGGAATAACCTAATTTTTCTAGTAGAGGCTGCAAGGCTTGCCTTTTGCATTACAAATAAAAAATATTTATATGTTTTAGAAGGAGAAGGCTATCATATAGGGGTTGTTGTTCTAATGAGAGAATATATTGTAATTGATTTAATTAATCTCAACTTATGTGAATAAGTCTTTGCAACTAAAGTAGAAAACTTGTTAGCTTAAAATTAGGAAAAACATGTGAATCATATATATCCTTCACTTAAACTTGATTTAATTACTTGTAATAAAGAGTTGTGATAACAGTTATGTCTCTTATCCCAAACACAAATTGTAGTTAAGATATGTAAACCCAATCTAACAACTAGTTTTAAAGCTACCTAAACCATCCTAATACAAATGAATTTATACTTTTGCTAATAAGAGCTAATAAGCTCATGATAATAAGAAAAAGTCATTATAACTTTGAGCTAAAGGTAAAGCTTCTTCAACAATTTTAGTAATATAATCACATTTTGAGAGGAAACTTTCCTATTTATAAACATGGGAAGGAGAGGAAGAAGGCAAAGTACAATTTTTGTAAATAATTATTATCTAAATTTTCACTTACAATAATTTCTTTATTTTAATTATTAAAACTACTATTACTATTACAATGAGAAAATCATAATGGTTTTCGATGATCCAATAACTCATGATATCACTGTCTACAAATTTGCAACTAATGTTCTAAATGCCAACCCCAACTACACAAGCAAATAATGGCAATGCAATTTAGGTTTCAATCACAAGTTTAAATTAGTCACCTAATACCCTTAAGGCTTTGATGCCATTCCCTTCACACAAGCAAACAAAGAAGCATGTAATAGATCTTCAACAACAATAAGCAATTGTACTAAATCAATTGTTAAAAAAACTAAATAAAAGAAATACAAAAGAACTTAGAAAACTAAGAGCTTTATTTACAAGACATTCCAAGAGAGGTGAAAAGAAGAAGAAGAAGATTTTGCCTCCTCCTTTGGACTCCTAGTCCAATTTATAAGGGATTTTACTCCTAGTCCAAGAGAGTTTAATTTCACCATTATTTGTATAAATGAGTCCTTGCAACAAAGGAAGGAGCCTTGTTGGCAAAAAATGAAGAAACAATCTCATTATTCTTGACTTTAGACATTCAATACATGTAAAAAAAACTAATCAAGACCAATGAAACCTTTTTTTTTTTTTAATAAAATTCAATGAATTTAGAATACGGAAGAAGTAGAAATGAGCTTCTTGTAGGGGATACAATTTTTTGAGAAAAGTTAATTATGGAATCATTTTGTGTGATAAAGTCCTTGCAATGAAAATAGAAGCCTTGTTAACAAAGAAATGAAGAGGCAATCTCATTGTTTGAGAATTAAACCATTCAATACCTATAAGGAAAGCAAATCGTGAACAATGACTCATTTGCTTGCTGTAATTTAATGGATTTAGAGTACCAAAGGTATATAGACATACTTGTTCCAATGAATAGAGTACCATCATTTTGTGCAAATGAGTCGTTACGTCAAAGGAAGGACCCTTGTTAGCTAGAAATGAAGAAACAATCACAATATTTAAGAATTAAAATAGTCTTACATATAAGAAAAGCTAATCTAAACCAATAGAACCTTTTTTTTTTAGTCAGAAATTAATGGATTTAGAGTAGCAAAGTTGTACAAATGAGTTTCTTGCAATGAATACAATGGTTGTTGTTGACACAAAAGTTAGTCACAAGATCATTTTGTGTAAATGAGTCCTCACTACAAAAAGAGAAACCTTGATATCAGAAAATGAAGAGACAGTCTCATCATTTGGGAATTAAACCGTTCAATACCTATAAGGAATGTTAATCAAAATCAATCACTCATTTAATTTATGGAATTCAATAGGCATAGAGTACTAAATGTGTCCAAATGTGCATGTTTTGGACTATAATGTTTTGTGAATGCAAAAAGGTTAATTTCACCATCATTTTGTGTAAATATGTCGTTGCAATGATAGAAGGAGCCTTGCTAGTTAAAAATGAAGAGAATGTCTCATTATTCAAGAATTGAAAAATAGTTATAAGAAAAGCTAATGAAGATCAATCTAGCCTTTGTTTGAAGGATTTCAATGGGTTTAGAGTACTAAAGTTGTATAGATTTAGAGTACCGAAGATGTCCAAACAAGCTTGTTGCAATGAATATTGTTTGCTATTGACATAAAAGTTAATTATGAGATCATTTTGTGCAAATGAGTTCTTGCAAGGAAAAGACAAGTCTTGCTAAATTGATATGACAATTTCATTGTTCAGGAATTAAACCATTTAATACTCATAAGGAAAGCTAATCAAGATCAATGATTCATTTATTTGATGGAATTTAAGGGATTCAGAGTACCAAAGGTGCAGAAACATGCCTGATCCAATAAGTAGAATGTTTTGTATATACTTAAATATTAATTTAACTATTTTTTTGTATGAATGAGTCCTTACAACGTTGAATGGGGCCTTATTAGCTAGAAATGAAAAGAATATCTCATTATTTAGGAATTAAAACATTCAAGAGGTATACAAAAAGCAAATAAAGATAAATCAAAGCATTGTTTGATGGAATTCAATGGATTAAGAGTAGCAAAGATGTAGAAATGAGTTTCATACAATGTATACAATGGTTGTTATTGACATAAAAGTTAGTTACAAGATTATTTTGTGTTAATGAGTCCTTACAATGAAAAGAGAAACCTTGTGATCAAAAAATGAAGAGGTGGTCTCATTGTTCGAGAATTATACAATTTAATACCTATAACAAAAGCTAATTTAGATCAATGACACAATTAATTGATGGAATTCAATAGATTTAGAGCACCCAATGTGACCAAACATGTTTCTTGCAAGGAATATAATGTTATGTGAAGACCAAATGGTTAATTTCACCAATTTTGTGTAAATAAGTCCTTATGATGAAGGAAGGAGTCTTATTAGCTTAAAATGAAGAGGTCTCAATATTCAAAAATTGAAACATTAAATAGCTATATGAAAAGCTAATAAAGATCTAACCTTTGAAGGATTTCAATGGGTTTAGAGTATGAAAGTTGTATATGCATGTTTTTTGTAATGAATATAAGGAATATAGACATCCTTGTTATCAAAAAATGAAGAGATAATCACATTGTTCTAGAATTATACATTCATTACCTATGATGAAAGCTAATCAAGATCAATGACTAATTTACTTTATGAAATTGAATGGATTCAAGTACTAAAGATGTAACAATGATCTTATTACTATAAGTACAATGTTTGCTCTTGTTACAAAAGTTGATTATGAGATCATTTTGTGTGAAGGACTCTTTGCAATGAAAAGGGAAGCCTTGTTGTCAAAAAATGAAGAGGTAGTCTCATTGATGGAGAACAAACCATTCAATACCTATAATGAAAGCAAATTAAGATTATTGACTCATTTACATGATGGAATTCAATGGATTGACAGTACCAATGATGTATAAACAAGCTTGTTTCAATGAATGTAAATTTTGATGTTGATACATAAGTTAATTAAAGGATCATATTGATTGAATGAGTTCTTGCAATTAAAAAAAAAAGTCTTATTGTCAAAAAAATAACTAGATAGTCTCATTATTCAGGAATTGAAACACCTAATACATATAAGAAAATGTAATCTAAATCAATCACACTTTTTTTTTTGATAGAGTTTAATGGATTTAGAGTGCTAGAGATGTACAAAATGAGCTTGTTACAATGAATATAATATTTACTATTGACACAAAAGTTAATTACGAGATTATTTTGCATGAATGAGTCATTGTAATGAAAAGAAATTCAATGGATTCAGAGTACCAATGGTTTAAAGATGTGCTTGTTCCATTGAATAAAATATTTTTTGTAAACCAAAAAGTTAATTTCATCATCATTTTGTGTAAATGAGTCATTGCAATGAGTGAAGGAGCCTTATTAGTTAGAAAGAAGACAAAATCTCATTATTCAAGAATTGAAACACTCATATGTATAGGAAAATCTAATCTAAACCAATCAAACATTTTTTTTTTTTTATGGAATTCAATGTATTTAGAGTAGCAAAGATGTAGAAAGGAGTTTCTTGCAATGAATACAATGGTTGTTGAAACAAAAGTTAGTTATGAGATCATTTTGTGTTGATGAGTCCTTACAATGAAAAAAGAAACCTTTCTATCAAAAAATGAAGTGTAGTCTCATTTTTCTAAAATTAAACTATTCAATACTTATAAAGAAAGCTAATTAGGATTAATGATTCATTTAATTGATGGAATTCAATAGGTTTAAAGTACCAAAAGTGTCCAAACTTGTCTATTCCAATGAATATAATGTTTTGTGAAGGCAATCATTTTGTGTGAATAAGTCCTTACAACAAAGGAAGGAGCCTTGTTAGCCAAAAATGAAGTGAAGACTCATTATTCAAGAATTCAAACATTAAATAGCTATAAAAAAAAAGCTAATGAAGATCAATCTAACCCTTGTTTGAATTCAATAATCTTATTGTAATGAGTATAATGTTTGCTCTTGGCACAAAAGTTAATTACAATAATATTTTGTGTAAATCACAAAAGGCAATCTCATTGTTGGAGAATTAAACCTTTCAATGCTTATAAGGAAAGTTAATCAAGATCAATGACTCATTTCCTTCATGGAATTTAATGGGTTTAAAGTACCAATGATCTGATTGCAATGAGTATAATGTTTGCTTTTGGCACAAAAATTAAATATGAAATCATTTTGTGTGAATGACTCTTTACAACGAAATGAATAGCCTTGTTATTAAAAAAATGAAGAGATAGTGTCATTGTTTGGGAGTTAAACCATTCAATGCTTATAGGGAAAGCTAATCAAGATCAATGACTCATTAGCTTGATGGAATTTAGTGGATTCAGAGTACTAAAGGAGTACTAACATGCTTGTTCCAGTGAATAGGATGGTTTATGTTACACAAAATTTTTTGTAAATAAGTCCATGCATTGAAGGAAAGAGCCTTGCTAGTTAGAAATGAAGAGAAGATCTCATTATTGTGGAATTGAAAACTTAGATAGCTATAAGAAATGCTAACCAAGATCAATCTGACCCTTATATGTGGGAATTCAATTAGTTTAGAGTACCAAAGTTGTATAGACGTGCTTGTTGCAATGAATATAATGATTATAGACATCCTTATAAGCAAAAAATGAAGAGATGATCACCTTGGAAAGCTAATTAAGATCAATGTATCTTTTATTTGATGGAATTCAATGGATTTAGAGTACTAAAGAGGTACAAATGAGCTTGTTGCAATGATTATAATATTTTTTTTGTTGACACAAAAGGTAATTACAAAGGAATGAGCCTTGTTAGTTAGACAAGAAGAGATAGCCTCATTATTTGGTAATTGAATCACCCAATATGTCTAAGAAAAGATAATACAGACCAATCACACCCCATTTTTGATGGAATTCAATTAATTTAGAATACCAAAGTTGTACAAGTGAGCTTGCTACAATGAAAAGAGATTATTTTGTGTGAATAAATCCTTACAATGAAAGGAGAAGACTTGATATCAACAAATGAAAAGGAGGCCTCATTGTTTGAGAATTAAACCATTTAACACTTGAAAGAGAACTAATCAAGATCTATGAGTCATTAACTTGATGAAATTTGATGGGTTTAGAGTACCAAAGGTTTACTAATCATGCTTGTTTTAATGAATATAATGTTTTGTGTTGACACAAAATGATGTGAATCTTAACAAATGTGGCTTAGGAACCCAATTATAATATCTTTAACATTTAAAAAAATTTATATCTTATATATTATTATATTTTACAAAATAATATTTTGTATAAAGAAATTAATTTTTATATATTTATTATCAAACATTGATTCAATTTATGGTTAAACTAGTTAAATATTAAATTACTAACATTTTTAGCTTAATGACTGGTTCAGTTCTCAAAACATTATGCTAAGCTTGATTGGAGATGAAATGCTAAATGTAGGTCAATCTTCCTTGTAGATTCAATAATTGATGTAGATTTTTAGGTTTAACATCTTTTGTATTGGCTCAACCTTCAATTGATCAATTTCAATACAACAATGTTGCATAATGAAACCAAGAAACTTTCTTGATGTGATGTGACCCTAAAGGCACACTTGAGTGAATTCATTTTGAGATGATATTTTTAAAGCAAGTCAAACTCCACTTTAAGGTCCTCTAAGTGAACCTTAGATTCTTTTCTTTTTACCTTAAGGTCATTAACATAACATTTTACAATTTTGAGGAGCACGTTGTCAAAGATCTTTTGCATGGTATGATGATATATGGTGCTAACATTCTTTAACCTAAACAAAATGACTATGTAGTAGTATATATCCTTTGATATGCAAAATTTTATGAGTTCTTTATCATTTAGAGCCATCATAATTTGGTTATAGTTAGAGGAGCCATCTATGAAGGATCATGCTTCATAGCTAGTGGTTGCATCACCTATGATCTCTATTATAGGCAAAGGAAAGTCATCCTTTGGACATGCCCAATTAAGGCCTTTGAATTCAGCACAGACTTTGCTATATATTCTTCTTCCTTACAAAGACAATAACTGTTATCCATGTTGGGTAGGTGACCTCTAGGATGAAGCAAGCATTGATCAATATGTTTTCCTTAATTTAAGGAATCAACTCTAGGTTAAACCATCATTCTTTGACCAAACAAATTCTGTTCCTCATAACTAAGTGATGTATTGTGATCTTAAGGTCAAGTCCATGCACTTCCTTGTAACTTTATGCAAACACATCCATGCATTGACTCAATAATCAAACATATTCTTGTTCTTCTTATAGTGTGAGCAAGGCACTCACAAAGGTAGGAAGATGTTCCTTTGGAGAGCAAAAGTTAACCTTTTTAAGTTTATCTATAATGGCTGGGTCACCATCCTTAAATGCTTGATAGGCCTCCTCTACTTTTCTATTTAATAAGTTTAACTCAACCTTCTCATTGATTGTGATGCGGGGCAAGGAGAACTAGGCTTCCTTTTCATTGATCATAGTGACCGCCATGGTACATGCATCAATTGATCAAGTCAAAATCTTCCATGTAATCTACACAAAGTGGCTTTAATTAACAACCCAACCTAGGCTTAGACTTCGAAGGTTAGATTGTGGCACCATTTTTACATTCCATTAAGTGTGTATCCATTGTGTTTAGGCTTGTGAAGTCATACCATGCCATGGCTAAGAGTTTGTATGTGATAGGATTAAACCCTTCATAGTTCTTTTTTTTATAAGTAAACCATGTTTGATTTTCCCCCTTAACTAGCCTAATAAAGCCTTTTAATAGTTTAGAAGTCAAAAATGGGTCACACTTTGATAATGCTATTAAATGTATTGCCTTTTAATTGTGAACCTTTTCTGGTTTAAGTCCATTATTGATGTGATCCATGGTGATATGGAAGTTGTCCAAGATTGTGTCATTCATAGTTTTGCACCAATTACTCATTCAAGGGCCAAGAATCTTCAAATAGCCCTATAATTGCTTCTTAAGGAGAATACAACATGTATGAAGAGTCCAAATGCAAATGCAAAAGAGCCTACATTGATCACATTTCTCATATACTTGAAGGATCAAGCATGAATGGGTATTCTTGGATTAGAGTGATTATAGGAGTTTATTTCCATCTTATTTTTTCTTATTTTGATTAGTTTATGTTAGTTTTGGCTTTTAATTAATAAGGGTATAGAACCTAACACATATGTGTTTATTTCTTATGTTTTAAGTTCTATTTTATAGCTCATTTTCTAACTAATTAGTAGCAACCCCAATTTTCCTATTTTATAGCTATCTTAGTTAATTTTTAGCGTTACTCTTTATTTAAGAGATTAAGAAACATTTTGCGAGGTTGCAAAAATATTACAAAACCAAGTATGGTTATGGGTTGGCAAAAAGAATTTTAATAGATTTTGATACTTGCTTTAATATAGACTCATTGTGTTGTGATGTTTATCTTAAATTTACCTTTGCTAATGAATACCATGTTGACAAAGACAGTTTGCATGGCAACAAAAGAGTCTTGTGAGAAAAACCCATTAGAATAAAATAGGGTTGCCTTTGTTTCATTGTGTCTTCTCTATTAGTGCTTAGATTTCCTCTTAGGGCTTTTTAGGAGTCCACTTCTTTAGTCAAGATGGATAATGCCTTGTTATATGTTGTTTCTTCCTTCATGGAAGAGTAGGTTTTAATAGCCTTAGTGATTAGTAAGATTGCAAGGAGTTACTAAATTCTAGCCCTCCTTAACATCTTTATGAGCTATTAGGTCTTCAGGTGGACTCAAGAATACTTCACCTTTCTTCCTTCCTTTCTACCCTTCCATATTGCTTTTGAAAGTTGACTATCCATTGCCTATTCCATCATCAAATTTTGATGAAAGGACCCAAATTTTGAGGTCATTAATCATGACTTTGTGAAGAGTTAGTTTATTTGGATTGTTACATTTAGGCATTATGAGATATACATAGACTTCTATGACATCTTGGTCACCACCCATAAATAAGATGTGGACTACCATTTCTAGAAATTTTATCCTATCTTCTACATCTCTGGAAATAGTTGGTCTTGTTAACATGGTGGTCGATGTTGTCTGTTATGTGCCATCTTAGCTAAATGGTGCATGTTTCTAGGCCTCATTTCATCTTGAGAGTATAGGATGAGTAATGGCACAAAGGATCTAAATCAAATGAATTATGTAATATGTTTTGGTGCACATTAGGCTTGATTAGACTTGAAGAGTTACTTTAGCCGTATGTCTTCAACCAAATTGATTTTGTTTTTATTTTTAAGTTTCATAATCAACTCCTTTAAGATAAAACATTTCTTGATTGGATTGACTTGATTTTTTCATTAGATTTCTAAAAGCTAATTGAGAATGTCAAGAATATTAGAATTAGAAATTGGATACTTCTTTTGTTCCTTCATAACATTACCCTTTTTATGTCTTATTTTTCCAGTTAACTTGATGATGTTGAAGCACCTACTTTTGCTTTAGCTCCAAACTTCATTGGTAAGGAATTAATGACCATTACCTCGCTTCTTTTACTTGACTTATTAGAAATTTTTGACCTTATTCTTATCCCTACACTAGTCTATGTAGAGAAGAATCACGCCTCAAAAAGTTTAGATGCTTATTTCCTTTCCTTAGAAGATGTAAAATAGCTCTTAGTGTATCCCTCAAATGCACATCCCCACACCAAAATTTTTGATCTAATGGTCCTTACAATCAAAGCTAAGTGCATGCCAACTATTGATGTAGTCAACAACAAATTCACCTTTCCGTTATTTATTGTTAATAAGCTCCATCATTATGCAATAAGCATTGAAGAACTTATTAAGAAACTTACACTAGAGTTGTTCCCAAATGTTGATCAATTCTAGACTGTGGTTTATGAATAAGTTAAAGGCATTCTCCTTGAGTAAGTAGATGAATTACTTGATAAATAGGTCATTGTAAGTTATAACATTATTGCAAGTTTCAACAAAGTGGAAGATATGTTGCTTTGGGTCATCATGCCCATCAAATTGTTGGAACTTTGTAATTGGTAGCTTAAGGGCATGCTAAGTTTCTAAATTTATCTTGTGTACAATTTAGCATATATTTGATAGCTTTGAATGGGTGCATGCTACTACAAGTAGATTATGTTTATTGTCATTTCATGTAATTATTAGACAGAAATTGAGGATGATATCTAGATTGTATCACTATGATGTTTTTCTACCACGAAAATGTTGACTATAGTTATTTTTAAAGTCAAGCTAGGAAGCTTTGATCACTTTTTTCCAATCTTGAGATCAAATTGTGCTAACATCTTTCCTTCGAGGTCCTTGTCCTCCAAAACTCTAGTTAACAAGGCAATTCTATTTTATAGTTCCATAAATCTATCTTCCATATTAGTTGTATTTGTTATCATGACTACAACAATATGAGTGTTAATGGATGATGATTATGGATGACTGGATTGAAGGGCTCTTTTGTATCTTTCTTGCTTGAACCAATAGAGAAAGTTGGCTTTTAATGTTGTATAGGCATTGGCAAATTGCTCTTAACCTTATTCCTAATTGAGGTGGATAGTCAACTTCTCCACTAGGTGAAAGAGTTAAGTGAAAGATCTTGTACCCATCAAATTCCATCAAGTAAAATGAGTCATTGATCTTTATTAGTTTTCCTTATAGGTATTGAAAGGCCTAATACTTGAACAATGAGATGATCTCTTCAATTTTTCAAGACAAGACATCACATTTCACTGCAAGGACAAAGTTACACAAAAGGATGGTAAAATACCATTTTTGTCCACACAAAACATTATATTCATTGCAATAAGGTTATTTGTACATCTTTGGTGCCCTAAATTCATTGAACTCCATCAAAAAAATGGTATGGTTGGCCAAGATTACCATTTCTTTTAAATATTTTGTGTAAATAAGTGCTTGCAACAGAAGTAGGAGATTTGTTAGTTTGCAATGAAGAGTTAGTCTCAATATTCAAGAATTGAAACATTTAATAAACTAGGGTTTGCAAATTCAAAAAAAAAAAAAAAGAGGTTTTAGAATGAGTCTGAGGAGTAGAATGAAAGAAAAACTCAAATTTAGATAAATAAATCTAATTTAAGCCCTTAACCTATGATATTGGCTAATGTGAACCCCAAAAGATGTGGCTTAGGGACCCAACATGCATGAGGAATCAAAATTAAATTTCAATCATGTAAGACCTAGACCTAATGTTTAAGGAAAATGAACTTGAGGTATAAAGAAGGATATGGACATTAGACTTGAGAAAATAATAGATTTGGGAGTGATAAGTTGAGTTAAATGTCACAAGAAGAGTTAGTTCTCAATAACTTCTCTAGTTTATGAAAGAACCAAAGGAGAAAAATTCTCAATTCCTAAATAAGCTAACAACAAATCTACTCCTAATTAATTTAGGGTTGTTACAAAAATCCTTACAATCACTTAACATTGGGCCATTCAACATATTCAATTAATAAAGTCTCGAGCCTCATTATGATATGTTTTGTTGCCCTTCAAGCTTAAATTAGCTTCTTTGACCCAAATTTCTTCAATAAACCCATTAAATACTTCTTTCATCTTTTTAGCTCTTGACATATCCTTGGCCCTTCTTGAATGCTTAAGGGATCATTAGAAGTCCTCCATGCATCAGCTCCTCCATGGATCTCATTAGTAATGAAAGAAGGAGCATTGTTTATTTGAAATGAAGAGACAATCTCATTATTCAGTAATTGAAACACTTAATAGATATATGAAAAGGTTATCTAGACCAATTACACCTTTTTTATATGGAATTCAATGGATTTATAGTACCAAAGATCTACAAACAAGTTTGATGCAATAAATATAATATTTGTTGCTAATTACAAGATCACTTTATGTGAATGAGTCCTTGCAATGAATCTATTCAATATCTTTAAGGAAAGTTAATCAAGATCAATGATTCATTTATTTTATGGAATTCAATGAGTTTAGAGTACTTAAGGTGTCCAATCGTGCTTGTTCCATTAAATATAATAATTTGTGTGGACACAAAAGTTAATTTCACCAGTATTTTATGCAAATGCATACTTAAAATGAAGGAAGGAGTCCTTTTAATTAAAAATGAAGAGACAGTCTCATTATCCAACAATTGAAACACTCAATACATATAAGAAAAGGCAATCTAGGCAAATCACACCTTTTTTTGATGGAACTTAAATCAATTTAGAGTACCAAAGAGGTGCAAACAAGCTTGTGGCAATGAATATAATGTTTGATGACACAAAAGTTAATTGCAACATCATTTTTGTGTGAAAGAGTCCATGCAACAAAAAGAGAAGTCTCGTTATAAAAAAATAGAAAGACAGTCTCATTGTTAAGGGAAGCTAATATGGATCAATGACTCATTTACTTGATGGAATTCAATGGTTTTAGTGTCCTAAAGGTGTGAAAATGAACTTGTTCCAATAAACATAATGTTTTGTGTAGGTAAAAAAGTTAATTTCACCATAATTTTGAGTCCTTGCAACAAAGGAAGAAACCCTCTTGATTAGAAATGAAGAGACTGTCTTATTATTCACCAATTAAAACACTTAACATGTACAAAAAGGTCATCTAGGCCAACCACACCTTTTTTTTTAATGAAATTTAATGGATAGAGTATCAAAGATGTACAAATGAGTTTGCTACAAAAAATATAATGTTTGTAGTTGACATAAAGTTAATTATGAGATGATTTTGTGCAAATGAGTCCTTGCAACGAAAACAGAAACCTTGTTATAAAAAATGAACAGGTGGTCTCATTGTTCAAAAATTCAATGGGTTCGGAGAACCCAAGGTGTGCATTGGAATTTAATAGGTTTAAAGTATCAAAGGTTAGCAAATGTGTTTGTTTCAATGAATATAATGTTTTGTGTAGACACAAAAGTTAATGTAACCAACATTTTGTATAAATGAGTCTTTGCATTGAGGGAAGGAGCCTTGTTGGTTAGAAATGGAGAGATGATTCCATTATTTAGTAATTGAAACACTCATTATTGATAAGACAAGGTAATCTAGATCAATCACACATTTTTTTACATGGTTTGAATGTTTCATTACCTAAAAGTTATTGATCATAATTATGTTTTCTAACATGGTTCGAATGATTCATTATTTGAAAGATTATATTGTCTCTTCATTCTTTACTAGCAATGCTTCTCTTTTTGTTGCAAGGCTCATCCATATAAAATAAACATGAAATTAACTCTCTTTTATTAGATTCAATGTGACAACCACATCAATACACCTTTGGTAGACTTAATTGAATGAATTCCATACACCAAAGGAGTTAATGATCTTGATTAACTTTTTAAATATGGTTTGAATGGCTAATCGTGTAAAAGATGAGACCACCACTTCATTTCTTGCTAACAAGTCTTGTCCTTTTGTTGCCAAGACTCATCAAGACAAATGATCATGAAACGAATCATTTTGTCTGCACCAAGCATTAGATTCTTTGTCATATGCACATGAATACACCTTTGGCAATCTATCCATTCAAGTCTATCACACAAAGGACTCATTGATCTTGATTAGTTATTCTTTCAAGGATTGAATGGTTCAATCTTGAAGGGTATGATTTCATGCTAATATGCCATCCTCTTTCATTGAAAGGACTCATTTAGAAAAAATGATCATGAGTCAATGATCTTGATAAGCTATTCTTCTAGGAATCGAATGGTTGAATTCCTAAAGGATAAGACCCTACTTCATTTCATGCTAATATGGCTTCTCTTTTCATTGCAAAGACTCTTTTAGACAAAATGATCATGAAATTAAATTTTGCATCGACACCAAACATTAGATTCCTTGCTCAGGTCAAAAGTACAATTTTGGTAGTCTAAATAAATCAATTGAAATCCACCAAACATAAAGGTCCTTAATCTTGATTAGATTTTTATACATGGTCAAAATGGTTCATTGCATGAAAGATTAGATTATCACTTCATTTCTTGCAATGAAGGCAACTTCTTTCATTCTAAGGAGTTATTCACACAAAATCATTATAAAATGAATTTTTATATGTATGCTAAACATTAGATTCCTTGCACCAAGCACATCAATACAAATTTAGTAGTCTAAATCCATTAAAGTTCATCAAACATAGGTGTAAGTGATCATGATTAGGTTTTCTCACATGGTTGGAATGGTTCATCACATGAAAGGTGAGAATATCACTTTATGTATTGCTAAAATTGCTTCTCATTCCATTGTAAGAATCGATTCACACAAAATGATCTTGAAATTAACTTGTACATCCACACTAACATTATATTCATTGTAACAAGAATTTTTTTTTTCTTTTTATCTTGATTTGCTTTTCTTACATGTACTAAGTGGCCCATTTTCTACTAATGAGGCTCCTTTATTCTTAGCAAGGACTCATTCACACAAAATGATCTAAAAATTAATTTTTTTGTCAACACCAAACATTAAATTTGTCACAATAAACATGTTTGTAAGCCCTTCACAATCTAAATCCATTGAATTCCATCAAATAAAGGAGTCATTGATCTTAGTAAGCTTTTCTTGTAGGTATTGAGTGGTTTAATTACTTAATAATGAGATTAACTCATCATTTCATTCTAACACAACTTCTCATTTTATTGGGCTTTAAAAGATTCTAACTAATCCATAACCTCTATATTTCAAGGGTTTACTAGGTCTAATAGGCATACTGGCACTTGATGGTCTTGTGTTTATTGGGCCTTAAGATCTTGGATCACTTGCTTGATTTTGTTTATTTCATGTTTAAGGTCTGTTAGAGTGACAAGCTTGGTTTGGGGTTGGTCAAACCTTTTTGAACATCTTTAAGATTATAAGGAGCTTGGATGGACTAACATAATGGGTTTGGATTTGAAGTTAATGGGCTTTCAAGGAGCTTTTGTAAAAATTGGGCTTTAGCTTGATCATTTCCTAATGTTTTAAGTATCTTAAGGATTTTCTCTTGATCACATGTTAGGACACTTACCTTTCTTTTTTAACCCTATTTCACAAAAGGCATCAAGTTCATCAACTTGGAGACCAACTTTATCCTCAAAAGATAGTTCAATAGCACTAGCTTTTGAGGTTTCAACCAACAATGCCTATAGTTGGCCTTCAATAGTGTTAGGTAGTTCAAGGGCTTGGAGTTTTTTGTGAACTTTACAATATCTAGACATGTGACCAAGCTTACCATAGTTATAACAGACATATAAGGATGTCTAGGCTTTTGTTTGTTTAGGCTTATTAGGTTTGGGCCTAAAAGTTGTATTAGGCTTAAAAGATTGTTGGTGTTGGTTGGGCTTAGATTTTGAGTAAAAGGCAATTTTTAATTTGGTAATGGGTCTATTCTTTCTTTTGGTTTTTTCTTTCTAATAGAGGTTATAATCAAATTAGGTACAAAAGGATCCTAATTTCTTTAAAGTTTACATTTGTTCCTACTTGATCTCTTTCTGGAGCTTTAGATTTGCACAGATCTATAGTCGTTCTTTCTAGACAAAACTTATCAGTTCACTATAAGCCAATTGATGATAAGGAATTTGAATATTATACTAAGCTTGCTATTTAGATCTTACCTTATTATTGATTAGCCTTAATAATCCTATCAAAGACTTTTCTTTCCAAAATACATGAGTTGTATTGTCTCACTGCATGACATGCATTAGAAATGTATCTTTGTGCCAACAGAAATTATGCAGATATTTGCATTTAAGATTGGATAAGAGTTTAGCGTTCTTATCCTTTAAGTGAGATGGATCACCAATAAAGTGTTTTGTTATGGCAAACATAAGACTTGCCACAGCATTGGGGATTGTTTGTTAGTTATTATCAAAGAGAGGTTCACCATGAACATCTCTCTTGATGGCTTGGAAAATGCTGTTGTGGTCAGCTGGAGTTAGTATGTGATCCCACCAGCCTTTGAGCTATCTTGAGAATCCTGCATCATGGATCTCTGCAATGGCTTGGTCAAAGGATGGTGAAATTAACTTTTATATCTAAACAAAACATTCTATTCATTAGAACAAGCACATATGTATACCTTTGGTATTCTAAAGGCATTAAATTCCATCAAGTAAAAGAGTCATTGACCTTGATTAGCTTACTTCATAGGTATTTGATGATTTTATTCCCAAACAATGAGAATTTTTTTTCACTTTTTTAATAACAAGACTTCTCTTTAGTTTCATGGGCTCATTCACCCAAAATGATCTTGCAATTAACTTTTGTGTCAATAATAATCATTATATTCATTGCAATAGGCTTGTTTGTACATCTTTGGTGTTCTAAATCCATTTAATTACATCAAAGAAAGATATGATTGGTTTAGATTACCATTTCTTATATATATTGAATGCTTCAATTCTTGAATAATGAGGCTTTCTTTTCATTTTTGGCTAATAAGGCTTCTTCCTTCATTGCAAGGACTCATTTGCATAAAATAATGGTAAAATTAACTTTTGTATCCACACAAAACATTATATCCAGTGATTAAGCATGTTTGCACACCTTTGGTACTTTAAACCCATAGAATTCCATTAATCAAATTATTAATTGATCTTTAGCTTTCCTTATAGGTATTTAATGGTTTAATGTTTGAACAATGAGACCATCTCATCATTTTTTGATAACAAGACTTCTCTTTTTGTTTTAAGGACTCATTCACACAAAATGATCTCATAATTATCTATTGTGTCAATAGCAAACATTATATTCATAGCTACAAGCTCATTTGTACATCTTTGGTATACTAAATCCATTAAATTCCATCAAGTTATCATTGATCTTTGATAGCTTTCCTTATAGATATTGAATGGTTTAATTCCTAAATAATGAGACTCTCTTTATTTTCTAATAACAAGACTTCTCTTTTCATTACAATGACTCATTTACACAAAATAAGGGTAAAATTAACTTTTGTGTCTGCATAAAACATTATATCCATTGGAATGAGCATGTTTGCACACCTTTGGTACTTGAAACCTATTGAGTTCCATCAAGTAAATGAGTCTTTGATCTTGATTAGCTTTCCCTTAAAGATATTGAATGGCTTAATTCTTAAGCAATGAAACCACCTTTTCATTTTTTGATTATATTTCTTTATGTATTCCTTTTATCTTATTTAGATTAAAAGGAGTTTTAGGTTTTTTTTTGTAAATGCTTATAAGTAATTTCATTAGTTAGAGAACTAATGAAATCTTTCATTCCTCTTAATCTATTTCTAAATCAAATCAATTTCTCTATATTGAAGAATGAAAGTAAATTGAAAACTAATAAGCTTTTTGTTATCTCTATATTTATGTATCATCATCTATTTTCTTTATTGGGTATAACATGTGGAAGAAATGATTTCCTAATATGAAATCTTTTGATAGAATTTTAATTATTAGGAGAGGAATTTCTAAATATATCCCATCATTTCAAATAATGATGTATGATAGATCATATTTAATAACAAGCTTACTTTAATCAATAATGTTTAACACTTTTGTTGTTTCTAAAAAGTATTTTAAAGGTATTAATCCTTCTTAATATGGATTTAGAGTATTAAAACCAAACCTAGTGAAGTATCTATTATAAGTTGAGTTAAAACCTAAGCTGTGTTTTCATTTTTAGCTCATGCAAGTTGTGGCCAGGTGTTGAGTGCTTTCAATGTAAACCACTGACAGTGATTTTATGACACATATGGATATATTTGACTGAAGTTGGTACTATAATAGTAAAAATAAAGAAATTATTATCAATGAAAATATAAATGATATTTGTCTTTAGAATTTGGAAATTACCATCATCCTTATTGTCATATATATATTGAGTGGTATTTCTTTTTTTAATCTAAATTTGATTATGTTAATAAAACAATTGAAGAAGCTTTACCCTTATCTCAAGGTTATAATGATTTTTTTTTTCTTGCTATCCCAAGAACTTTTTAGTTCACATTAGAGGAAATATAAATTTCTCCATACTAGCATGATTCAAGTAGCCTTAAAGTTGGCCACATGATTAGGCTTAAATAACTCTATCATAATTTATGTTAGAGACTAAAGACATAATAGGTTTCATGACTCCTTATTAAAAGTAATAGAATATAGTTTGAAGTGATTGACCTATTTATTTGTCTTGTTACCCCAACTTTACTCTTTCTCTTAGATCCTAATCTCATGCATGCTCTATGCTTAGATGTTAAAACTAAGGCATTCAATATGATGCCTTCCTTAAAAAATTTTAAAACATGGGAAGATTGTTTGCTACATGTAGAGTTTGCATATAATAGGAATGTTCATTATACTACTACTTACTCTCCATTTGAAATTGTGTACGGTCTAAATCCTTTGACTCCTTTAGATTTGATGCTTTTACCCAATTTCTAGCTCCATGGAGGCTTGCTGAACTTCACCCGTGCATAACTCTACATTCAGATGACCTTATCTTCTTTTGTTTCCTTCATGAGAGTTGTAACTCTTCAAGTTAGCTTTCTGAGGACTCAAATTTGGCAGCTAAACTCCTTCCCATTTATGAGATATGGCCAAAAAGCTAAGTAGTGCATGGCTGATCTGCTCTGTCTAGTGCCCCTCTCGTGATCAGAGTTCAATATTTTGCCTTATCCAATTGCTTCAAAATTTGCACTTGGTTTCTTAATGGAAGTCATAGCTTAGTCTCTTAGCTATCCATAGATATTAGTTTCATTAAAAGAAACCTCCTGTAACATAAGAAATAATCAAAGTACCTAAACTACACAAAAACTAAATTTTGCTAGATTTTTCTAATAATTAGGCATATGGACAACTAGGTGAGAAGCCAGTCAAATTACATCATCTAGACTATCAAACATGCATAAAATATTAACTATGAGGCAAAATATTATGCAACACTTGGTTTTTATCACTCCCCCACACTTAAATGTTTGCACGTCCTTGCAAAGCAAAAATAAAATTAACTCCAAAGGGTTTCTTAACTTCCTATCCTATAAATGCTATGTCTATTTAAGATGTAACCCTTTCCTAGACATTTCCCACTTCAAATGACTTCCTAGGTCCAAGAATAACTCATCAAAAAAACAATCAACCAAACTTGAACCATACCACACATCATGGTTCTCATTCATCCACACCATGAAAATCACATACAAGTTACCATCATATGAGAAACTTCAGCCAATGATAGCTCCTCATGGATTCTTTCAATTCTCTCAAGGATTTAGGGATCTATTTACACTCAAAACACCCTCCATAGACAACCTACACAACCATATGCTTGCAATCATTCTAAATTTCCACCACTTAATACAAGTGTAATACAAAAATCAAAGGGACTTTTAGAGGTTGTAATGGGGTCATGGGTTGTAATGCATTAGGTAGGTAAGAATGAGGGATGGATGGGTTGTAATGTCATTCCAAGGTAGAGACAACTTAACCTAAAGGTGAAGGTTTCCCACAATGCAAACATTATCAAACAAAACACTTTCCTTGCTCAACTCTTCCAATCATTCCAATTTTCCTTTTTCTTTCCTACCAAAAACGTACCTAAATGATGATTCTTAGTTGGGTTCTCATGATTTTTGTTTTGTGTTTTTTTTGTTTTTTTTTTTTCAAATGAATGCTTTTTTTTTTTTTTTATTTACATTTTACATGCCCTACACAATTGCAATCCCTTCCCCACACTTAAATCATGCTTGTCCTTAAGCATATGAAAGGGAGTCCCCTACACTTAAATCAAAAGCTCATTCTGCAATGTTGAGGGGTGTCAATCATGAACATGTAATGGTTATGAACAAATAGGCTTAAGGCTCAATAGGGCTAGCAATGGTCATAATTTATAAGGGGTGGCTTATTTGGCCTAAACTCAGGAAGAAAAAGATGCCTCTATCATTTTCATACATACAAATGTCATGTGATTTTGATAAAGAACGAGAGTAATTTCTAGTGTGCAAAGTTCCTAGGAGTTGACTCATGAAAGAATGATGAGAATGGCATGTGATGTAATCCATTCAATTAGGCTCAAATATCCTTACCTAGTTTCCATCAATGTGGCCAAGCAACCCAAAATCTAGCTCCTAGCATGCTCATTCCATGATGGAACTCACTCAAACCAATCAATGCCATGGAATATAAGTATGTCATTTGTTATTTAATAATTTTTCATCAGCCTAAGTCATCAGCTGTCATGGCAATTATCCGAGAAATTTTATTCATGAGCATAAATGAAACTACCATGCAATTATCCTTATTTGATGCAAGCAAAAACTTACAACTAAAAGAAAATAATGGAATTAAAAAGGTTATCAAGGTGCTAGGTAATGTGCATCTAGCAAATGTAATTCCTCTCCTTTGGTTCTTCATGGCTAAGTGCTTTCATGGAAGTGCTTAAGCCTATGGCCATTTACTGTGAACCTTCTCTTTGATGTTGGTTCTTCCACCTGCACAATACCATAAGTATACACATGAGTAACCAGAAAAGGTCCTTCCCAATAAGAATGTAACTTACGTGGCATGAACTTGGGCCTTAAGTTGTAAAGAAAAACTCATTGTCTGAGCTTAAATGTCCTACAGTAAATCATTTGGTCATGCAGCTGCTTTGTCCTTCCTTGTAAATTCAAGCATTTTTGTAAGCCTCCATTCGAATCTCCTCAAGCTTTTGAAGTTGTAGCTTCCTTTCAACTCTTGCTCAGACTAGATCCAAGTTGCAATGCTTAACTACCCAATATGCTTTATGTTCAATTTCCACCAACAAGTGACACACTCTCCCATAGACTATTCAGTATGGGGACATATTAATTAGGGTTTTGTAGGCAATGCATTATGCCCATAATGCTTCCTCTAGCCATGCACTCCAATCGTTCCAATTTGGTTGAACAATTTTTTTGAGTATGCTCTTGATTTCTCAATTGGAGACCTTAGCTTGTCCATTTGTCTGTTGGTGATACAAGGTGGAGATCTTATGGACTACACCATATTTTTTCAGGAAGGCTTCTACTTGTTGGTTACAAAAATGGGATCCCTAATATGAGATGATAGCTCATGGAACTCTAAACCTACAAATAATCTGCAAATATAAAAAGTTTGCCACTACTTTGGCATCATCAGTTTGGGTAGCCTTAGCTTCTACCCACTTAGAAATATAATCAACCACCAAAAGAATGTAAATATAACTGAATGAAACTAGGAATGGTCCCATAGAGTCTATACCCCAAACATCAAAAACTTCACAAAATAGCAATGGTTGTTGGGTCAATCTCTTGCCTACATGATAAATTCCCAGTATGTTTACATCAGTCACATGTTTTACAAAAAACATGGGCAACGTGAAATAAAGTTGGCCAATAAAGACTTGAATCTAGAATGACAAAACCTCAAGATAGACTCATGCTCATGCTCAAGCACACATCTCTTAATGATGTTATCACTAAAAAATTTCCAAAGGTAAGGATCATCCCAAACATAATATTTGGACTCACTCTAAAGCTTGTCTACTGGATGCTTAGAAAAATCAAAGGGAATCACCCCAACAACTAGGAAGTTAACTAATTCAGCATACCGAGGAGTGTGTTAATGATAGGACATACCATGGATTTGTAAGAGGTGCTCATCTGGGAAGTCATCTTGAATGGGAAGGGGTTTTAGATTCCCTTTAATTTAGTTAAGATGATTAGCCACCAAATTGTTAACTCCGCTTTTGTCCTTAACCTTAACATCAAACTCTTTGAGTAATAACATCCATCAGATCAGTCATGGCTTCATGTTGGGCTTTTTCAAGAGGTATTTGAGCACTCCATTATTACAAAAAACTACAACTTTAGAATCAAGTAAATAAGATCTAAACCTGTCAAGAGCAAAAACAATAGCCAAAAGCTCCTTCTCTGTTATGGTATAGTTTGATTGAGCGGCATCAAGTGTGTGGGATGCGTAATAGATGACTCATGGCTGCCCATTAAATCTCTGTGTCAAAATAGATCCCACTACATTATTGGATGCATTACACATTAACTCAAATGGTGAGACCAATTTGGGGCTTGCACAATCAGCGCGGTGGTCAAGGCATGCTTGAGTTGGTCGAAAGCTTCATAGCAATCCTTGTCAAATTTGAACTCCATGGTCGCCTTTAGAAGTTTGGTCAATGGGAGGACTATCTTGCTAAAATTCCTTATAAATCTCTACTAAAACCCTACATAACCAAGAAAAAATCGAACTTCCCACACACGCACGAGGTAAGATAAACGACAAATAACTTCAACTTTTGCCAGATCAACTTTAATGTCATCCTTAGAAACTACATGTACTAACACAATTCCTTGCTTAACCATGAAGTGACATTTTTCATAATTAAGGACTAAGTTAGTTTCTATGCACCTGTTATAAACTTAAGATAATCTTTCTAAACATTCATCAAAAAAGGGGTCATAGACGGTGAAGTCATCCATAAAAACTTCCATGCCTTCCTCCAAGAAATTAGAGAAAATACTTACCATACAACATTGAAAAATGCCTGGAGCATTGCACAACCCAAATGGCATCCTCCAGTAGGCATAAGTGCCAAGAGGACATGTGAAAGTAGTCTTCTTTTGATCCTCAGGGATGATGTGAATCTAAAAGTATCCCATAAAACCATCCAAAAAATAAAAGTGAGATTTCCCAGACAATCTTTCAAGGATTTGATTAATAAAAGGTAAAGGATAGTAATCCTTCCATGTTGCCTGATTAAGTCGCTGGTAGTCTATACACACTCAACAAAATTTTGTGCATGAATTAGCAACAATTCATTATTCTTAGTCTTGACTACTATAACTCCAGATTTCTTAGGCACCACTTAGACTAGACTCACCCAATCACTATCCAAGATTGGATAAATAATTCCAGCTTGGAGCAATTTGGACACTTCTTTCTTCACAACATCAAGAATAAGTGGGTTAAGTCTTCGTTGTGGTTGCCTCATGGGTTTGGCTCCTTCTTCAAGGAAAATTCTATGCATGCAAATTGCTAGACTAATCCCCATAATGTCCCCAAGTGTCCAGCCAATGGCCTTATTGTGCTCCCGTAAAACTTTAAGGCTCCTAGCAATAATCACTAGAAGTTTGCTATTCTCCGCTAGGAATGCATACCTTAGATGCTCTAGAAGAGGCTTTCAATCGAGCTTAGGAGGTTGTATAATGGATGGAAGAAGTCTGATTGACTTGCTCTCATTTGTTTCTAATTGAGCCTTCTCTGTTATTCTCAGTTCTGATCTATCCATTCCTTGTTGTTCTGCCAAATGTGCCACTTGTTCTATCATCTCAGGGACTCCTCTAAGTGTACATGAATCAGAGTTGACACATACTTCATTCCCAAGCTGTGCACTATGACAAGGAACTAGGGCAGAGGGAGAGAGTGCACTTTCCAAGCTATATTGATCAACTTTGTTTCTACCACTTCTTTCAAGTTGTTCTGGACTGAGTGGCACTTCTTTCTTCTGTTCAAATTCAGCACCTTCTTGGGCTCCTTGTCCCCCAAAAAGGGTCATGTCACAAGTTAAAGAGTCATCACAATGAGCTATTTGGGAATTCCTTCTCAAGCTTGAGTTGCACTTCCTTCAGCAAATCCTCAATGAGCTCGATATGGAATAATGAATGATCCTCCAATGGGTGTTTCATGGCTTCAAGAATGTTAAATTGATCAATTGAGTTGCTAAATTCCAGTGATAACACCCCATAGTGCACATCAATTTTAGTTTGTGCCATTTTAAGGAACGATCAACCAAAAATAAGAGGTGAATGGCTGCTTTGTGTCTCACCCTCCACTTCTAAAATTTAAAAGTTAATAAGGAAAATCAACTTACCAACTTGAACTAGAACATCTTCAACTATTCTGAGTTGATAGGCATTACTTCTATTAGCCAATTGGATAACCAATTATGTTCCCTTCAATGGTCTAAGTTCCAGCTTAATAAACATTGAAAGAGGCATAACATTGATCGAAGCTCCAAGATCCAGCAAGGCCCTACCAAACTTTCAATTACCAATAATGTAGAGAATTGTAAAAGTATTAGGATCCTCACATTTTTGTGGTAGAGGCTGTATAAGAGTAGATACATTCTATCCCATACTGACCGTTTCCTTTCCTTGGAGCCTCTACTTATTCATGCACAGCTCTTTCAAAAACTTAACATACCTCGGTAGTTGCTTGATTGCATCAAGAAGTAGAATGTTGACTTCCACCTTTCAAAACATCTTTAAATCTTCGTTATCCTATTCCAGTATGTCGTCCTTTTTCTTAGACTTCATTCTCTGAGGAAATGGGAGTGGCTCAATGGATTGGTTAGCTATCTCCTTTCCCTTGGTGGTTGGATCTTCCTGGCTTGTTTGGGTCTTGGTCAGGTTTGAAGCAGTTGATTGTCTTGGATCTTCCTGGCACATCAATTTTAGTTTATACCATTTTAAGAAACAATCGATCAAAAATAAGAGGTGAATGGCTGCTTTGTGTCTCAACCTCCATTTCCGAAATGTAAAAGTCAGCAGGGAAGATCAACTTACCAACTTGGACTGGAACATCCTTGACTATTTTGAGTGGATAGGCATTACCTCTGTTAGCCAATTGGATAACCAATTATGTTCCCTTCAATAGTCCAAGTTCCAGCTCAATAAACATGGAAAGAGGCATAACATGATTGAAGCTCTAAGATCCAGTAAGGCCCTGTCAAACTTTTGGTTACCAATAATGTAGGGAATTGTGAAAGTACCAGGATCCTCACATTTTTGTAGTAAAGGCTGTATAAAAGTGGATACAATCTGTCCCATACTGACCTTCTCCCTTCCTTGGAGCCTCCGCTTATTTGTGCACAGCTCTTTCAAAAACTTAGCATACCTCGGCACTTGCTTGATTGCATCAATAAGTGGAATGTTGACTTCCACCTTTCAAAACATCTCCAGAACTTCCTTATCCTTTTCCAGTATGTCATCCTTTTTCTTAAGACTTCATTCTCCGAGGGAATGGGAGTGGCTCAATGGATTGGTCAGCTATCTCCTTTCCCTTAGTGGTTGGATCTTCCTGGCTCATCTAGGTCTTGGTTGGGTTTGAAGCAGATGATTGTTTTTTGTCCTTCTCTTTCACTAGTCTTGGCTGCTCATCCAGCACCTTTCCAAACCTTAATTCAATGGCATTTACACCCCCCCTTTGGATTGGGGATGGATTGGCTCAACAATTGCCCGAAGACTTGCTGTTGAAGGGCATTCATCAAAGTGGCTAGTTAAGTCATCTGTGTCTGCAGATCTTGAATGGTTGATTCAGTTTTCTGCTGGAATTGAATATTTTGATCAGCCAGTTGCGTGGTGTGAGTTGTTAGCTGCTTCATCATATCCTCTAAAGATGACTCAAAGCTAGGTACAGGGGGTTGATGTGTCTGGCCATGCAGTTGCTGTTGGTGCTGACCTTGGCCAAATCTCCAAGGTGGCTGTCTTGGTTGCTCTTGTGATGTCGATCCTAAGTTCCCATACTGAAGGTTAGGATGATCATGTCACCCTGGGTTGTATGTGACTGAGTATGGGTTGTACCAAGGCCAATCTTTCTGTTGATATGACCTTCCTTGATATCCTTCAGCTGCTAGGACTTGATCTTGTGACTCCTCTGCCAATGTTGGGCTTGATGCAGTAGGTTGCCCTGAACTTGCACAAATGCCACAAACTTGGCTCCTAGGGGCAAGTCGAGAACCCCCTTGGCCTGGTTGTTGTTGATCTATAACCAATCTCCTTACAAGTGAGGTAAGTTCATCGAGATGGTGCTCCACTCTTTGATGATCTTGACTTGTGGCTGATACTTCATGTACTCCTCAAGGTAGAATTGTGGCCCTTGTGCTGAATTGCTGGGAATTCATTGCCATGTTTTCAATTAACGCTCGAACAGCCTAGGGTGTCTTATCCACTAGTGTGCCACCACTTGTTGCATCAATCATGCTATGATCCATTGGAAGTAGGACCTTCATAAAAGTACTTGATCAAAAGCTGTTCTGATATCTAGTGAAATGGACAGCTCACACACAACTTATTGAACCAATCCTAGTATTCATAGAGGGTCTCACCATTAAGTAGTCAGATCCCACAAATCACTTTTGGATGGCAGCAATACGCAAGGCAAGAAAGAACTTTTCGATGAAGGCCTTTTTCATGTCATTCCAACTTCAGATGGCCTCCGGATGGAGATAATAAAGTCAATCTTTCACAGCTCCCTCCAAAGAAATTGGAAATACTCGGATCTTGACATGGTCCTCAGAGATCCCTTGCGGTCTCATTGTCAAATAAACAATATGAAATTCCTTGAGATGTTTATGGGGATCTTCACTTGTAAGGCCATGATATTTAGGCAACAAATGAATGTGTCTAGATTTAAGTTCAAAGTTAGCTTCAACACCTGGATATTAAAGACACAAAGGTTGGTAATTGATATCAGGTGCTGCTAGCTCTTTCAAAGTTTGATTGTTATTTCCGTTATTCCCAACAATGTTGTTATCCCTAGCTAGCTCTGGTTCTTGATATTCTTCCTTGATGAATCTAGATGAAGATAAAGTAAGTGGAACTAATAATGATCGTGCAGTCCTACGACGTCTACTCAATGTTTGTTCTATTTCTGGGTCAAAATCAAACAATAAATTGCTAGATGACCTAGTCATACACTATGCAAACCATAAAAAATAAAGCTGGAACATGAATAAAGTAGAGCTGAATAGAACAAGAGCAAACAACCAAGAATTGCAACTAACTAAAACAACCTTAAATAGTAAAGAGCAGCCAAGCCAATCTGAAAATGGAATAGACCACAACAAAAAAATGAAACAAGGCAAAGCTAGAAGGAATGGCAACAGAACCAGCAAAATATAACCAACACTAATAAAAACTGAAATAAATAGATAAATTAAAGCTAAATCAATAGAATAACCAGAGAATAAACTAATGCAAATATGAATCAAATAACATCAATAAGTGAAAAGTGAAAAGGAGAGTCAAAAGAAAACTTATGCTAGTTGAATATTGGTAGAAAGCCACATAAGGTGACAAAAGGAAGAAAAAGAATCAGCAGTAAAATTGATGTTCTTCCCCCCCTTCTTTAGTTGTGACCAATAGTAAAACACCTACAAATGTAGTTAATTATTTACAAATAATCAAGAAAAGATCATAAACATACCTTGATTCCCCGACAATAGCACCAAAATTTGACTGTCACATTGGTCAAATTAATTCTTAGGGTGGCTTGAAGGCTTGTAGTTAGTGGTAAGGCCCTAGTCATCTCCCAATGAACCAATATATTTTTTTTACTATAAAATATGAGATTAACTCTAGTAATTCTTGAACCTTGATGACCTATCCTTGATTCCTAAGGATATAGGAATGTATGTCTAGTTGGTTAGCCCTAGTCCTAGCTGAGATCTTGCATTAGACAACTCTGCACTCCCTAAAATCTCTAGATGATCACCTAGATTTGACTAACTATGACTCCTAAAAAACCTATTATCGCACAATTATCATGCAATCTAATTAGCCTAAGCATTGGAGTTTACTAACCTAAGTAGCAAATCTACTCCTCAATCTCATCCTAAGCATGACTCAAGTCTCTAATCAATAGCTCTCAAAACACTCCTCAACTCACCCAAAACCAATCAATATTATCACTTAAGGAATCCCGTTAAGTGACTAAATGAGAATAAGGCTAGAATGAGAAAACTAGAATGCATTCATTCAATGATAGAACATGATCTCTAGGTACATGAGTTCAAGAACCCTAGAGTTGAAATGATTTACACAATCATGGAACAAAGGAAAGAAAAATGCAAAAATGAGAAGAATCACCCCTCTTTATCTTCCTTGTACTTAATGATCCCTTGGTTGTTCATGCTTGCCTCTTCATCTTCCTTGCACTTCAATGCTCCTTTGGTCGTTTATGCTTGCCTCTTCATCTTCTTACCTTCTAGAATTGATTATTTATCAACTTGGACATTAATCCCAAGTGACTTGGACATTAATCCCAAGTGGTTTGGACATGATTCCAGGCCTTAAATTTGGATGGTGGAGTATCATGGCCCAAAACATACAAATTAGCCTAGTTTCCATCTCTATGGAGGCTCGCTAAACTTCACCTGTGCATAACTACATTCAGATGGCCTTATCTTCTTTTGTTTCCTTCATGAGAGTTGTAACTCTTCAAGTTAGCTTTCCAAGGACTCAAATTTGGTAGCTAACACCTTACCATTTATGAGATATGGCCAAAGAACTAAGCAGTGCATGGATGATCTACTCTATCCAACGCCCCTCTCGTGATCATAGTTCAATATTTTGCCTTGTCCAATTGGTTCAGAATTTGCACATGATTTCTTGGTGGAAGTCATAGCTCAGTCTCTTAGCTATCCATAGAAATTTGTTTCGTTAAAAGAAACCTCCTGTAACATAAGAAATAATCAAAGTTCCTAAACTTTGCAAAAACTAAAATTTGTCAGATTTTTTTGATAATTAGGCATATGGACAACTAAGTGAGAAGCCAATCAAGTTACATTATCTAGACTATCAAACATGTATTAAATATTAAGTATGAGGCAAAATATTATGCAATACTTGGTTGTTATTAGTTAGCACCAATAGCAACCGCATAGCCAAACACATCAACCACCTCTACCTAAGTTTGAGTCATCTTTAGAGGATATGATGAAGCAGCTAACAACTCACACCATGCAGTTGGTTGATCAAAATATTCAATTCCAGCAGAAAACTGACTCAACCATCCAAGATCTGTGGACACAGATGAGTTAACCAGCCACTTTGATAAATGCCCTTTAACAGTAAGTCTCCAGGCAATTACCAAGCCAATCCATCCCCAATCCAAAGGGGGGTGTGAATGCCATCAAATTAAGGTCTGGACAGGTGCTAGACAAGCAGCCAAGACCAGTGAAGGAGAAGGACAAAAAACAATCATCTGCTTCAAACCCGACCAAGACCTAGATGAGCTAGGAAGATCCAACCACCAAGGGAAAGGAGGTAGTTGACCAATCCATTGAGCCACTCCCATTTTTGTAGAGAATGAAGTGTAAGAAAAAGGATAACATACTAGAAAAGGATAAGGAAGTTCTAGAGATGTTTTGAAAGGTGGAAGTCAACATTCCACTTCTTGATGCAATCAAGCAAGTGCCAAGGCATGCTAAGTTTTTGAAAGAGCTATGCACAAATAAGCAGAGACTCCAAGGAAGGGAGTAGGTCAGTATGGGACAAAATATATCAGCTCTTATATTGCTTCTACCACAAAAATGCGAGGATCCTGATACTTTCACAATTCTTTGCATTATTAGTAACTGAAAGTTTGACAGGGCCTTGCTAGATCTTAGAGCTTTAATCAATGCTATGCCACTTTCAATGTTTATTGAGTTGGATGTTTGACCATTAAAGGGAACAAAATTTGTTATCCAATTGGCTAACTGAAGTAACACCTATCCACTCAGAATAGTCAAGGATGTTTTAGTTCAAGTCAGTAAGTTGATCTTCCCTGCTAATTTTTACATTTTGGAAATGGAGGGTGAGACACAAAGCAGCCGTTCACCTCTTATTTTTGGTTGACCATTCCTTAAAATGGCACAAACTAAAATTGATGTGCACTTCAGGGTGTTATCAATAAAATTTGGTGACTCAATTGTTCAATTTAACATTTTTGAAGCCATGAAACACCCATCGGAGGATTATTCATTATTTCATATCAAGCTTATTGAGGATTTGGTGGAGGAAGTGTAACTTGAGCTTGAGAAGGAATTCCTAGAGACAACTCATTGTGATGACTCTTTAACTTGTGACATGACCCATTTTGGGGGACAAGGAGCCCAAAAAGGCACTGAATTTGAATAGAAGAAAGAAGTGCCACTCAGCCCAAAATAACTTGAAAGAAGTGGTAGAAACAAAGTTGATCAATATAGTTTGGAAAGTGCACTCTCTCCCTCTCCTCCAGTTCCTTGTCATAGTGCACAACTTAGGAATGATGTATGCAACATCTTTGATTCATGCACACATAGAGGAGTCCCTGAAAGGATAGAACAAGTGGCACATTTGGTAAAACAGCAGGGAATGGACAGATCAAAACCGAGAATAACAAAGGAGACTTAATTAGAAACAATTGAGAGCAAGTCGATCAGACTTCTTCCAATCCATTGTACAACCTCCTAAGTTGTGTTGCAAGAAGGTATGCATTCCTAGCTGAGAATAGCAAACTTTTGGTGATTATTGCTAGGAGCCTTGATGTGTTGCAAGAAGCTCGGTTGCTTAAAGTTTTATAGGACCACAAGAAGGTTATTAGCTGGACACTTTGGGACATTATAGGGATTAGTCCAACAATTTGCATGCATAGAATTTTCCATTAAAGAAGGAGCCAAACCTATAAGGCAACCACAATGAAGACTCAACCCACATATTCTTGATGTTATGAAGAAAGAAGTGTCCAAATTGCTTTAAGCTAGAATTATTTATCGAACTCAGATAGTGATTGGGTGAGTCTAGTCCAAGTGGTACCTAAGAAATCTGGAATTACAATAGTCAAGACTAAGAATAATGAATTGTTGCCAACTTGTATGCAAAATTCTTGGCGAGTGTGTATAGACTATCAGTGACTCAACCAATTAACACAGAAGGATCACTATCCTTTACCTTTTATTAATCAAAATTTTGAAAGATTGTCGAGGGAAATCTTACTTCTATTTTTTGGATGGTTTTATGAGATACTTTCATATTCACATCACCCTTGAGAATAAAGAAAAGACTTACTTTCACATGTCCTCTTGGCACTTATGCTTACTAGAGGATGCCATTTGGGTTGTGTAATGCTCCGAGCACTTTTCAATGTTGTATGGAAAGTATTTTCTTTGATTTCTTGGAGGAAGGCATGGAAGTTTTTATGGATGACTTCACCATCTATGGTTCCTCTTTTAATGAATGTTTAGAAAGATTATCTTGAGTTCTTAAGAGGTGCACAGGAACTCACTTGGTCCTTAATTATTAAAAATGTCACTTTATGGTTGAGGAAGGAATTATGTTAGGACATGTAGTTTCTAAGGATGGTATTAAAGTTAATCCGACAAAAGTTTGAAGTTATTTCTCATTTATCTTACCCTACATGTGTGTGGGAAGTTCAATTTTTTCTTGGTCATGTAGGGTTTTATTAGAGATTTGTAAGGAATTTTAGCAAGATAGCCTTCCCATTGACCAACCTTATGAAGGTGAACATGGAGTTCAAGTTTGATAAGGATTACTGTGAAGCTTTTGACCATCTTAAGCATGCCTTGACCACCACACCGATTGTGCAAGCCTCAGATTGGTCTCAACCATTTGAGTTAATATGTGATGCATCCAACAATGTAGTGGGAGCTATTTTTCCACAAAGATTTAATGGGCAGCCATAAGTCATCCATTACATATCCTGCACACTCGATGTCACTCAATCCAACTATACCATGACAGAGAAGGAGCTTTTGGCTATTGTTTTTGTTTTTGACAAGTTCGGATCTTATTTACTTGATTCTAAAGTTATAGTTTTCTCTGATCATATAGCACTTAAATACCTTTTGAAAATGCCTGAACACGAAGCCATGACTGATCCAATGGATGTTATTACTCCAAGAGTTTGATGTTAAGGTTAAGGACAAAAGTAGAGTAAATAATTTGGTGGTTGATCAACTTAACCAAATTGAAGGGAATCTGGAACCCCTTCCCATTCAAGATGACTTCCCAGATGAACACATCTTGCAAATCCATGGTATGTCCTAACATCAACACAATTCTTGGTATGCTGACTTAGTTAACTTCCTAGTTGCTAGGGTGATTCCCTTTGATTTTTCTAAGCATCGAGCAAAAAAGCTTCAAAGTGAGTCCAAATATTATGTTTGGGATGATCCTTACCTTTGGAAATTTTGTAGTGATAACATCATGAGGAGATGTGTGCCTAAGCATGAGCATAAGTCTATCTTGAGATTCTATCAATCTAAAGCATATGGTAGCCATTTTGGTTCTTTTAGAACATCTAGGAAAGTGCAAGATTTAGGTCTTTATTGGCCAACTCTATTTCATGATGCCCATGTTTTTTTGAAAAACATGTGACTGATGTCAACAAACTGGGAATTTATCACGTAGGCAAGAGATGAACCAACATCCATTGTTGTTTTATAAAGTTTTTGATGTTTGGTTATATTTACATTCACTCAGCAGTTGATTATGTTTCTAAGTGGGTAAAAGCTAAGGCTACCTAAACTGATGATGCCAAAGTAGTGGCAAGTTTTGTCCATTCACACATTATTTGTAGGTTTAAAGTTCCACAAGCAATCATCTCAGATCAGGGATCCCATTTTTGTAACCAACAAGTAGAAGCCTTGTTGAAAAAATATGGCTTAGTCCACAAGATCTCCACCCCATATCACCCACAGACAAATGGCCAAGCCAAGGTCTCCAATTGAGAAATCAAGAGCATATTTAAAAAAATGGTTCAACCAAACTAGAAGGATTGGAGTGCATGGCTAAAGAAAGCATTATAGACATACTACATTACCTATAAAACCCTAATTGATATGTCCCTGTACCAAAGAGTGTATGGGAAGGTATGTCACTTGCTAGTGGAAATCGAACATAAAGCAAATTGGGTGGTTAAGCATTGCAATTTGGATCTAGTCCAAGCGGGAGCTGAAAGGAAGCTACAACTTCAAGAGCTTGAGCAGATTCAAAAGGAGGCTTATGAAAATGCTCAAATTTATAAGGAGAGGGCAAAGTGGCTACATGGCCAAATGATACACTGTAGGACATTTAAACTCAGGCAACAAGTTCTTCTTTACAACTCAAGGCTCAAGTTCATGCTGGGTAAGTTACGTTCTCATTGGGAAGGACCTTTTCTGGTTACTTATATGTATCCTTATGGTACCATGCAGGTGGAAGAACTAGCATCAAAGAGAAGGTTCACAATGAATGGCTATAGGCTCAAGCACTTCCATGAAGCACTTAGCCATGAAGAACCACTGGGAGAGGATTTACGTTTGCTGGATGTACACTACCCAGCACCTTGATAAGCTTTTTAATCCAGTCATTTTCTTTTAGTTGTAGGTGTTTGCTTGCATCAAATAAGGATAGTTGCATGGTAGTTTCATTTATGTTCATGAATAAAATTTCTTGGATAGTTGTCATGACAACTAATGACTTAGACTGATGAAAAACTATTAAACAACAAATGACATACTTATATTCCATGGCATTGATTGGTTTGAGTGAGTTCCATCATGGAATGAGCATGCTAAAAGCTAGATTTTGGATTGCTTAGCCACATTGATAGATGGAAACTAGGTGAGGATATTTGAGCCTAATTGAATGGATTACATCACATGCCATATACATCATTCTTTCATGAGTGTCCACTCCTAGGAACTTTGTGCACTAAAAGTTGCTCTCATTTTTTATCAAATTCACATGACATTTATATGCATGAAAATGATAAAGGCATCTTTTCTTCCTGAGTTTAAGCCAAATAAGTTGCCCCTTATAAATTATGACCATTACTAGCCCTATTGAGCCTTAAGCTTGTTTGTTCTTAACCATTATATATTCACAATTGACAGCCCTATACATTGTAGAAAGAGCTTTTGATTTAACTGTGGGGGACTCCCTTTCATACTCCTAAGGACAAACTTGATTTAAGTGTGGGGGAGGGATTGCAATTGTGTGGGGCACGTAAAATGTATAAAAAAAAAGCATTCATCTGAAAACATAAAAAGCAAAACAAAAATCATGAGAACCTAATTAAGAATCATCATTTGAGTATGTTTTTGGAAGGAAAGGAAAAGAAAAATTAGAATGATTGGAAAAGTAGAGTGGGAAGAGTGTTTTGTTTGATAATGTTTACATTGTGGGAAACCTTCACCTTTTAGGTTAAGTTGTCTCTACCTTGGAATGACATTGCAGCCCATCCATCCCTCATTCTTACCTACCCAATGCATTACAACCCATGACCCCGTTACAACCTATGAAAGTCCTCTTGATTTTTGTATTACACCTATATTAAGTGGTGGAAATTTAGAATGATTGCAACATATGGTTGTGTGGGTTGTCTATGGAGGGTGTTTTGAGTGCAAACAGATCCCTAAATCCTTGAGAGAATTGAGAGAATCCATGAGGGCCTATCACTTGGCTGAAGTTTCTCATATGATGGTAACTTGCATGTGATTTTCATGGTGTGGATGAATGAGAACTATGATGTGTGGTGTGGTTCAAGTTTGGTTTTTTTTTTTTTTTTGATGAGTTATTCTTGACCTAGGAAATCATCTGAAGTGGGAAATGTCCAAGAAAGGGTTACCTCTTGCATAGACATAGCATTTATGGGATAGGAAGTTAAGGAACCCTTTGGAGTTATTTTTATTTTTGCTTTACCGAGAATGTGCAAACATTTAAGTGTGGGGGAGTGAAAACAACTAAGTTTTGCATAATATTTTGCCTCATACTTAATATTTTATACATGTTTGATAGTCTAGATGATGTAATTTGATTGGCTTCTCACTTCATATGCCTAATTATCAAAAAAATCTGGCAAAATTCAGTTTTTGTGCAGTTTACATACTTTGATTATTTCTTATGTTACAGGAGGTTTCTTTTGATGAAACCAATTTCTATGGATGGCTAAGAGATTGAGCTATGACTTCCACTAAGAAACCACGAGCAAATTCCAAACCAATTGGACAAGGCAAAATATTAAACTTTGATCACGAGAGGGGCGCTGGACAGAACAGATCAGCCGCACACTGCTTAGTTGTTCGGCTATATCTCATAAATGGTAAGGAGTTTAGCTGCCAAATTTGAGTCCTTGGAAGGCTAACTCGAAGAGCTACAACTCTTATGAAGGAAACAAAAGAAGATAAGGCCATCTGAATGGAGTTATGCATGGGTGAAGTTCAGCAAGCCTCCATGGAGCTGGAAACTGGGCTGATTTGTATATTTTGGGCCATGATACTCCACCATCCGAATTTAAGGCCTGGAATCATGTGCAAACCACATGGGATTAATGACCAAGTTGAGGAATAATCCATTCTAGAAGGTACAAAGATGAAGAGGCAAGCATGAATGGCCAAAGGAGCATTATAGTGCAAGGAAGATGAAGAGGCAAGCATGAATGGCCAAAGGAGCATTAAAGAGTGTCTTGAGAGCTACTGATTGGAAACTTGAGTCATGCTTAGGATGAGATTGAGGGGCAGATTTGCTACTTAGGTTAGTAAACTCTGGTGCTTAGGCTAGCTAGATTGCATGATAATCACACAATAGCAGGTTTTTTGTGAGTCATAGTTAGTCAAATCAAGGTGATTGTCTAGAGATTTAAGGGAGTGTAGAGTCATCTAGTGCGAGATCTTGGCTAGGACTAGGGCTAACCAACCAGATATACATTCCTATATCCTTAGGAATCAAGGATAGGTCATTAAGGTTCAAGAATTACTAGAGTTAGTTTTATATCATATAGTAAAAAAAATACATTGATTCATCGGGAGACAACTAGGGTCATGCCACTTGCAACAAGCCTTTAGGCCACCTTAAGAATTAATTTGACGGATGCAATAATCGAATTTGTCATAGATTTAAAGAACAAGTGGTTATAAAATGCGGCCAAGAAGACAAATAAAAAAAATAAAGAAGCTCAAAATTAGATAAGGAAACCTAATTCAAAGCTAAGTTTTAATACCAATTGGTATGAACCCTAAAAGACATAACTTAGTGACTCAACATGAATAAGGAATTTAAACAAGTACCTAAGAAAGTTAAATTAGATTTCAATCATGCAAGACCCAATGTTTGACAAAAATGAACCTAAGGAATAAAGAAGGATATAAACAACACACTCTAAGGGATTTAGGAGTGATAAGTCATTTTAAATGCCATAAGAAGAGTTAACTCTTAACAAGTCCTTAGTTCTTGAAAGAACTAAAGGAGAAAATTCTCACATTTAGCTTCACTATTGTTTTTCTTGTTTTTAATAATGAAATCAAGCCTATCTACATGCTACATTTACAACTCTAACCCTAGAGAAAATGAAAAATATCCTAAATAAGCTAACAACAATCTTACTCCTATTTGTTTTTGGAGTTGATCTAGAAATCCTTATAATCACTCAAGATAGACTTATTTTAGCATACTTATACAATTAATAAAGCCTTGGCCTACATTAAGATATGTTTTGTTGCCCTTCAAGCTTAAAATAGTTTCTTTGGCCCAAATTTCTTTAATCAACCCATTAAGTGCTTCTTTCATCCTTTTAGCACTTAAACATGTTATTAGCCCTTTTTGAAACCTCAACAAATCCTTAGAAGCCCTCCATTCTTTTAATCCTCTATGTATCTCATCATCATCTCTTCATTTCTAACTAACAAAGCTACTTCCTATGTTGCAAGGACTCATTTACACAAAATGATGGTGAAATTAACTTTCATGTCTACACAAAACATTATATTCATTGGAACAAGCACATTTGTACACCTTTGGTACTTTGAATGCATTGGATTCCATGAAGCAAATGAGTTAATGAACTTGATTAGCTTTCCTTATAGGTATTGAATGGTTTAATTCTTGAACAAAGATATTGTCTCATCATTTTTTGATAAATAGAATTCTCTTTTTGTTGCAATGACTCAATCACATGAAATGATCTCATAATTAACTATTGTAACAACAATAAATAATGTATTTATTGTAAGAAGCTCATTTCTACAACTTTTATACTCTAAACCCATTGAATTCCATCTAGTAAATAAGTCATTGATTTTGACTAGCTTTCTTTACAAGTATTAAATGGCTTAATTTTCAAACAAAGAGACTGTTACTTTATTTTCTGATAATAGGCCTTCTCTTTTCATTGCAAACACTTATTCACATAAATTGATTGCATAATTAACTTTTGTGTCAACAATAAACATTATATTACTTGTAAAAAGCTCATTTGTATATCTTTGGTCTTTAAATCCAATGAATTCTATCAAAAAAAGATGTGATTGGTCTAGATTACCTTTTCTTATACATATTGAGTGTTTAAATACCTAAATAAGACCTTCTTTTCATTTCTAGCTAACAAGGCTCCTTCCTTCATTACAAGGACTCATTTACACAAAATGATGGTACACAAAATGATGGTGAAATTAACTTTTGTGTTTACATAAAACATTATATTCATTGGAATAAGCAAATTTGCACACCTTTGGTACTCTAAATCCATTGAATTCCATCAAGTGAATAAGTCATTAATCTTAATTAGTTTTCCTTATAGGGAATGGATTAATTCTTAACAATGAGACCACCTCTTCATTTTTTGATAACAAGGCTTCTCTTTTGGTTGCAAGGCCTCATTTCCACAAAATGATCTCACTATTAACCTTTTGCATCAACATCCAACATCATATCCATTGCACCAAGCTTGTTTGTTCATATTTGGTACACTAAATCCTTGAATTTTATAAAAAAAAAAAAGGCTCCTTCCTTTGTTGCAAGGGCTCATTTACACAAAATAATGGTGAAATTAACTTTTGTATCTACATAAAACATTATATTTATTGAAACAAGCATGTTTGTACACTTGTGGTACTCTAAACCTATTAACTTCCATCAGGTAAACGAAGTCATTGATCTTAATTAGCTTTGCTTACATGTATTAAATAGTTTAATTCCTAAATAATGAGACTACCTCTTCATTTTTTGATAACAAGCTTTATCTTTTCAATGCAAGGACTCATTCCCATAAAATAATCTTGTAGTTGACTTTTGTGTTAACATCAAACATTAAATTAATTGCAATAAGCTCATTTGTCTATTTTTGGCACTTTACATCCATTGAATTCCACAAAAAAAAAAGACTAGTCTAGATTACCTTTACTTAATGTATTAAGTGTTTTAGATTGTTGAATAATGACACCTTAATGTGAATCCCAAAAGATATGGTCTAGGGATCCAACACACACAAGGAATTGAACAAGAACCCAAGAAAATTAAATCAGGTTTCAATTATGCAAGTCCTAGATCCAATATTCAAGAACATAACCTAAGCTACAAAGAAGGATATGGATGGTGCCCTCTAGCAACGAAGGGATTTAAGAGTGATAAGTTGGGTAGAAAGTCTCAAAAAAAGTTGGTTCTTGATAAGTTCTTTAGTTCTTTATAGAACTAAATAAAAAAATCTCACTTTTATTTTCACTAATATTTTACTTTTTTAACAATGAAATCAAGCATATTTATATGCTGAATTAACAATCATAAAAATCTTAAAAATAAAGACAATAACAAACTCTTAAAATATAAAGACACTCTTATTTTATTATAAACTCTTATTTTATAACAAGCTCTTATTTAGGAGTGGATTTTACTATAACCTTGGCCTAAATTATGAAGTGCTTTGCTACCCTTTAAGCTTGAATTATCTTCTTTGGCCTAAATTTCTTTAATCAGCCCATTAAGTGCTCTTTCACCCTTTTAGCTCTTAAACATGTCGTTGGCCCTTCTTGAATGCTTAATGGACCCTTAGAAACCCTCCATGCATCAATTCCTTCATGGATCTCATTATTTCCCCTGTCCTTAAAAAGATTTGTCTCAAATGATAACTTTCATAAAGAAAAAATGATGGAAACAACCCCATACGCACTCCATCAAAGTATGATAGTCACTCTTGTGTTTCCACACTAAATAAATTTGGCTTTTCTCTCTCATTCCTTTATTGAACTAACAAGCTCAATTAAAGTTACCTTATAACCAACTAATTCTAACCAATTAGAATCAAAGAAAAACACATTAAGATTAAATTGCGAAACAGACAAGAAAAAAAGATTAATTATATCCAAATCATTATGGGAATTAGAAAGAAATAAGGAAATAAAGCCTCTATAGAATATGGCTAGCAATGATGGTTTGTAGATAAAAATAAAACAAAAGCTAGTGTTTGCAAATTCAAAGAACTAGATGTTATAGAATTTGGTTAAGAAGAAGAACAATAGAACAATTCAAATTTTAGATAAATAAACCTGTAATCCTTAAAGCTTTGATACTAGCTGATGTGAATCCCTAAAGACGTGTCTTAGGGACCCATCATATACAACTAATTGAACAAGAACCCAAGAAAGCTAAATTATATTTCAATTATGAAAAACATAGATCCAAAGTACAAGGAACATGAACTTAAGGTATAAGGAAGCATATGGATGTCATAGTTTAGTAATGAAAGGATTATTAAGTCAGGTTAAATGCCACAAGAAGAGTTAATTCTTGAAAGAACTAAGAAAGAAAATCTCATTTTTATTTTTACTAATGTTTTTCACTTTTAAACAATGAAATCAATCTTATTATAGGCTAAATTAACAACCTTAAAATCTCTAAAAATAAAGACAATGATAAACTCCTAAAATATAAAACTACTCATATTTTATTATAGACATATATTTTATAAAAGAAAAAAAAACTCCTATTTATGAGTGAATTTTATGGTAACTCTAGCTTATTAAGTACTCCAATCAAATTAATAAAGCTTTGGCCTACATTAAGATATGCTTTACTACCATTCAAGCTTGTATTATAAGAACAAACTCATTTGTACATCTTTAATACTCTAAATCTATTGAAATCTCATATGCATTGTGTATTTCAATTCCAAAATAATGACATTGTCTCTTCATTTCTAATTAATAAGGCTTCCCACTTCATTCTAATGACTCATTTACACAAAATGATGGTGAAATTAATTTTTTTGTCCACACAAAACATTATATTCATTGTACCAAGCACGTTTGCACACCATTTGTACTTTAAACCCATTTTCCATCAAGTAAATGAGTCATTAATCTTAATTAGCTTTCCTTATAAGTATTGATGGTTTAATTCTCAAACAATGAGTCCACTTCCTTTTTTGATAACAAAACTTCTCTTTTCCTTATAAGGGGCTCATTACCACAAAATGATCTCATAATTAACTTTTGTGCCACCAACAAACACTATATTCATTGCAACAAGCTTGTTTGTACATTTTTGGTGCTCTAAATCCATTGAATTTCATCAAAAATAGGTGTGATTGGTCTAGATTTACTTTTGTTATACTAAATGAGTGTTATAATTCACTTTTTGTCTACATAAAACATTTTATTCATTAAAACCAGCATGTATGTACATATTTGATTTGTAGCTAACAAGGCTCCATCCTTTATTACAAAGACTTATTTACCCAAAATGATGGTGTAATATAGTTTTTTTTTTTTGACAAAACATTTTATTCATTGGAACATGCATGTATGTACATCTTCAATTCTTAATTCTTACACTGAATGGTTTAATTCTTACACAATGAGATTGAATGGTTTCCTTATAGGAATTGAATGGTTTAATTCTTGCACAATGAGACTACCTCTTCATTTTTTGTTAACAAGGCTTCACTTTTTTTATTGCAAGAACTTACACAAAATGATCTTATGATTAACTTTTGTGTCAACATCAAACATTTAGCTTTTCTTATACATTTTTAGTGTCTAAATTCAAGAATAACAAGATCATCTCTTCATTTCTAACTAACAAGGCTCCTTCCTTTGTTATAAGAACTTGTTTACACAAAATGATGGTGAAATTAACTTTTGTGTCTACACAAAACATTCTATTCATTAGAGTTAGTATGTCTTTAAACTTTTGGTACTCTGAATCCATTAAATTCCAATAAGTAAATAAGTCATTGATTCTTATTAGCTTTCCTAAAATGTATTGAATGTTTTAATTCTCAAACAATGAGACAGTCTCTTTATTTTTTCACAACAAAACTTCTCTTTCATTTCAAAGACTTAATTGCACAAAATGATCATGTAATTAGCTTTTATGTCAATAATAAACATTATATTTGTTTCAACAAACTCATTTGTATAAATTTGTACTCTAAATCCATTGAATTACATCAAAAATAAGTCTTATTAGTCTAGGTTACCTTTCCTTACAAGTATTAAGTGTTTCAATTCCTACATAATGAGATTGTCTCTTAATCTCCAGCCAATAAAGCTCCTCCCTTTGTTCCAAGGACTCATTTACAAGAAATGATGGTGAAATAAACTTTTTCATCAAGACAAAACATTATATTCATTGGAACAAGCACATTTGCATACCTTTGGTACTCTGAACCTATTGAATTCAATTAGGTAAATGAGTCATTGATTTTGGCTTGCTTTCCTTACAAATATTAAATGGTTTAATTCTTAAACAATGAGACTGCCTACTTATTCACACAAAATGATCTCATGATTAATTTTTGTGTTGATAGAAAACATTATATTCTTTGCATTAAGCTCATTTGCACATCTTTGGTTCCCTAAATCCATTGAATTCCATTAAATAAAGCTTTGATTGATCTCAACTAGCCTTTTATAAACATATTAAAGGTTTAAAATCTTGAATAATGAGACCTTCTCCTCATTTCTAGCTATCAAGGCTCCTTCCTTTGTTCCAGAGACTCATTTACTCAAAATGATGGTGAAATTCACTTTTGTGTCTACACAAAATATTCTATTCATTGGAACAAGCACATAAGTATCTCTTTAATATTCTAAATCCATTAAATTGCCTGAAGCAAATGAGTCATTAAACTTGATTAGCTTTCTTTATAGGTATTAAATGGCTTAATTCCCAAACAATAAGTCTAAATCCATTAAATCGCATGAAGCAAATGAGTCATTAATCTTGATTAGCTTTCTTTATAGGTATTAAATGGCTTAATTCCCAATCAATAAGACTATCTCTTCATTTTTTTATAACAAAACTTCTTTTTTGTTGCAAAGATTCATTTACACAAAATGTTCAAGAAATTAACTTTTGTCTCAGTAGTAAACATTATATTCTTTTCAATAAGCTCCTTTGTACAACATTGGTACTATAAACCTATTGAATTTGTTGAAGCAGTGGTTAGTTTGATCTTAATTAGCTTTTCTTATAGTTATTTATTGCTGCAATTCTTGACTAATGAGACTTTTCTTCATTTTAAGCTAACAAGGCTCCTTTCTTCATTGCAAAGACTCATTTACACAAAATTAAGAACTCTTTATTGATAAAGGTCATAAAAGGTCATTATTAACTATTTTCTTATTTGACTATGATTCAAATAAAAAAGATATAGAATTAGACATTCTAGAAGATCGCTCTTTTGATTTTGAGTCAAGGAGAATGTGATTATTATAAGGTCTTTAAGGAAAGCAAAGGCTTATTAGTCTTAACAAAAGAAGATAATATGATTTTGGATCTTAAAATATTTCCAAAAGAAGGTTATAGCCTTACAATAGTGATTCAGGGTAAAAGGATGTATTTCTAATTCTACTACTAAAGAACCCTCTATACAAGAGCTTAAAGCTACAATAAGTGAATTAAAAGGAGAAATAAGATAATTAAAAGAAATAATTATATCAATTGCAACATTGATATATACACCAAAGGTTATATTAATAGCAGCAACAACAACTTATGGCCTTGGCCCTAAAAATCCATGAAATTTCATCAAACAAAGAAGTGATTAATCTTGATTTTCTCTTCATGTAGGTATTGAATGGTTCAATTGTAAAAGAATGTAACCATTTGTTCATTTCTTGCTAACAAGTTTTCTCCTTTAGTTGCAAGGACTTACTCACATAAGTTGAGATTACATAAATCAATTACAAAATATTCTCTCATCAAAACAGCAACCCCTAAATGATAAGCCTTCTTCATTTTTAAACATATAAATATTTTATTATTTGTAATAGAAAAGGTAGGCTTTGTAGCCTTTACTAAAAAAATTAGGTTATTCCAAACCAAGACTACATTTCTTGGCCACCTCATCAAAAATGGTAATGTATTTCCAATAGATCAAGCAATTGAATTTGCCTTTAAATTTCTTAATGAAATTAGAGACAAAAATCAATTACAAAGATTTTTAGTAATCCTACATTTTATTTTAGACTTTTATAAAGAATTAGCTTATGATGCTAAACCTTTATTTGAAAGACTTAGAAAGAATCCTCCTAAATTGACACACATTCATACATAAGTAGTTAAAAAAATAAAATAAAAGGTTAAAGAACTTCCATGGTTAATTGTTCACCATCCAGATGCCTTTAAAATCTGACCAAGAATATGGTGGAATATTGAAACAAAATATTCACCATAAAGAAAGCTTATTATGCTTTACTTTTGGGATTTGGAAAGAAGCTAGAATTAATTAGTCTATGATTAAGAAAGAAATTCCTACTATAATATTGTGCATTAAAAAGTTTGAAAGAGATTTATTAAATCAAAAATTTCTTATTAGAATTAATTGTAGAGCTGCTAAAGATGTTGTTCTAAAAGATGTCAAAAATATAGCCTCAAAACAAATCTTTACTAGATGGCAGGGAATATTATTAACCTTTGATTTCGATATTTACAAATTCTTTTCTTGACTTTTTAACTCATGAATTTTTATAGGTTACCACTTTATGAGTAAGAGGCCTTTGCTACAAGGGCCTATATCCCCATCAAAGTCAATTATTTCACTGGCTAAGGATGCTTCTAGTTCATCAAGTCAAAATAGCAAAGAATTAGATCCTTTGTCAAATGACACTTATGAGCAACAACTAAATAAGGACTAAAAAGCTTACATATTCTTTTATCCCAAATTTTATATAGACTTCTTCTGTCCAATTAAACCCAACTATGCTCAACTTCTACCTTATAAGGTTGCAAGATTCTATTTAAAAGATAACATGTATCCTCATACCACTATGAAAGATCACTATTATTATCAATGGATTCTTTTTGATACAATACCAGTGATCATCGAACCAATTGAATGAGGCACTAGTTATAGATCTACCAAAGATTAGGCATATGCAAAATTTAAAATCAAAAGGATCATCTTTCTAGATAGATGAATGGCAAAGCGATTTGCTAGCCCATAACAAACTAAAAAACTAGTGGAAGGTTAAAACTTTCAATTTTTTTTAACTATATTAAAGCTTAGGAGAGATCTTTATTTTATAAAAGCCCACAAAAAAAATCTAGTTGGTTTCTTTATAATAATCTCCTCATGATAAGGTTAAAGTTTCCAATTAGATTAAAATATGGTTCCTTAAATGGGGATTACATCTCGTTACACTCCCTTTGATAGTAAAAACTATTTATGAATAATTTTGTGAAAAGAATATTGAATTGAGGAATAAAATCTTAAATTTTGCTATCAAATATCACATTCCATGGATCATCAAATGGGACTATAATATCATTTCCAAATAGGTTAATATCCTAGGAGAAAGTACTTAGCATGTACCATGGCTTGTTTAAAGGATTAACATTCTATGATGGAAAAGTTTAACAATTTCAGCAAAGGGGTTTACACCATTAAAGGAGTTATTAATTTAGGAATCAACATTGTAAAACCCACTCCTATAGCTATCAAGACTCTAGGTTAAATGCCTAAAGCACTAGTCAAGAATGTGCCAAGAGAATAGCTAATTAAGATGATGGCTAGTATTTTACAATCTAATAAAGACTAACTAAAAAGTAGTCAAGCAAAAGTTTCCAATCAACACACTCAGCAAGATGATATTATGCAAGACTCAAAAGATCTATATGAGTTGTAAAGGGGACAAAATGGAAAAAATGCTTTTATAAAGCCATTGTATAAAGCCACTTTATAAAATTACTTTTCTAAAGATACTTTATACTTTATAAAGAAAACTTTTAGCATGTATTTGTTTGTTAACATAGACTTTAGAGACAAATAGGAGTATCCCATGGAGAAGGCATAACTTTCTTTCCTCATTTGTAAACTTACTCCAAAACAATCTATAAGCTTGTAATGTCATTTAATGAAAGCTATATTCACCTAAGTCTTTTTTCTCTTAAGCTTTCTTTTGTTGAATCTAGTTTTGTGTCTTATGCATTGTGTGTTATGTGTTTGAATTATTTAGCATTGTTTATTGGCTTTTCTTATAGGTAATGAATGGTTTAATTCTCAAATAATGAGACTATCTCGTTATTTTTTGATGACATGATCTCTGACTGGTTACAAGGACTCATTCACATAAAATGATCTTATAATTAACTTTAATGTCAATAATAAACATTATATTCTTTGTAGGAAGCTCATTTATACAACTTTGATATTCTAAATCGATTGAATTTCATCTAAAACAAGTCTCATTGGTCTATATTACCTTTTTTTTATATGTATTGAGTGTTTCAATGTCTAAATAATGAGCTTGTCTCTTCATTTCTTGCCAACAAGGCTCTTTGCTTTGTTTGAAGGACTCATTTACACAAAATTATGGTGAAATTAACTTTTACATTCACATAAAGCATTATATTCATTGGAGAATGCATGTTTGCACACCTTTGGTACTCTAAACTTTTTGAATTCCATCAAGTAAATGAATCATTGATCATAATTAGCATTTGTTACAAGTATTAAATGATTTAATTCTCAAACAATAAGATTGTCTCTTCACTTTTTTGATAACATGACTTCTTTTTTCGTTAAAAGGACTCATTCGCAAAAGGTGATCTCATAATTAACTTTATGTTAGCAGTAAACATTATATTCTTTGCAACAAGTTGGTTTGTGCATCATTGATACTCTCAATCCATTGAATTTTTTCAAAGAAAGCTTTAATTGATCTCAATTAGCTTTTCATATACCTTTTGAAATTTTCAAATCCTAAATAATGGGACCTTCTCTTTAATTCTAGCTAATAAAGCTCTTTCCTTTGTTTCAAAAACTCATTTACCCAAAATGATGGTTAAATTAACTTTTGCTTCTACATAAAACATTTTGTTCATTGGAACAACCATGCATGTATATCTTTGGTACTTTAAATACTTTAAATTCCATGAAGCAATTAAGTCATTGATGTTGATTAGCCTTCATTGCAAGTATTTAATGGTTTAATTCTCAAATAATGATACCATCTCTTCATTTTTTGATAACAAGACTTTTCTTTTGCTGCAAGAACTCAATTACAAAAAGTGATCTATAATTAACTTTTGTGTCAATAATAAACAATATATTTTTTGCAATAATCTCATTTGTACAACTTTAGTACTCTAAATTCATTGAATTCCATCAAAAAAAAGTCTAATTGGTCTAGATTACCTTTTTGTATGTGTATTGAGTGTTTCAATTCCAAAATAATGAGATAGTCTCTTCATTTCAAGCCAATAAGGCACCTTCCATTGTTGTAAGGACTCATTTACACAAAATGATGGTGAAATTAACAATTTTGTTTACACAAAACATTTTATCCATTAGAATAGACACTTTTGCACACCTTTGACACTTTGAACCTATTAAATTCCATCAAGTAAATCAGTCATTGATCTTGATTAGCTTTCTTCACAAATATTGAATGGTTTAATTCTCAAACAATGAGATTGCCTCTCCATTTTTTGATAACAAATTTGTTTTTTTTGTTACAAGTACTTATTCACACAAAATGATCTCATAATTAACTTTTGTGTCAACAAGAAACATTATATTCTTTGCAACAAGCTTGTTTGCATATCTTTGGTACTCTAAATCCATTGAATTCCATCAAACAAAGTTATGATTGTATTTGATTATCTTTTCTTATACCTATTAAAAGTTTGAAATCCTAGATAATGAGATTCTCTTCATTTCTAGCTAACAAGGCATGCTTCCTTCATTGCTGGGATTTATTTACCCAAAATTATGGTGAAATTCACTCTTACATCTGCACAAAAAATTCTATTCATTAGAGCAAGCACATATGTATGTCTTTTATTCCCTAAATTTATTGAATTCTGCCAAGCAAACAAGTCATTAATCTTGATTAGCTTTCATTATAGGAATTTAATTCCTAAATAATAAGACCATCCCTTCATTTTTTGATAAAAATTTATCTTTCATTGTAAGGACTCATTTAAACAAAATGATCTCATAATTAACGTTTTTGTCAATAGTAAACACTATATTCTTTGTAAGAAACTCATTTGTACAACTTTGGAACTTTAACCCATTGAATTCCTTGAAATAGAGGATGGTTTGATCTTGATTAGCTTTCTTATAGATATTTAATGTTTCAATTATTGAATAATGAGACCTTGTCTTCATTTCTAGCTAAAAAGGCTCCCTCCTTCATTGTAAGTACTCATTTACATAAAATAATGGTGAAATTAACTTTTGTGCCAACATAAAGCATTATATCAATTGGAACAAGCATTTATGCACACCCTTAGTACTTTAAACCCATTGAATTCCATCAAGTAAATGAGTCATTAATCTTAATTTTATTTCCTTATAAGTATTGAATGGTTTAATTATCAAATAGTGAGATTGCCTCTTCATTTCCTGATAATAAGGCTTCTCTTTTCATTGCAACAACTCATTCACACTAAAGGATCTCAAAATTAACATTTGTGCCAATTGTAAATATTACATTCATTGCAATAAGCTCATTTGCCTATCTTTGGAACTCTAAATCCATTGAATTCCATCAAACAAAGCTTTGGTTGATCTCAATTAGCTTTTCTTATACCTATTAAATGTCTCAAATCCTAAATAAAGAGATCATCCCTTCATTTATAGCTAACATGCCTCTTTCCTTTATTGCATGAACTTATTTAACCAAAATTATGGCAACATTAACTTTAGTGTCTACACAAAACATTCAATTCAATGGAACAAGCACATTTGTATGTCATTGGTACTGAAATCCATTGAATTCCATCAAACAAATGTGTCATTAATCTTGATTAGCTTTCCTTATAGATATTGAATGGTTTAATTCTCTATCAATGAGACTACATCTTCATTTTTTGATAATAAGGCATGTCTTCTTGTTCTAAGGACTCATTCTAGCAAAAGGATCTCATAATTAACTTCTATGTCAACAACACCCATTATATCCATTCCAACAAGCTTATTTGTACATCTTTGGTACTTTAATCCATTGAATTTCATCAAAAAAGGTGTGAGAGGTCTTGATTAGCTTTTGTTATGCATATTGAGTGTCTCAATTCTTGAATAATGACACTATCTCCTAATTTCTAACTAATAATGCATCTTGTTTCATTACAATGACTCATTCGCACAAAAGGATCTCATAATTAACTTTTGTGTCAACAACACCCATTATATTCATTCCAACAAGCTTGTTTGTACATCTTTGGTACTTATATCCATTGAATTTTGTCAAAAAAAGGTGTGAGGTCTTGATTAGCTTTTGTTATACATATTGAGTGTCTCAATTCCTAAAAATTGACACATTCTCTTCATTTTTAGCTAACAAGGCTCCTTCACTTGTTTCAAGACTCACTTATACAAAATAATGGGGAAATTAAATTTTGTGTCTACATAAAAGCATTGTATTCATTGGATGAAGCATGTTTGTATATCTTTTATGCTTTGAATCCATTGAATTTCATTAAACAAAAAAGCCATGGATCTTAATTAGCTTTCATTATAGATATTGAATGGTTTAATTCCCAAATAATGCGATTATTTCTTAATTTTTTGATAACAAGCACATTTATATTCAATATATTCATTGCATCAAGCATGTCTGTACAACTTTGGTACTCTAAACCCATTGAATTCTTTCAAACAAAGGTTAGAATGAACTTGATTAGTTTTTCTTATGGCTATTTAATGTTTCAGTTGCTAAATAATGAGACCTTCTCTTCTTTTCTAGCTAAAAAGGCTCCTTCCTTTGTTGCAAGGACTCATTTACATGTAATGATGGTGAAATTAACTTTTGAGTCAACACAAAACCTTGTGTTCATTGCAATAAGTACATTTGCACACCTTTGGTACTTCAAACCCATTGAATTTTGTCAAGTAAATGAGTCATCTTATTAGTATTAAATGGCTTAATTGCCAAACAATGAGACTATCTCTTTATTTTTTGATAACATGACTTCTCTTTCATTGCAAGGGCTCCTTCATACAAAATGATATCATAATTAAATTTTATGTCAATTGTAAACATTATGTCTTTTGCAATAAGCTTGATTATATATCTTTGGTACTTTAAATCCATTGAATTCCTTCAGACAAAGCTCTGATTGATATTGATTAGATCTTCTTATACCTATTGAGTGTTTTAATACCTGAAGAATGAGACTATCTTTACATTTCTAGCTAGCAAGGCTATTTCATTCATTGCAACAACTCATTTACTCAAAAATATGGTGAAATTAACTTTTTTCTCTACACAAAACATTGTATTCACTAAAACAAGCATGTTTGCACACCTTTGGTACACTAAACCCATTGAATTTTATTAATCAAATGAGTAATTGATCTTTTATCTACTTTCTTTATAGGTATTGAATGATTTAATTTTTGAACAATGAGATCCTCTCTTCAATTTTTTTGATAACATAACTTCTTTTTTCATTGTAAAGGCACATTCACACAAAATGATATTGTAATTATATTTTATGCCAATAACAAGCATGATATTCATTGCAGCACACTTATTTGTACATCTTTGGTGCTCTAAATTCTTTGAATTTCCTCAAGAAAATGGTGTGATTGGTCTAAATAACATTTTTCTTAAACATATTGAGTGTTTCAATTCCTAAATAATGAGACTATCTTTTCATCACTAACTAATAAGGCTCCTTCCTTCATTACAAGGACTGGTTTACACCAAATGATGATGAAATTAACTTTTATGTCTACATAAAACATTGTATGAATTGGAACAAGAATGTTTGCACACCTTTAATACTTTGAACCCATTGAATTCCATCTAGTAAATGAGTAATTGATATTTATTAGCTTTCCCCATAGGTATTGAATGGTTTAATTTTTGAACAATGAGACCATCACTTCAATTTTTAATAGCAAAGTTGCTCTTCTTATTGTAAAGACTCATTCATACAAAATGATCTCATAATTAACTTTTGTGTTAGTAATAAACATTATATTCATTGCAACAAGCTCGTTTGTACATTTTTTGTGCTCTAAATCCATTGAATTCCATTAGAAAAAGGAGTGATTGGTCTAGATAACTTGTTGTTATAAGTATTATGTGTTTTAATTCCTAAATAACAAGACCATCTCTTCATTTCAAACTAACAAGACTCCTTCTAAATGTTATGAATATCATGATTTCAAGTCTAAATATGTTAATGTAGAGTTTAGAAAACATGAGAACCAAATAGGTCCCTCACTTAAACTTAATTCAACTACTTTTGATAAGGAGTCATGAAAATGATTGTGTTGTTTATCACTTACATAAATAATTGTTGAGTTGCTCAAACCCAATCAAGTAGCAAGTTTTAATGTTATCCGAACATGGATGAATTTGTATTTCTATTAATGTGAATGAGGATCTTGGGTTTATTGTATGTGCCAAACATTATATTTATTATGATGATAATCACCTTGCAATTGTGACACTTTGAATCCATTGAATTCCTTCAAACAAAGGAGTCATTCATCATAATTATCCTTTCTTGTAGGTATTGGATGGTTTAATTCAAAAAGAAGTTATTACTTCATCTCTTATTAACAAGCTTTCTCTCTTAATTGTAAGGACTTACTCATAGATCATAAAGTTAGCATCGGTGTATGCACTAAACTTTATATTACTTGTAATAGTAATAACCTTATGACTTTAGCACTCTAAATCAATTAAATTCCATCAAACAAAGGAGTCATTGATTGTGATCATCCTTTCTTATAGGTATTAAATGGTTCAATTTTAAAAGGATGAAATTGCCACTTCATTTATTGTAAATAAGTTTTCTCATTTAGTTGTAAAGCCTCATTCTCACAAATTGATCATGAAATTATTGTTAGTGTATGCACTAAACATTATATTAATCATTACAATAGCTACCTTATGACATTCACATTATTAATCCATTGATTTCCATTAAACAAAATAGTAAATGACTATGATTATCCTTTCTTATAGGTATTGAGTGGTTCAATTCTAAAAGAACGAAACTATCACTTCATTTCTTTCTAACAAACTTTTCTTTGGTTTAATTCCTTATGCAATTTGGATTTGCCAATAACCATATTTCATATCAAATTTTGAAAAGATTTTGGCTTCATAAAGCTAATTTAGTAAATCCTTTTTATTAGGTATTGGGTACCTAATCTAGCATAAAACCTGAATTAAAGGTTTGTAATTAATTAACAATCTTGGAACTTCTTATTCCAACTTAGCTGCATTTTCTACATATAATGCAAGACAACTCTCGGGGCTATTACTTTCTTTAATAAACCCTTTCTTTAAGAGTTCAATAATTTTTGCTTTACAAATTTGTAAATCGCCTCAAAGCAATGGGCCTAGCTTTGGTAAGAATTTGACTTCATTAAAAGTTAACTCATAAGGCAATTCCATGTTATGTTTATTCCTACTTAAGAAAGCAGTAGAAATTTTTCCACATATCAAAGAATTCGTTGTCAATTGAACTTTTTGTATTTTTGTTGTAATAATAGGAAAGTTATGGTGATCCATCTAGTTTAGAGGATTCCTTTTAAGCCTTTCAAATAAGGGTTTATCATCATGAGCTAACTCTTTATAAAATTTTGAAAGATAATTCAAACTTCCAAAAGCATTGCAACTATTGATTGTCCTTAATTTCATCAAGAAATTTAGTGGCAACCCAATTGCTTGATTTATAGGTGTAATAATTCCATTTTCAATAAAGTAACCTTGGAAGAAAATCTTGGTTTGAAATAACTTCATTTTTTTTTTAGAAGAAGCAACTAGACCTATCCATTTCATCATATTTAAGAAAATATTTAAATGCTTAAAATATTATTCAATAGTATTAGAAAAAAATAATACATCATCGATATATATAAGAGTAAATGCTAAATAAGTATTAAATATTTTGTTCATAATTTTTTGAAATTTAGAATGAGTATTTTTTTTAATCCAAAGGGCATAACATTTCCATTATTGCCCATAACCCTATCAATATGATTAACATATTGAAGTGTATCTAACTCATCTTCTTTCAATGAAGTGTCTAATAAATCTAAAGTACATCTTTATCTTTTGTAGTAGTTTCTAGGATAATAATCCTATCTTTTAATTTTCTAAGCTCAATTTTTAATTCTTTAATGTCTACTTTAAGCTCCATAATTGTTGGTTCCTCTTTAGTTTTTATATTATAAGTGCTTTCTTTTATTCTATGTATGATAATTTTTCAACTATAGCTTTCTTTTGTTTCAGCAATTTGTTAGGATTCAGAATTTTTCATATATGATATTTTGCTAGATGTAAATATTTTTCTAGTTGTTCTTGTTTATCTTTAGGATTCATAATTTTGGTCAATAAGATCCAAAATGATGTTACCTACATTTGTAAAGACTAATAAGCCATTATATTTACACATAGCTTGATAGGGATCACATTTTCCTTTGTAGCTAGTGTCTAAATTAGACTCAAAAGAATTATCTTCTTCAAGAACTTCAATTTTTAAATTTAATTCATTAGAATCACTTTTTACTAAGAAAATGTGCATCAAGAATTTTTTAAGACCTTCATCGAGAGTTAACTCTTGAATTTTTTTTTTTTTTTGTTTTGTTTTACACTTATTTGAATAATGCCCTATTTTTCCACATTTATAGCAAACAATTATTTTCTTTGGTTTTGGCTTGATAGGCATTTTCTTTGCTCTATTCCTTTCTTCTCATAAGAAGTTTTTCAATTCACATAAGGTTGATAACCATTCTTTTTTGGTTTATTGGGATATCTTATGCGTGGATAACCCACTTGCTTGCAAAACTACCCAAGCCCCTTTTACCTCGAGATTTCTCATTTTGTAACAACTTATGTAGTTTAATTTCATTATAGCGTTTAATTCCTTTAGTGACTACTTCAGCAGCTAGTTCACCATAGGTGTGGTGATTATAATGAATTATTATAGAATGATTAGCTTGAAGCCTAGTTTGAACTCTCTCAACAAATAAGGTAAGTAACCCAAAGATGTATTATAAAAATACATCTTTATACCACTTTAAATGAGACAAGTTAGTACATCTTAAATTAATGAGTTATTCATAAGTCTTGTCTATTAACAAAATGGTGGTACCAATAAAATGATTGGTGATTGTATAAATTAGTGTATTAACATAATTAGAGATCAGTATTGTTGCTTTTGGTTTTGTAGTAGAAAAAATTTGACTTTTTGCCTTGTTAGATAAATAAAAATCCCACCAATCTTTAAGCTATTTAGTAAACCCACTTCTTATGATTTTAGCAAAATGAGGGTTAGAATTACTCTTTGTTTTGGTAGTAGTTACAAACATCATCTTGTAATGTAACAAACTTAGAATCTAATGTTCAATCACACCATCAAGATTTCATTCAACTATACTACTACCATCATATTGAACATAATTATACTCTGATTATTCTTCGAATAAAAGGTTAACATGTACAGATCTTGGATATAATAACATAGTAGGAACCTTTTTAAAGGTTATTTTGTGAATAGAAAGAGGTTCCTTCGTATGCAAAGGACTACTCTCAAATGACTATTGTTCTAATAAGAACATTTGTTGAAGTTGATCTAACTCTTCTAAGACTTTTTTGATATTTTCACATTTATTGTCAGATTTAATCTAATTTTCTTTTTTCCAAAACAATAGCTTATTTATCTTTTAGACCAAGGCTTTTAACTAGTTTAACTATTTCCTTCACTAGTTCTATTTTTTTAGAACTACTGTTGGTCATATTATAGTTAATATCTTTAAAGGATAGAGGTTTAAATAAAACCCTTTTTTTATTTCTAATTTAACTAGAGGTTTAGGAATAAAGTCCCATTTGTGAAATATTTCTTCAACTTTTTCCTCTATTTTTATCAATTGAGAGCCCACTGATGAAGATAAAAATTAATACAATTGTTTTACTATATTATAGCACTAGTCATAGCTTTGGCCTTACAAGGCAAACTTATAACCTCCCTTTCCATAATTTTTAAAGAAAGATTTCAAGTAGGAGGGCAAATATTATTAACCCTTTTGCCATTTTTGGTTAAGTGCTCTTGGTAAGCTTTTTCAAGGATTAGGCAGTTTTTTGATATCAAATAATTAGGAAAAGGTTTTCATTAAATATTATAAATATTTTGAATATAAGTAAAAATATCAACAATACCCATTTTTGCAATATATTTTTTATGCTTTCGATGCCAAAGTTTTTGTTGTCTTTGATTAAAGGTCATAAAAAAAATTTCCTTTTAAGGTATTTTTAAAAGAGTAAAATAACACTTTTACCTTTTCCTTTATCTCATTACATTTTTAAATAATGAGACTATCTCTTCATTTCTAACTAACAAGGCTCTTGCCTTTATTGCAAGGACTTATTTTGACAAACTAATGGTGAGATTAACTTTTGCATTGGGATAAGCATGTTTGTGCACCTTTAATACTCTATACCCATTAAATTCAATCAAGTAAAATGCATCATTAACCTTTATTAGAATGCATTATAGATATTGAATGGTTTACTACCTAAACAATGAGATTATTACTTCAATTTTTATGACAAGACTTCTCCTTTTATTGGAAGGATAAATTTACACAAAATTATGGTGAAAATACCATTAGTATCTACATAAAACATTATATTCATTACAACAAGCTTATTTGTACATCTTTTATACTCTAGATCCATTGAATTTCATAAAAAAAAAAAAAAAGGTTTGAATCATCTAGATTACCTTTCAAATATGTATTGAGCTTTTTAATTCCTAAATGAGACCATATCTTCATTTCTAGCAAACAAGACTTGTTCCTTCATTGCAAGGACTCATTCACACAAAATGATATTGTAATTGACTTTTGTGGCAACAACAAACATTATATTCATTGCAGCAAGCTTGTTTGTACATATTTAGTACACTAAATCCATTAAATTCCAACAAAAGTTGTGTGATTTATGTAAATTACCATTTCTTATACACATCTTGTGTAAATGAGTGCTTCTAATGAAAGAAGGAGCTTTGTTAGTTAGAAATGAAGGGATAATCTCATTATTCAAGAATTAAAAATCTTGATACATAGAAGCATATTTATGTCTATACAAAATGATATAACCATTGAGACAAGCATGTTTGCACACCTTTGGTACTTTGTATCTATTGAATTCTATAAAATAAAATGAGTCATTGATCTTTATTAGCTTTTCTTATAGGTATTGAGTGGTTTAATTCTGAAACAATGAGATTGCCTCCTCAATTTTTCTTGAAAAGACTTTTCTTTTCAATGGAAGGATAAATTTTCACAAAATTATGGTAGAATTAATATTTGTACTTCTTTGATTCTCTAAATTCATTGAATTTCATAAAAAAAAAAAGGTGCATTTGGTCTAAATTACCTTTGATAATATATATCAAGTGTTTTAATTCTTAAATGAGACCATCTCTTCATTTCTATCTAACAAGGCTCCTTCCTTCATTGTAAGGACTCATTCATACAAAATAATCTCAAAATTAACTTTTGTTTCCTCAATAAACATTATATGTATTGCAACAAGCTCATTTGTACATTTTTGGTACACTAAATCCATTGAATTCCATCAAGTAAAATGAGTCATTGATCAATTACAAATATTAAATGGTTTAATTCCTAAGCTAATTTTTTATAACAAGAATTTTCTTATCATTGGAAGAACAAATTTACATAAAATGATGATGACATTAACATTTGTGTCTATACAAAACATTATAATCATAGCAAAAAGCTTATTTTTAAATCTTTGGTACTCCATATCCGTTGAATTCCATCAAAAATTGGTGTGATTGGTCTAAATTACCATTTTGATTCATATTTTGTGTAAATGAGTGCTTGCAATGAAAGAAGAAGCTTTGTTAGTGAGAAATGAAGAGATGTTCTCATTATTTACAAATTGAAGCACTTAATACGTATAAGCATGTTTGTGTCTTCTCAAAACATTACTTTCATTGGAACAAAGCATGTTTGCACACCTTTCCCTCTAGGTATTGAATGGTTTAATTCTTAAACAATGAGATTGTCTATTCAATTTTTCATAACAAGATTTCTTATTTTATTTAAAGGACAAATTTACACTAAATGATGATGAAATCAACATTTGTGTTTACATAAAACATTACATTCATTACAACAAGCTCATTTGTAAATTTTTCATACTCTAAATTCATTGAATTTTATGAAAAAAAAAATTGTGATTCATCTACAATACCCTTTTATATACATATTTAGTTTTTCAACTCCTAAATGAGACAATCACTTCATTTCTAGCTAACAAGGCTCCTCCCTTCATTGCAAGGACTCATTCACATAAAAAAAGATCTCATAATTAACTTTTGTGTCTATAACAAACATTATATTCATTGCAACAAGCTCTTTTGTACATCTTTGGTACACTAAATCCATTGAATTCCATAAAAAAAAAATGGTGTGATTAGTCTAGATGATAATTTCTTATACATATTTTGTGTAAATAAGTGGAAGAAGGAGCTTTGTTAGTTAATAATGAAAGACAATCTCATTATTTAGGAATTGAAATACTCAATACATCTAAGCATGTTTATGCCAACACAAAACCTTATAATCATTAGAACAAGCACATTTGCACACCTTTGGTACTCTTGACCCATTGAATTCTTTTAAGTAAAATGAGTCATTGATCTTTATTAGCTTTCCTTTCAAGTATTAAATGGTTTAATTCTTGAACAATGAGATTGCCTCTTTAATTTTTTGTAACAAAAACTTCTCTTTAGAATGACAGATTTGCACAAAATGATGATGAAATTAACATTTGTGTCAACACAAAACATTACATTCATTGAACCAAGCTTGTTTGTACATCTTTGGTGAATTCAATCAAAAACTGGTGTGATTGGTCTAAACATCATTTCTTAGACATATTTCATGTAAATGACTGCTTCCATCAAATGAAGAAGCCATGTTAGTTTGAAATGGAGAAACAAGCACATTATTCAGGAATTGAAACAATTAATATATATAAGCACATTTGTGTCTACACAAAACATTATATTCATTAGAACAAGCATGTCTATGTCAAGTAAAATGAGTCTTTGGTCTTTATTATCTTTCCTTATAGGTATTAAATTGTTTAATTCCTCAACAATGAGACTACTTCTTTAATTTTTTATGATAAGACTTCAGTTTTCATTAAAAGGACAAATTTACACAAAATGATAGTGAAATTAACATTAGTGTCTACATAAAACATTATATTCATTGTAATAAACTTGTTGGTACCTCTTGGGTCCTCTAAATCCATTGAATTTCATCAAAAAAAAAAAAAGGTTTCATTGGTCTAGATTATTTTTTCGAATACATATTTAGTGTTTCTTTTCCTTAATGAGACTATCTCTTCATTTATAGCTAATAAGGACCCTTTCATCGTTGTAAAGACTCATTCACACAAAAAGATCACTTAACTAACTTTGGTGTCAACTACATTATATTCATTGCAAAAGGCTTGTTTATACATGCTTGGTATACTAAATCCATTAAATTCTATTGAAAAAAAGGTGTGATTGGTCTAGATTACCATTTCTTATACATATTTTGTCTAAATGAGTGCTTGCAATGAAAGAAGGAGCTTTGACAGTTTGAAACAAAGAGATCATCTCATTATTTAAGAATCAAAACACTCAATACGTAAAACCATATTTGTGTTTACATAAAACTTTACAATCATTGGAACAAGCACACTTGCAAAACTTGGGTACTCTATACCCATTGAATTCCATTAAGTAAAATGAGTGTTTGTTCTTTATTAATTTTCCTTCTAGGTATCGACTAGTTTGATTCTTAAACAATGAGACTATCTCTTCAATTTTACATGATAAGACCTAACTTTTATTGGAAGGACAAATTTATAGAAAATGATGATGAAATTAACATTTATGTCATCATAAAATATTATATTCATTGCAATAAGCTCATTTATACATCTTTGAAAATAAAAATCCATCGAATTCCCTCAAAAAATGATGTGGTTGGCATATATTACCATTTCTTTTCCATATTTTGTGTAAATGAGTGCTTGCAACAAATGAAGGAGCCTTGTTAGTTTGAAACAAAGAGATAGTCTCATTATTTAGGAATTGAAACACTTAGTATATATAAGCACATTTGTGTCTACAAAAAAACTTATATTCATTAGAACAAGCACAATTGCTCACCTTGGGTATTATTTCCCCATTAAATTCCATCAAGTGAAATGATTTATTCATCATTATTAGTTTCCCTTATAGAGATTAAATGGTTTAATTTCTAAACAATGAAATTGACTCTTTAATTTTTCATGAGAAGACTTCACTTTTCATTAGAAGGAAAAATTTACACAAAATGATAGTGAAATTAACATTTATGTCCACAAAAAACATTATATTCATTGCAACAAGTTCGATTGTACCTCTTTAGTCTCTAGATCCATTGAATTTCATAAAAAAAAAAAGGTGTGATTGGTCTGGATTACCTTTTTAAATACATATTAGGAGTTTCATTTTCTAAATGAGACCATCTCTTAATTTTTAGCTAACAAGTCTACTTACTTCATTGCTATGACTAATTCACACAAATAGATCTTGTAATTAATTTATGTGTCAATGACAAACTTTATATTCATTGCAAAAAGCTCATTTGTACATCCTTGGTACACTAAATCCATTAAATTCTATTAAAAAATGGTGTGATCAGTCTAGATTACCATTTCTTATACATATTTTGTGTAAATGACTGCTTGCAATGAAAGAATGAGCTTTTTTAGCTAGAAATGAAGAGATAGTCTCATTATTTAGGAATTGAAACATTCAATTCATATAAGCAAGTTTGTGTCCATTCAAAACATTATATTCATTGGAGCAAGCACATTTGCATTCCACCAAGTAAAATGAGTCATCAATCTTTATTAGTTTTCCTTATAAGTATTGCAAGGCCTAATACTTGAATAATGAGACCATCTCTCCAATTTCTCATGACAAGACTTCACTTTTCATTAGAAGGACAAATTTACACAAAAGGATGGTGAAATTACCATTTTTGTCCACACAAAATATTATATTCATTGCAATAAGGTTATTTGAACATCCTTAGTGCCCTAAATCCATTGAATTCCATAAAAATAAAATGGTATGGCTAGCCATGATTACCATTTCTTTTAAATAATTTGTGTAAATAAGTGTTTGCAACAAAAGTAGGAGCTTTGTTAGTTTGCAATAAAGAGTTAGTCTCATTATTCAAGAATTGAAACACTTAATATGTATAAGCACATTTATGTCTACATAAAACATTGTAATATTTGGAACAAGCAAGTTTGAACTACTTCAGTACTCTATACCCATTGAATTCCATCAAATAAATTGAATCTTTGATCTTAATTAGCTTTCCTTAAATGTATTGAATGGTTTAATTCCTAAAGAACAAAAATATCTCTTCAATTTTTCATGACAAGGCTCCACTTTTCATTAGAAAGACAAATTTACATAATGGTAAAATTAAAATTTTTACCTACACATGACATTATATTCATTGTAACAAGCTCATTTGTGCATCTTTGGTACTCTAAATCTATTAAATTTCATCATAAAAAGGTATGATTGGCTTATATTACCTTTTCAAATATGTATTAAGAGTTCCATTTCCTAAATGAGACCATCTCTTTATTTCTAGCTAAGAAGGCTCCTTCCTTTGTTGTAAGGACTCATTTACACAAAAAGCTCTTACAACTAACTTTAGGGTCAACAACAAACATTATATTCTTTGCAACAAGCTCATTTTTACATCCTTTGTTGACTAAATCCATTGAATTCCATCAAAAAATTGTGTGATTAGCCTAAATTGCCCATCCTTATACATATTTGTGTAAATGAATGCTTATAATGAAAGAAAAAGATTGTTAGTTAGAAATGAAGAAACAATTTAATTATTTAGGGATTGAAAAACTCAGTATGTATAAGCAAGTTTGTGTCAACACACATTATAATCCTTGGAACAAGCATGTTTGCACACCTTTGGTGCATTGTAGCCATTGAATTCCCTCAAGTAAAATGAGTCATTGATCTGTGTTGGCTCTCCTTATAGGTATTAAATGGTTTAACTGATGAACAAAGAGATAATCTCTTCAATTTCTCATGACAAGACTTTACTTTTCATTAGAAGGACAAATTTACACAAAATGATGGTGAAATTAACATTTTTGTCTTCATAAAATATTATATTCATTGCAGTATGCTTGTCTGTACACCTTTGGTACTTTGTACCCATTGAATTACATCATAAAAGGGTGTGATTGGTCTAAATTACCTTTTTCAAATACATATTGAGAGTTTCATTTCCTAAATGAGACCATCTCTTCATTTATAGCTAACAAGGTTGTCCTTCCTTAATTGCAAGAACTCATTCACACAAACTGATCTTGTAATTAGCTTTTTTTTCAACAACAAGCGTTATATTCATTACAAAAAGCTCATTTGTACATTTTGGTACAATACATCCATTCCATCAAAAACTGGTGTGATTGGTCTAGATTACCATTTCTTTACATATATTTTGTATAAAAGAATGTTTGAACAAAAGAAGGAGCTTTGTAAGTTAGAAAATAAAGAGATAATCTCATTATTCAAGAATTGAAACACTCAATACATATAAGCATGTTTGTATCTACTCAAAACATTATATTAAATGGAACAAGTTCATGTACACACCTTTGGTACTCTAAACCAATTGAGTTCCATCATGTAAAATGAGTCATTAATCATTTCTATCTTTCCTTATAGGTATTAAATGGTTTAATTTATAAACAAAGAGACTATCTCTTCAACTTTTCAAGATAAGACTTTACATTTCATTAGAAGGACAAATTTACACAAAATGATGGAAAAATTAACATTTACATCAACACAAAACATTATAATCATTGAAACAAGCTTATTTGTACATGTTTGTTACTTAAATCCATTGAATTTCATTAAAAAGTGATGTGATTTATCTAGATTACCTTTTGGAATTGTTATTGAGAGTTTGACTTTTTAAAGGAGACCATCTTTTCATTTCTAGCTAAGAAAGCCCCTTCCATCATTCCAATGACTCATTTACACAAAATGATCTCATAATTAATTTTTGGTTAAACAACAAATATTATATTCATTGCAACAAGCTCATTTGTACATTTTTAGTAATTTAAATCCATTGAATTCCATCAAAAAAATGGTGTGATTCATTTAGATTACCATTTCTTATACATATTATGTGTAAATCAATGTTTACAAAGAAAGATGGAGCTTTGTAAGTTAAAAATGAAGAGATGGTCTCATTATCCAGGAATTGAAACACCTAATACGTTTAAGTACATTTGTGTCTAATCAAAATATTATATTAATTTGAACAAGCACATGTGCACACCTTTGGTACTCTATACCAATTAAGTTCCACTAAGTAAAATGAGTCATTGATCTTTTTTAACTTTCCTTATAAGTATTGAATGGTTTAATTGTTACACAATGAGACTATCTCTTCAATTTTTCAAGACAAGACTTTACATTTCATTGGAAAGACAAATTGGCTGACTTCACTTAATATAAAGCTTGTTAATACAAAGAAGTAAACAATTGTTGCATGCATTTACTTCATTTAATATAATCATTCATCACACCACAATAAAAACATTGTTCATTGTTTCCTTTTGCATGGATTTAAAGAAAAGAAAAGATAAACTAGGGTTTGCCTACTAAAACAAATAAACTAGGGTTTGTAGATTCAAAGAAAAAAAGGTTTTAGAATGACACTAAGAAGAAAAAAAAAAGAAAAAATCAAATTTAGATAAATAAACCTAATTTAAGCCTTAAAGCATTGATACTAGCTGATGTGAACCCTAAAAGATATGGCTTAGGAACCCAACATGCACAAGGAATCAAACAAGAACCCAAAAAACCAAAATAACATTTCAATCATGTAAGACCTAGACCCAATGTTCAAGGAAAATGAACCTGAGGTATAAAGAAGGATATAGATATCAGACTTGAGAAAAGAATAGATTTGGAAGTGATAAGTTGAGATAAATGGCCTCAGAAAAGTTAGTTCTTGATAACTTCTCTAGTTTGTGAAAAAACCAAAGGTGAAAATTCTCATTTCCTAAATAAGCTAACAACAAATCTACTATTATTTGTTTTAGAAGTTAGAAAAATCTTTACTGAACAAAACTCTTCTAAAATCACAAAAACAGGAGATAAAAACATTTCTAAACCAATTTCCCAACCAATGTTCAAACCATTTCAAATTTCTAACAATACTTTAAATGAATTTCAACAAGCTTTAGTTTAGAGGTATCAGGCTCTTCAAGACAAGGCATCTTCTAGCAAGACTGTACAAGTTTTGCAGACTTTAGACACCTCATCAAAATCTTCTTTAAACTCCTTCAAAGTTCAAGGGGTAAAAATGGAAACACCTAAATTTCCTACACGAATGTATTACCCAAGACCAACTACACCTAACATCACTCTTGAAGAAAAACCATCCTTTATCTAGACCAAATATAATTCCAATTTAATCTATGAATGGAACATTGATGGACTATCTGAATACCAAATCTTAAACCTCCTCCAACAAATGACTATGGTTGCCAACATCTACTGAACCTATAGCCAAACTTCTGATCCAACTATTGTAGAAATTCTTGTTGTAAGATTTTTTGGACAACTCAATGGATGGTGGGACAACATTCTCACAACTGCCAACCACCAAGAAATTTTTACCAACATCAAACGTGATGAAGAAAGGCCAATTCGTAATGAAAACCAAAATACTATCCCCGATGCGGTAATAACTCTCATTTTTACTATTACCAAACATTTTATTAGTGATCCTTCTTATTTGAAGGATAAAAACACTGAACTTCTTTCAAACTTAAGATGCAAATATTTACACAACTTTCGCTGGTACAAAAATACTTTCATAACTCGTGTTATGTAGTGAAAAGATGCAAACCAACCATTTTGGAAAGAAAAATTCTTAGCTAGTCTTCCTAAACTCTTAGGAGAACGGGTGAGAAACAAACTTTATGATATTTATAATAAACAAATTCCTTATGACACTTTGTCTTATAGCGAATTAACTAGTTTTATTCAAAAGGAAGGTCTACAGGTTTGTAGTGACTTGTGACTCCAGAAGCAAATCAAAAGAGAAAAACAACGGACTCAAAAGGAGTTTGGATCTTTCCATGCCCAATTTGATAATCAAGCCTACCAAAAAGAAAAAGTCAAGTGAAAGTCCAAACCAAAAACACTTTTGAACTCACTGAACAAGTCCAAGCCCAAATCCAAGTCATGCTAATTGACAACAACTCAAAAGGATCCAATGCATCTTCTGAAGAAAAAGGAATATAACCTGACGAGATTAATTCAGAAACATCTTTAGACAATGAGATTTCTATACTAACTCATGATCAGGAACAAAGTCTTGACATCCTTGACAATTTAGGTAATGATCAAACCAAAACTCTTTTCCTTGAAAACTTTTGAAAGCACCCTCTCCATCTAAACCCAATGATTTACTTCAACAAACACAGACACCCTATGACCTTCATCAAATCTTAAATTGCTTTAAACAGCTCCAAACTAGAGCCGTCACAACAAATGACCTCAAAGCAGAAATTAATTTCATAAAATCAGAAATTTCCCAATTGAAACGGCAACAAAATGATGACCATTAAACCCTTTTATCCTTATTTGATATAGTCCACAAACAGTTACCCAGCTCATCAAGGATTGAGCCTCAATCGCCTCTGCCAGAAATCCCAACCGAACCCAATAATGAATTTCTGTTTCTTTTAATAGAAGTCACTACTCAAAAATAGCTAATCAATGTTAGACTAACTATTACTAATCAATATTCTCTGCAAACAATCACTTTAGTTGATACTGGTGCAGATCTCAACTGCATACAAGAAGGATTAATTCCAACCAAGTACTTTGAAAAGACTACTAAAGGACTCAAATCGGCAATCAACCACCAACTGGTCATTTATTACAAACTCTTTGATGTACATGTTTGCCAACAAGGTATTTCCCTTAAAATATCTTTCATTCTAGTCATAAACCTTAAACAGAAAATAATTCTTGGTACCCCATTTCTAAACCTAATAAAACCTTTTAGTATAACCCACCAAGGTATTCATACCAATATCCTTGGCCAAACTGTTACCTTTGAATTCATTCAAAAACCACAAATTCGAAATATTAAGCTCCTAAAAAACTTATCCCTCCAAAAATTAGCTAAAATCAACATCTTACTACAAACAAAAAAAATCCCAGATAAACCATCTCAAAATTGAAATCTCTTTCAAAAAACTATAAAAACAGCTTCAAACGCCTATTATCCAACACCAAATCCAAATTATTTGCACCCAAATAGAACAATCCATCTGTTCTAACACTCCAAATGCATTTTGGCATAGACATCATCATATTATAACCTTACCCTATGCCAAAGACTTTAATGAAAGACAAATCCCTACCAAAGCCCGATCTATTCAAATGAACTCTAAATTGATCAAACATTGTAAACAAGAGATTGGCAGTCTATTCAACAAAAGAATTATCAGACCAAACAAATAGCCATGGAGTTGTGCAGCATTTTATGTCAACAAAAATGTCGAACTTGAGCAAGGTGTTTCCCGTCTGGTAATAAATTACAAACCTCTGAATGATGCCCTCGAATGGATTACATACCCCATTCCAAATCAAAAAGATTTGCTTCAAAGACTTGTGCAAGCTCAAATATTTTCAAATTTTGATATGAAATCTAGATTTTGGCAAATTTAAATTCATAAAAATGACCATTACAAAATTGCATTCATTGTTCCATTTGAACAATTTGAATGGAATGTTATGCCATTTGGTTAAAAAAAATGCACCGTCTAAATTCCAACGTATCATGAATGATATTTATATCTCATGTATGCATTTTATAATTGTATACCTTGATGATGTACTTATTTTCTCTGAAAACATTGAAAAAACACATCAAACACTTGCATCATTTCATGCATTTAACTAAGAAAGCAGGATTAGCAGTTTCTTGGTCAAAGATGGAACTCTTTCAAACTAAGGTTAGATTTCTTAGACATTTTATTACTCAAGGAATAATTACACCTTTTTTTAGATCTCTTGCTTTTACAGAAAAATTTCCTGATCAACTTACTAAAAAAACCCAACTACAGAGATTCCTTGGAAGCCTCAATTATATTGCCGACTTTTACCCAAATCTACATCTCATTATCAAACCTCTTCATAACAAACTTTCAAAAAAAACATTCTTCAGAACCTTGGAATGAGGATCTCACTTGCCTAGTCCAGAAGGTGAAAACTCATATTCATGGCTAGGTGTTTGAGGTCATAAAGTAAAGGTAAATATACTTACCACCAATCAAAATATACCTACAGATGAAACTATTGTGAGATTCATAGATAAAGGCTTAAGGTAATCCAACGGTCTTACTACCTTGAAAGGTCTTGCAACCCGGTACACCTTAAAAAACTGATCTACTTACACTTATCTCACTGGTGTTTCGCTCAGTATACTAAGGTTAAAGATAAATAATTTTCCTTACCCTATCTTAATGAAGATAAATCTACAACAAAATCTAAAAGAAGGCCAATACCACCATTTTCTCCAGAAGAAGATAAGTAGCAAAAAACTTCTATCAAAGGCAGATAGGTAATAACTTTATCACCCCCCAAACAACAGGCAATTATATTGTCATCACAGGAGGTCTCTCATGCCCCTCCTCTTCAAATTAATTTTTCAAAAACAGAGGTGGCCATTCAAAAAGCCCCTCAAAAGATTTTCCCACTAACTTATTTCAAAAAATCTGTTTTCCAAAACATTGAACTAGTTGAAATCAGTTATTATAATGATGACCCAAAGAAATGTGCAAAAAACATGTTTTGAGAAGATTGGTTTTACAAACCTTGCAATCCCCTTAAAACCCCAAAATTTTATGAAGTCATTCTTGTTGATACTTACTTTGCCAAATTTTGTCATCATTCCCAAAAGAATGAAGTAGGGTATTCTACCCTTTAAATCATCAAAGTTCTTCACCCAATTGAGTGGCCCAACCATCCTTGTTCTCGGATATCCTTCAGGTCCTCAGTTTTCCAAAATTCAAAATTCACTTAATATTTTAATTATTGGGATTATAAACAAGCTTGGTTCAATGTTCTTTATATCCAAAATTCTCAATTCAAACATTCTTCGTATTTTTCTAGGAAACTCAAACTATTATCAAAATTCTCCTCTGGTTTGTACAATGGTGGTCTTGGTTTGACCCTATTGTTCAAATCTTTCCTAAACCCATTTAGGAGGGATTTCAAATTTTCTCTGAAAAATATTCTTTCTCACAAACAGAGAATGCATATCCTATACTTCTCTTATTTTTTTATTATTTCAAGTTGCCATGGTGTTATATGTGAGACTTCCAATTTAAACTAGACCCACTTACTGCCACTCTAATTTTGGGAAGAACTTACAAAGTTAAGTTCTGGCAACAATTCAATGAAGATCGCCAACAGAAGGCCCATCCCCATAGTGTCTTAGAATGGTTCAACAAACATCCAAACAGAAGCAACCAAGTTGAAGCCTTAACATCACAGTTTATGGCCTACAAAGCCCAAACTCAGGCTCAACTTGCAAGTTCCAAATCTCAAGAAGAATACATTTCTTCTTTGAAACAAAGATTAGCTGACGCTGAAAAACAATTCAACTCAACATCGCCATCCCAAGATCCTTTTGAGTACATTTACAGACTTGCCAACAGAGTCAGCTCCTCCACTCAACAAGCATCTGCCAAATCCAAGAAAAAAGACAAATGATGACATAAAGTAAAAGCAAAATTACCTGGGGTAATTCTACTTTTACTATCACGTGTCTGCAAATTTGTCTGCTAACTTCACAAACATCCAAAAGCATTCACCAGCTATAGAGATCCACTCAAGATTGTCTGCCAATTTCACCAAAAGATAATTTTTCTGGTTCCACAGCTTATCAAACCACTGTACACTTCCCTTAGATTATAAAAGGGAAGCCAAATACCCATTCAAACCAAGTTTTTAGTTCAATCTTCTCATCCTCTCCTCTTCTAGTCCATCTTCTGTAAATCTCATTGTAAGTTTATAAATTTTCAATATTCAATAAATATTTTAGTCTAAGTATATAGGCTGAAAACCAATAATCATTCCCTTACAAAATCTAATCCTAGAACGACCTTTGATATAATAATGTCAAGTACTTAGATTCAAACTTTTATTTAGATTCTATTTTACTTCTAGTTTTGTTATCTGATTATCAAAATTTTCAAAGATTTCTCTTAAGGTTTTTACTACGTTTTAAAGATCTTGTAAAAAGTGGTGTGTGTGTATATATATATATATATATATATTATAAAATTAATTTTTTAATGTCTCCTCTTTAATCTCATATATAAATTATTAAAAAGATTATATAATATATAAAAGAAACTTATAATTATAATTTATTTTATTTTTTATTTAAAAATTATACTTTTATATACTATTCTAACAATAATTAGAGTGGAAATATAAATAATTGTAAAAATATTTATGAATATTCTTTTAATTTTGAAACTATTATTTATTTGTAATCATATAAGAAATAATTTATTATTATATTTCCAACTTATAAAGTAGAGTATATAGATATACCTTTAAGTACATGTCATGTTATTTAGTTTCGTAATTTATTAAGTAAGATTTATATTTCTGTTGAAGTTTCAATGAAAATATTTGTTAATAATATTTTACAATTAATTTGATCAAAATTTCAATAACACACAAAAGAAATAAATATATTGATGTTTATTTTTATTTTTTGAGAAATTAAGTTGATAAAAATAAAATTAAATTAGTTTATTATAAATTTGAAAATTAAATGACTAATATTATCGTAAAATATTGAAGAATAAAGTATTTGTTATATTAAAGTAAATATGAAAATTGAGAATATCACCAAATTAGAATTAAGAGAGAATATTAATATTAATTCATATTAAAAATTTATTATAATAAAAATTAATTTAGTTTAATGTAATTTAAATTTAATTATTTAAATAAATTTATATATTTATAATTATATATAGACATATTTTTTAAATTATTGTATATATATTTTTTAGTTATTATATATGTTATTTTTATTATATTAATAAAATTATAATAATTTTATAATTTTCTATCAAGATTGGTGTTGCGGCGATGCCCCACGTCAACATAAACTTCCTCGTGATCATCCACCATCACCAAGTTTGTTGATGCATTTCGTGTGAGCTCTAACGTGAAAACGCAACCCATCATCACTTTCTTCAGTGAAAAAAAATGACTCGATCATCCTCACGAAGTTGCTTATCGACTACGAATGGATTCCAAGATGATTTCAGAATCACTGGTTTTGGGTGTCGCCCGGAACGGGTGGTCAGATGGAACATCCACGGAACATTGTCTGCATCCAATGCTTGGAAATCTGTCTCGCGAACTCCTGGGGAAGACCGAAGGCAACAAGGGAGGGCATATGTTGGAAAAGTAAGCTGATTAATAATTTCGTGTCTTCGCAGCTCCTTTTGTCAGAGAAGTATGAGCACCACTTGCACCAACATGATTGAACTAAAATTTGGAAATTATTTAGCTCAATTCAAGTGGGGAGCAACAAAAGAGAACTTGCCGTGGGGTGAGATGAGATATCGCATGTATGATTGAATACTTGTACAGAAGATGGTTCGTGAATGGGGCAAAATTCAAAGCTTTAGTTAGGCTGATCAGATGAAAAAGCATTAAAACAAAACTTTGATCATAATCACAAATCGGACAAAATGGCATTCAAAGTTTTTATTACAAACAAAAGCATAATTCTTTTCTTGGCACAAAAAAGAAAAAATTTGTTGCTCAGAGAAACCAATGAAATCGGTGGATGTGTTGATGTCTATCCATGGTGGCTTCTATATTATGGGAAATGTTAAAGGAGTAACATAAGCTTTACAATAAGAGTCATGCATTAAATAAAATTAAGCAATTAAAGAAAGTTGCCAAAACATTAAAAGAATCTTATCAATAATTTGAACTTTTCCTTTTAGTTTTCCTGTATCTAACTTAAGAAACATTTTTTTTTCTAATTTTATCACGTTAGTAATTCAGTTTTGATTTGGTTCGGTCTGAATATTATGCGTTGCTATTTCATAAAACTACAAACCTTAATTGGACCTGAACGCTCCTGCTGTTGAATCCACGGCCGGTACATGATCCAATGACATCCTGGTCCGACCCAAAACCGAGATTGGGTCAAATTGTTGTAATCATCTTGTGTACATATCAGCCCCATTAGAGACGGCCACCAAGATTCTTCATTGTCAAAAAAGTATGTGCGGACTCATGTTAAGGACCCAGACAAAAAAAAAAAAAAAAAAGCAATAAAAAAAAAATATTGATGGCCGACTACCACGAAATCCAATAACCTTGTGCATTTGACACCAAAAAATAGAAACCAAAATTAGCCCTTGAATTCCAGAGAATTAAACAAGGCATAATTGGCCTTGGAATTTCCATTAATTATTAAATTCAATTCACATGAAAAATTCCAATCAAGACATACCAAAACCCTAAATGCTTAAAAATAATGAAATAATATGTCAATAACTTCACTTATTATGTTTATTTTTTTAATTATAATTTACTTATAATTTTATATTATATAAATTTATTTTTTTATTTTTTATTTATTATATTGTAAAAATTATAAGTGAATTATATTAAAAAAAAGAGTCAAAATAAAAATTTTTTCATCTAAAAATAAAGAAACCATACACACATAATCTATATACAACATATAATTTTTAAATAATTTTAAAAATTACTTAATTTTAATAGTATTTATTTAGTTTTTTATATTACTAAAATAGAATAAAAATATGGATGTTCTCTTTTTTTTTTTCTAAAAAAAAAAAACTTTCATGTTCACACTCATTCATTCCGTGTGGTTGTGAATTTAGCTGCTAAAGAAAGTCCTGTTGACGGGACGTTCTATGGAATGCATATGGTCTATATTTACATTCCTAGTTCCTCAACCTAGGTTACCAATAGAGAAAGTAAATGACCAAATACAAATTTTCGATGCAATATGATGTAACATATAGTCAGTTAGTCACCCTTCAAATAAGTGACTAATGTGTTTTTATCACTTTTTCGTCACTTTTCTGCATTTTATTATTTGTTTGTTTTATTATTATTATTATTTTTTTCTTTGAGCCTATATATATATATTTACATCAATATTGTAGTTGTATCTACTTACTATGATCATTTTAATATTTGATCATAATCAATGCTAATTTTGTCTGAATGTTATTGCCATTATTTCTGGAGTGTCATGTCAATATTTTATTTTAGATAGATCCGATTAGTCAAATTTGAATTTGATTTGATATTGTTGCGCTGGCTAAATAGGTCATAGTTTCTCAAGCTACGAAAGTGAGCCTGGATGTGGTCAATTTGTGTTCAAAGAGAACACCAACAGGTACAAAACATGGGAAAGGATATGCTTAGATTTTGGATCGATGTGGCGAAAAAATTAGGGTTCAAAGTCCAAAGGCATCTGATAAAGAAGACTTCCATTCACATAATATATAATGCGGATTTTAAAGCAGCAGCTTTGTTGGATCTCCGGATCCATTGATCTAATTGGTAATTATGTGCCAGAGTTTAGTCAAGGGGGTGGATGTGTAGTTAGTGTGCAAGTGAGCGATATATCAAAAGCACTAACTTGCATGTAGAGTCCAACTACGTACACAGGCACACTAGCATTCAGAGTTGAAAATGATAAATGAGCGCTGGGTAACGGATCGATGGGTCCGATCTTTGTGTGGATAAATAAATCCCTGATGCGATGCGATGGGGTTGTTTTCTTTTGTTGTATTAGCCTTTGCCAATATGTGATAATATTGGGCTACCAAAACGTCTAATTGGCTTCTTGTGAGGAGACAGAGGTACAAAGTCCAAAACGGATCGGACAAAGAAAAATTCCGCTCACACAAGGACTTGTAAGCATTCCCTCAGCTCAGCTGAAAGACAGTGCAATTCATGATGGTGGCCTCACTCTCTTATAATCTTAGGTCTCCAGGGATCATGGTGTATGTGACTTTCTGGAGTTAGAATCCAACTATATGCACACACTCTCCTAGACACAAATTAAATGCAGACAATATTCTTTAGAATCACATGGTGTTATCAAAGTGCCACCAATCACTATTTTTTCTTATATATATATATATATATAGGTGAAGAGGTATTATTATCAAAAAATTAACTAAAATAGATCCGTCATATAAAAGAAAATTGAAGTACTACGCAAAGGCGGTGTGGAGGGGAAACGACTGAAAAAGAATTAAAATATAACAAGTTAGCTAGAAATACAAGCAAGACACAAGCACTTGAAACTTACCAGCCCAAAAAAAAACACACGCGCGCACACATACCAACAAAATCGATGAGTAAGCGAAAGCAGCCAAAAAAGAAGTCATACATGCACAGCGAGTGAACCATCCGACCACTGACTTCCCAGGGTCATACGACATGCTCCTTGGTCCTTTCTAATCTCCTTTGAATATCTTATGACTTTCAATGTAAATTTCACGTGATGCCATAGATAAAAATAATTTACGTTATTTGCTAATAGATTTTTAGTTTGATCCAATAATATTTGGTATATTTTTCTTTGGTTTAGCTAAATAAAAAATATTGTCTTCTCGAGATAAACGTATCATCCCTTAGATTCTACATATGCAGCCTATTTAAATTATTTTTCTAATCTCTTGAATAACCAAAATTGACTAGAAATATTTCATAAACCTTACTGTTAAGCTACACATTAATTATTTTCTAACTCTATCAATTTTTATGTAACGACACTTTTACCAACTTAAACATAAAAGTGCCAATGTTGAGTAGAGACTTAGCTTGTCTCAATCTGTCTTTATTCTCCAGCTCTCAGATCCGATCCGATCCATGCGTTTAGACCTGGGTTCTTTTTGATCTAACCTCATCAAGTTTTAGTCCGATTAGATATAATTAATGTTTTATGATTTTCGATGAAAAAAGCCACTAGCTCTCTCAATGCTTAAATAGGTTTATTCACAGTGGAAAAATATACAAATCCCAGGAGGCTTATGGGGAGATTTTTCCTTTTTTAATGAATCGACTTGTCAAAGAACAAGATGGTTTCTAGTTTTTACCCTATATTTATAGTTGAAGGAGAAGCACAGCTACTAATGGACTTGCCAAGCAAGGGGCGTCTGCAAAGAGTTTTTGACTTTTCTGCTTAGCTCTAATGCATGTCTTTGAATCCGTATCTCCCATCCACTCCCACTACCAGCTCGGCATAATTTACATCTGTAATAAGCATATTTACTGTGTACTTGCACTGCCTGGAATCGTTTTTACTCTCCAGTAATAACATTGGCATTTTCTCGTGCCCACCACAATATATATGCTTGTTTTATTTGCCTAAATGAGTGTGGTTATCAGTTAAGTAGAACGGATAAATGGTTTTGATTAATAAATTAAGAAAGGCAAAAGAGGTAGCCATCAAATATTTATTATTGTGTTATCCCCATCATAAATCATGGACCAGACCACTATGTTCCACAACTTAACCATATAAAACACTTGCAATGAAATTATAGTTGCCCAAAATGTTCATCCACGTGGTATAATAGAGGATCGACCATTTTAGAAACCTCGGCTGACGATTAATGGTCTTGAAAATAAATGAGTAACAACGGATGGATGGAGAGCATTCACTGGATCCAGAAAGACTTAAACCAAATAACATTGTTATTGCATTAGTTTATATAATTTTTCTAATTAAACAAATTACTTAACATATATATATATAACATAATTAGATAATTATGAATAAAGATACATATGATCTTAGAGTCTTGTGGGATCACACATCTTTTTTGGTTGGGTCAAATCAAACTTAAACAGATTCAGTGTCCAAGTTCATCTAATATATTGAAACTACAAATCTAGGTTGGGGTTAATTTTGATTGGAGTGAAAGACCTTTGAATCATCATTAAGGTTTTGTCAGGTTACGAGCAGTCAGATTCGGTTTTGAATTACTATGCATGAGCCAAAGATTGAAAGTCACATGCTTTGGTTCGTTGTGAGGAGCTAAACGAATGTGACTAAAAAAAAAAAAAAAAAAGAAAAATTTCGTTCCCATAAGAACTATTCTGCAGTACATTTGGTAGGTTTGCGGTGACCTAATGGCTTGCGTCCCAAACTTTAGTCATCGGGTATTTGACCCTTTGCAAGTGGATGCACACAATCTTCGACACTAATGCGATCCAGGTGCCACGACTACATCTTTTTTTTTTTTTTTTTTTTTTTTTATAGATGAAGAGGCATTATTATTAAGAATAAACAGAAGAAACAAAACAACATGGATGACTAATTTCTTAAGGTCTAGACGGTTGGGGCTTCAAATAACAATTTAGTATTAGAGAATGACTCAAAGATGACTACCCCATCGACAATCAACTTAACAACAAACCTTGGAAATATGCAACTATTTTCAACGAAATAAATAATTAGATGAAATGTGAAATTGTGTTTATATTTAGGCTTTGAAAAGTTAATAGCTTTGCTGATGCTCTCACAAAGATGGGTAACACTAGAACAGGAGATTTGATTAGTTCAATGCGATTTGACCAAGTAAACATGTGGCAATAAGGGATTTTTTATAACTTATCTTCGTGAATTGATTTACCATCTGAATAATGTTTTGTCCTTATCAATGAAAAGCTGAATTTAAAAATGAAACAAAACCAGTGACTAAGAAATCAATGACTCAGTAAAAGTAACCAAAAAATCATTTCCATTGAGTATACTATTTACAAAAAAACTATACTCACACAAAGTGAATTGTACAGTGACTAACTCATTAATATTATATAATTAAATGATTAACTAAATTCTTCTTTCTATTATACCATGAGATTAAGGTTTAGCCAAAAAACTCACATGAACTCTCAGTACTCTTTTTCTCAATTCTATCTTCTACAATCCTCTAAATCAAAGGTTAGTGGCTTGAAATACTCATATCTTAAACTCATAGTTTCCTTTAAATGCCTAATCACTCTCTTACGGACAAGTAAATGCGATTTTCTTAGGTTAGAGTGAAATTTTGTACACAAGAAAAACAACAAATATCAAGTCCAATCTAGTAATAGTAAGATAAAAAAGATTGTGAATCATAACTTTATAATATTTTCCTTCCATAACTTTAAAATATATTATAATTTATATTATTTTTATTTTATTTTATATAATTTTTTAAATAAATAAAATAATTTAAATTTTAAAAAATAAATATAAATATAATTTTATATAATAAATAAACATTTAATGTTATTTTTATAACATTATAATTTATATTATCATTAAAGTGCAACAACTTTCATATCCGTGATGACAAGTGTCCCATAGTGTGCGGGCGTTTCTAGTGTTGACGAGTGTCCCATTAATCTAATTGGTAATTATATCCTAATTTATATACTTATATATTATACCGTCATAATTTTTTATTACATATTTTTAATTATTAAGTAAATAAACATAATTAATTATAAAAATTATAAATGTGCATGAATGACATTTGAAATACCTCAACTTTACTGCACTCATGTAATAAAGCTTGTTTGATTTGATAATGAGAAGACAAGTTTCAGTGAATTAAACATATAAGAAAAACTACATTAACTATCGTATAGAATAGAAAGGACGTTCTGTTAAGAACTTCTTGATTTTAATTTGATATTCTCACATAGATATCCCTTCATAATCAAAAGATTATAGTACGCAACTGTTGATACCTTTTTAGTCAAAATTAATAACGGGTTGGTTAGGTTGTCAATTGTATATTTCATTTCCAGGGACCAAAAACATTAACTCTTGATTCTCAACTTGGTTTAGTCGCCAAGCAAGATCAATACAAGCAGTTTGAGATAAAATTGATGCTTTTTGACTACTGAAAGTATCTATAGGCTGCTGGAATTGTATGCAACTAAATCTCAGCCACACATTGTTACGAGAGTTAGCTTTTACTTTTTAAGTTAGTCCATGATCCATTGGTTTCTGCTAGACGAAATGTCATCTACATTTTATTCAGTCTGCCCATGCTTCACAAAAATAAATATTTGGATTCAAATGAGGTCATAAGAATATAAATTCTACATTGATAATATACAAAGTTCTGGCTCTATATTTTTTGTAGATATGAAATTCTTAAAGATTATTTGACATAAAGAGTTTGAATCACATTTCATTGTCTACACCCCTTAATTTGAGTCTTTCACACATTCACTTTATCTCATTATTAGTGGAGGCTAGTACATAATGTTTTACTTTTTACGAATTTTAATATTTAATAAATTATGTGTTAATTAAGTATAATAATATTTTAAAATATAAATTTTATATTAATAAAATATAAAATTTTAATATAATTTATTAAATTTATAAATTTTATTATAACTTAAATTTTTAAATATATATAAAATTTTAATTTAACAAGAAAAATAATAAGTATACTCTTTTTATTTTTGTAAATTATAAATTGTGATTTTGACATTATTTAGTCTACTTTCCCCCGTTTGCTAGTCAAATTTTGTCCGTGAGAACCACGCAAGTCGTGGTTTATCATATGAGAATTTCGTTTAAAGTGTTTTCAACTCTAGTGCTCTTGTATTATTAGCCACGTAGTCTCGTATTAAAACAACTGGACTTTTAGTTTTGGTAAGAGATTAAATTAATTATGAAACCGACGAACCAAAGTTACTTGTTTAAAATGTGCTGAAACTCCCATTCTTTTTCAACTTTTGGGCACTGATTAGCTGGCAGAGATAGTTGCTTGTATAATTTTTAACTGCAACACTAACATTTATCTTAGACGGTAATATACTCTCTATCTGAATATGAGTTCATGTCATTAATTTCATTATAATTGAGAGACCAGCTGCGTCCGATTTGCACAGTACCATAAGGCATTTTCTGACTAGCTTTGCAGTAGAGAAAACTTACAATTTAAAAATAAGGTGTGACCTCATTTGGCCCTTGTATAATGCGGAATTTTCATTCTGTGTGTTTGTGCCATCTAATTTTAGAATTTCCAATAAGATTCATTTTGTCACATCTCAATCTCTGTCCAATGAATTTAGTGATATTTCCGGGGGTTGCCAGATTTTCTCCGCTGGACAGATGTCATTTTGGCCACGGGCATTTGTCACAACAGGAAAGTGATATATATATATTAGGGCCAGGGGCATTTTAGTCCCAAAATGAGTTAGAATGCGGTGCTTACAACCACTCGTTAAGAAACTTTTCAGTAAGATAAATAGACGTGATATGTTATTATAGGTGATGCACTAACTATAATATTGTTCTTCCAAATCAAATTTGGACAATATTATAGTTAGGTTTTGATTTTTTTTTTTTTTTGAGTCCTAGTCATTTTATTTTTTGGTTGGGTGTTTCGGGGAGGGATGGGGTCTACAAAGGTTGATGGATCATATTCAACCAAAAAGAAGCAAATAGCTACACACACATACAAACCGCTCAGACGCATCTATGTATATGTTTCAAGAAATGAAATCTTTCTAAATGTGGGAGCCTTTTCTCTGTAAGTACAACACAAGACTTACCTCCCAGAGTTTGCAGCGCTGGTTCTTAATTAGTTTAAAGACACAAGGAAAGAAGAAGAACAACTTGCGGTCTGGTGAGATATGGCAAGTGAATGGTGTAAGGTAAAATTGAAAGAGAAGCACGTGAACACGAAAAAATGGTCCGGTAAAACACCAATACCTAGAATATTTATCGTATCGGCCCATGTGATCTGATCGGCTGATAGTGTGTGGCATTGGCGTCCACAAAATAAAGAACGGAAAATGGGAACGCACAAAACAAATCAACAAAGTTAGCTACAAGCTGCAAATGAAACATTTTATGAGGAGTGCTTAAAATCTTATTTTGTTATTTTCTAATAATTATTCTGAAAATATTGCATTTGCCTGCTTAATTAAACATGGGTTGGGTTTAGGTCACGATAGGCTATTGTAAGGAGAAAATGAAGCAAAATGAGAGAGAGAGAGGGAAGAGGATTCAGATGGAGATGATGGGGGTGTTGATGAGGAAGCACAAGGTTCAAGTGCCTCCATTGACTCACCACCACCAAAGGGACCTAATTGAAGAGGCGATCTGCTACAGTAGAAATCAGTTGCAGTTGCCATATCTTCAGCACTCAAATACAAAATAAAATACAGGGAGGGGTGGGGGTGGAGATGGGGAGAACAAATACAAAAGGAAAAATGAAGAAGAGACAACCTGCTTCTTGTCCAAAATGTAAAGAACAGGGTTTTTGTCCAAAAGAGAGAGAAAAGATTTAAGCTTTTCTAACCACAAGAAAAATGGATAAGAAGAGGTTTGGAAATAGATAGCCCCTCTTGAATCAAAATTTCTAAAAATCAAACTGATTCAACTAAAGCCAAGATGAGAGTTAACCAAAAGAGTGAAACCACAACATAAATAAATAAATAAATAACCCAGCTACAAAATTGACCGAAAAACTAGAGAAGAGAGGAAATAAAATAAAACCTGGATCTCGATTCTGAAAACACCTGGCTCTCTTAAGAAATCCTTCTTTTAAGTTTGCTTTTTACCCATCAGTTGCTTTTAAAACAAACCTAACAAATACCAGAGACCTTGAAGGACAGATGATTAACAGAAAGGGATTCAGAGAGGTGGGGCGTTACAGAAGAGGAGAGGGGGCGGTGGAGTACTTCACTTCAGTAAGCAAAGATCGATCTCTCAAGAAACAACCTTTGGTTTTGTTTTTACTTTCATTTTTTTTTTTTTTTAAAGGTTGTGAGACGCTTGCTCGGCCTCTCTTGTTCAAGCCAAAGTAGCAGCCTTGTCCGTTATATATGGAGGCGAAGGCTAGTTGATGAGACCATATAATTACCGCCCCTAAAATCATATTTTGTTATTTTGTAATAATTATTCTGAAAATATTGCATTTGCCTGCTTAATTAAATATGGGTTGGGGTTGGGTCACGATCCCCGTTCAAGACGATTTGGACCTCGTCAATCGAACATTGTGCCACTCGATGCGTGACACGTTCAATGTTATGATGTCGCTTTTGTGGACACCTGTCCCGCACTCACCGTCTGATTCATTGGCAGCTTGTAGCCAACGTTGTTGACTCCTGTTTTGTACGTTCCCATTTTCCGTTCTTTATTTTGTGGACACCAATGCAACGCACTATCAACCAGTCATGTCACGTGGGGCCCCATACGATCAAAATTCCACGAGAGAGTGTTGCAACGTTGTGCCGTGGTGAAAAGTTATTGGGCGCAGTTTAAAAGGATAGAGATTTTAAATATGATCTAACGAGGTTTTTCACAATAAATTTTATACTTATAAGTGATTGCAGATTATACTTTTATCTCATAGTTCACCTTTCTTTTCCAATTTACTTTCTCTTCAAATCAAATTAGTCTGGCACCTAGCACTGCTTTCTTTTTTTTTTTTTTTTTTTTTTTTTTTGTTACAAGGAAATTAGATTGTTAGAGATTAATGAGAAGGGTAAGCGAGTTTGAAAATATCACAGGAGGTGTAAAAGCACCTAAAATTGGGGAGTCTGTGGGGTAGAACCACCGACCTCATGCCCAGCCTTTATTGCTAAAGCCATTGGAACTCAAAAAATAAAATTGGGAGAAGCCTGGGTTGGGTGTCTAGGAACGACCTCATGTGAGGGCTAGTCCAATGTAAAGCCCTTGCTTTTGGAAGTTAGATTATTTTATTTGGAAATAAAAAAAAAAAAAAAGAAGGAGAAAACTTTGGATACAAAAATAGAATATTATGAATAATCATTTTAATATTTAATAACAATATACCATATCAATCTAAACAAATATTATAATTTTATATTAAAAACATCCAATGCCAATGAACAAAATAAAAAAACAAAGAAAGATCCCATGCTAATGACTAAAAGAAAAAAAAATGAAATCCAATGACTAATGACCAAAAAAAGGCATATTATTAGAAAGATCCAATATTAATGAAATTTGTTCAAAAATTTTTTTATTTAAAACTCATTTAAAAAATAATTAAGTTAATTTATTTTTATAAATAAAAAATATAAAATATAAATAAAATTTACATAAAATTAAAAAAAAAGTGTGGTTTAATATGACGAATTTATTATACTTATAAAAATATAAATAAATTTAGTAAATATATAAAATTCAAATTTGGTGAAATTTAAATTTCATTGGATATTGTTGTATTAGTTAAATTGATCCAACTTTCTCTAGGTGTAAAAGTGAGCCTCATGTGGTTAATTTGCGTTCAAAGAGAAAACCAAAAGGTGCAAAAGTTTCTTTGAGGAATGTACACCTTAGCCGCTGGACTAATAAGCTACCCTCAAATAAAATCATCGTTCTGAATAATTTTGTTGTAAGTCTAGTTGAATATACTAAATCAGGGAATTTTCTCAGTCCATGACTCCAGCAGAGTGAGCTTGATTTAAATACAAAATCAATAGATTCTAACAAAAGGAATTAACCAGTTATATTAAAAGCACGAGACAATACAATCCAATTTTCAACACTAAACCCATTTGATGAATTAAGAGGCACATTTTGTTACATAATGCTTGAACGTTGGAATCGAGGACAACATACACATGTGGGAGGCATATGGGATAACAAAAAGGCATATCTCTTTAATGGAACGGGGATGTTTTCTTTTGATGTATTAGCCTCTTTGACCATATGAGATCATGTTGGGCTACCACGATTTGCTATGTCAAACATCCACGGCATATCACATCACGGCGATTAAGTATGTTTTTCATTCACAGCCAAGCGCGTGAATCAAAATTAAGGGAATCTTCTCAATCCATGACTCCAGCAGAGCGAGTTTGACACGTCACTTTTACCTCATCTTTCGGCGCACACTGACTTTTAGACCGTATTATTTGTCTGTTTTATTATATATATATATATATACCATACTTCGCCCTTGTCGGTATGTCGGAATTTGATCATATAAGCCAAACTTACGTAGGACAACATAGAACCTAATCTCATAATCGCAAACCTCACCCCACCTTAATTAATAAAAAATAACGTGAGAAAATTATCAATTAAATGTAAAATATAAGATATTATTTAATTAGTTTTAATTATATTAATAATAAATATATTTTAAATTAATATTATTTTTTAAATTATTTTTATAAGTATAATATATTACCAATTATTTTAATTTATAAATCAAAAAATATACACCGTCACAATTAAAATATTGGCAATTGAAAGTACAAGTTAAGATTTTTACTTTTCAGCTTAAATGATCACATTGCCGAACCATTATTGTCCGCAAATGAATTACGTGAAAACACTTGAAATGAAAGTATAGTTACCCACAAAATTCATTCACAGGTAAGCACGTGTATGGACTTCTGTATTCTAATATATCAAGAATTTAAAAAACGTAAAACAAACGGACAGTTATATCAGTGTCATATAGTGCATGGCACAATTTGTGCACTTGTACAATATTATCTAAACCGAATATGTGACAAGCATTATACATATAACATGGTAGGGTCCGAGACAAAAGTTGAATTGTAGCAATTTTAGAGTTAACCGAAAGCAACAACCTACAAAGGGATCCCACGAGACCTTGAATTTAAGCCATGTACGTTTCTATGCAATGTCAATTATATATCATCAGTCATGTAATATGTGATTTATCTTTGGGCAGAATGTCGCCATGGTCGCGGTCATTATTGTAGAGAAAACCGGTACCGACAAACACTCCGATTGAGATTGGAGAACCACCGTAAAAGTACAACTCTCTTTCAACGAGGAAAAAGAAAACTTTCAGAGGATACAAAAAATTGTCTCGAAAGAAAATATTAAAATTATAATAAAAAAAAATTAAAACAAGTTAAAAATAAAAAAATAATTTTAAAGTAACCTAAAAAGAAACAATAATCTATCCACAAAATAATAACTTATTAAAATTAATTACTTTTAAAAAATACAAAACATCACTTTAAATGTCAACATTCTCCCTTAAAGTGATATTTGCTTAATTAATCCCAACTTTGATCGCAAGACTTCGAACGGACCTTTCGGAAGTGACTTCGTAAATACATCGGTAATATTGTCTTCACTCCTTACCGCGACCATGTCAATAATCCCGTCAAACACCTTTTCACAAATGAAGTGATACTCGAGCTTAATATGTTTTGTTCTCGCGTGAAAAACAGGATTAGGAGTAAGCTTAATAGCATTTAGATTATTTCTATGAACGAAAACCGATTTATTAATAGGCATATGCAAATCCTCGAAGAGTTGGCGAAGCCAGATACATTTTTGAGCTGCATGAGTAGATGCTTTGGACTCCGCTTCGGTTGTCGATAATGACACCGAGCCTTGTTTTTTGCTGCACCATGAAATACTTGCAGTTTCGTAGAGAAAAACAAAACCAGAAGTTGATTTATCCAAGTCGCCAGCAAAATTAGCATCTGCAAATCCTCGCAAAAAAAATCCTGCATTCTTTTTATAAAACAAACCTATATTAAGAGTAGTGTTAACATATTTTAAGATCTTCTTAACTTCCTCAAGATGTGGCTTTTTCGACTCTTGCATTTATCGGCCGACCACACCAACCGAAAAGGCAATGTCCGGCCTTGTTATTGTCAAGTAGATTAGACTTTCCACAAGTGCAAGGAAAAGACAAGGATATGATAAACACATTCCTTCATCGCGATGAAGTCTCGCGCTCACGTCAAGCGATGTACATCGCTTTTTCTGTTGATCATCTTGAACTTATCGACAAGTCGTTTGACATAGCTGAGTTGGGACACAAAATGCTTTCCAAAATGCATTTCCGAATCACCGGTTTTTTGTATTTATCGCGACGGATGGTCAGACGGAACGTCCACTGAACATTGTCTGCGTCTAATGCTTGGAAATCTGTCTCATGTTCTCCTGGGCGAAAGACAAAGGCAAGGCCAGCTGCGGGAAAAGTAAGCTCGTTATGAACATCATTTCTTTTCAGCACCTTTTAGCGGAGAGGTGTGAGCGCCATTTGCACCCAATAAAATTGAACTAAAATTTGGAAAATATATGAGCTCAATTCAAGTAGGGAGCAACAAGGAGAATGATATAAAATATTGAACTTTTGATAAGATCACTCTTACATATAGCAGAGCGGGCTGGTGAATATATATAGTGATCACTCTAGTGTTAGCCATATATTATTGTGGGGCGGCTAAACAAGTCGGTGAAGAGAATCTTCTCCACCAAATGCGAGATTGGCACCACACGGATAAAATCACTAATATCACAATAATTTAAGATGATAGGGTTACTCTTAAATCCACAACTTAACCATATAAAACACTTGGAATGAAATTATGGTTGCCCAAAATGTTCATTCACGTGGTACAATAGCAGTGAGGATCAACCATCTTAGAAACCTTGGCTGAGGATTAATAGTCTTAAAAATGAATGAGTTAGAACGGACAGATGGCTAGCTAAATGAATGAGTTTGAATGTCATTGCAATTATTTTCTGGAGTGTTATGTCATTATTTGATTTTGGAAAGATCCAATTAGACAAATTTTATTGTGGTATCTCCATCAGAAATCATGGACCAGACCACTATGGTCCACAACTTAACCACATAAAATGAAATTACAGTTGCCCAAAATGTTCATTCACGTGGTACAATGGCAGTGAGGATCGACCATTTTAGAGACCTCGGCTGACGATTAATGGTCTTGAAAATGAATGAGTAACAACGGATGGATAGCTAGCATCCACTGGATGCAGAATGACTTAAACCATATAACTTTGTTATTGCATTAGTTTATATAATTTTTCTAATTAAACAAATTACATTACAAATTTCATATATATATATATATATATAACATAATCAGATAGTTACGAATAAAGATCAATATGATCTTAGGACATTAAGTCACAAAGTCTTCTGTGGCCATGCACCCTTTTGGTCTGTTCAAATCAAACTTGAACAGAATTGAATTCAGATCAATTCCAATTTGAAGTTCCAGATTTAGGTTGGGGTGGGTTGATTTTGATTGGGGTGAATGACGTTCGGATCATTATTAAGATTTTCTCAGGTTACGAGCGGTTGGATTCAGGTTTGAATTACTATGAATGAGCCAAAGATTGAAAGCCACATGCTTTGGCTCGCTGTGAGTAGTCAAAACGAATGTGACCAAAATAAAATTCAGGCGACTGGGACACATTGGAAGATTCTGTTTTTTGTTGGGCAGCTGAGCTTTCTTTACTTCATTTTGAAAAGATCCATTTTCATTCTTGTTTTGTCTTGGGATTTGTTTTTTTTTTTTCATAAAATTTCAAGTTGAAAAAATTTCAACAACGTATAATCCCATGTTGATATGTCCATGTCCATCATAATCTGTGTCACTGTTTAGCTTCACCAACCACAGCTTCGTTTGCTTCCCCATTGCCAACCCATACAAACTAGCCAAGCGAGATTTTCGGTGTGCATATGTGAATGTTACTCTGAATTGCGGCCAATGCTTGTGACAAAATTCAACGTTAAAATACAACATAATATGCAATTTTTAAATAATTTTAAAAGTTACCTAATTTTGATATATTTGTTTGGCCTATTATGTTAGCAAAATGGAGTGAAAGTAAAGATAAGCACTCCCTCTCACTCTTTTTTTAACTTTCATGTTCACACCCATTCATTCCATGTGGTTGTGAATTTAGCTGCGAAAGAAAGTCTTCTTTAGGGGACGATCTAGGGAATGCAAATGGTCTTTATTTACATTCCTAGTTCCTCAACCTTGGTTACCAACAGAGAAAGTGAATGACCAAATACAACTTTTCGATGCAATATGATGTTGTATATAGTCAGCTAGTCACGCTCCAAATAAGAGACTAATGTGTTCTATTACTTTTACGTCATTTTTCTCTCAAATTCATGACTACTGTCGGGAGACCTTTTCTGTCTACTCGCAAACCTTGATTGATGTGCAACAATGAAAGCTAATTTTTAGAATACAAGATGAGTAAGTCATTTTTAATGTTTTTGAAGCATTAAATATCTTTTGGATGAAGATATTTGTTTCCAAATTAATAGTCTTCATCATGAAGTTAATGAAGTGATTCCCAGCTCAGCTGATCATATAAGCCAAACTTATTTAGGACCAGAGAGAACATAATCTCATAATTTCAACCCTGGCCCCACCTTAATTCATAAACGACGATATCATTAGAATAATTTTGTTGAAGTCTAGTTTAATATTGTGGATAACTTAACCATATAAAACACTTGGACCAGACCATGACTCCGTGAGGGTGATATCTGCATCAGAAATCATGGACCAGACCATTATTGTCGACAACATAACCATATAAAACACTTGGAATGAAAATATAGTTGCCCAAAAAGTTTATTCAAAGATAAGCACGGGTACATGGTACAATAGCAGTGAGGATCAACCATTATAGAAACCTTGGCTGATGATTAATGGTCTTGAAATTGAATGAGTAACACTGGACGGATGGCTGGCATCCGCTGGAGCCAGAAAGACTCAATCCAAATAACATTGTCATTGCATTAGTTTATGTAATTTTTCTAAGTAAACAAATTACATTACAAATTTCATATATGTGTATATATAAAATGTAATCAGATAGTTATGAATAAACATAATCATAATCTTAGGGCATTAAGTCACAGAGTCCTTTATGGATCACACATCTTTTTCGGGTTAGGTCAAATCAAACTTGAACAAAATTGGATTCAAATCAATTTTAATTTAAGTGTTTGAATTCATCAAATAAATTGAAGTTCTTGATCTAGGTTAAGGTTAATTTTGATTGGGGTGAATGACATTCAAATCATCATTAATATTTTTTCAAGTTACAAGCAGTCAAATTCAAGTTTGAATTACTATGCATGAGCCAAAGATTGAAAGTTACATGCTTTGACTCGTTGTGAGGAGTCGAAAAGAATGTGAAAAAAAAAAGGAAAAAACAAAAATTTTGTTCACATAAGAACTTTCAAGTAGTCCATTTGTTAGGTTTCTTGTGATCTAATGGCTTGCGTCCCAAACTTTAGCGATGGGGCATTTGACCCATGACTAAAAGACTTCAACTAAATGCACAGAGAGTTTTGAACACTAATACAAACCCTGGTACGACAAATATATTTTTTATTACATATACATAAATAAAAAGACATTATTATTAAGAATTATCTAAATCACGTCTGCTACAAAAGAAAAATGAAGACAGAAAACAACTTAGGTGGCTAATTTCTTAAGGTCTAGATAGATGGGGCTTCAGATAACAACTCAATATTAGAGAATGACTCAAAGATGACTATTGCATGGATAAATCAACTTAATAACAAACCTTGGGAATATGCAACTATTTTTAGTGAAAAAAATTAATAGGATGAAATGTGAGATTGTGTTTGTGTTTAGGCTTTGATGGGCAAATAGTTTTGCTGATGCTCTTACAAAGATGGGAACGACTAGAATGGGAGATTTGATTAGTTGGTTATGATTTGAGCAAGTAAACATGTGCTAGTATGGGATTTATTATAACTTATCTTCTTATATTGATTTAGTATCTGAATAATTTTTTATCCTTATGAATGATAAGTTGAATTTAAAATCAAAACAAAATCGATGACTAAGTAAAAGTAGCCAACAAATCATCCTCATTGAGTATACTATTTATGAGAAAACTACATGCACACAAAGTGAACTTTATAGTCACTAACTTGTCAAGGTTATATGACATGATCATTAGTTGTTTCAAATAATTGTATAATCATAAATACTCATCATTTATATGTCAAATTCAATTATAAAATAAGAAGTGTAGATAATTGTTTATTTTCTTTATTACAACCCTAAAGTTTTATATTGAGTTTTGATCATGACAAAACATTAAGTATTGTTAATGTGTTTGTTTGAGTGTAATTAGTGAAAAGGTTGAATTGTACAAATAGATAAGTATAAAATGAAGCAACACAAGTAAAAAAACAAAAAAAAAGAAAATTAAGCCAATTATTAATCAACTTCCATAAGCTATTGTACTTTGGTTATGATGAATTAGATGATAAGTCATACATTTTTGGAAAGTTCGACCTATTTAGTTTCCAATGTCATGTGTGAAGAAAGATACGGCTTAAATAATAGAATGTGTCAAAGTTGTCAGAACATAATGCATTGGTCAACTTCTAAAATACACCATAAATAGTTGAAAATGCATCGCTCAACTTCCCCATTTATAATGGGGATTGTAGCTTAAGTTTCCTTTTCTCCCAAAATAGCAATTTGACATCTTTAAGAGTTATTTTACTTCTTAGCATCAAAGTTTCAAGTTTCATCTTCAGCAAAGGTCACATCTTTACTCACAATTACCTTCTTTATCATATAATTAAATAGCTTAAATTTTCCTTTAATGTAACCAAGAAAGATTTTCTTCATTCTTTGATCATCTATCTTTGTCCTTGTCTAAGTATAAGCAATAAAACTAAACATCTTGAGTTGCCTTATACTAGACTTAAAATCGCTCCATGCTTTTTCAGGAATGACATATTAATACTTATTGTAAAAGATCTATTCAATAAGTCAATATAATACAAAACATTTATTACCCAAAATGAATTGGGGACTCCTTTATCTTTTAACAAGAAAGATTTTCTCCATATTTTTAATTGATATATTTTTTCTTTTAGTAACTCCATTATGCTATGGAGTATAAGGAGTTGTAACTTCATGTTTTATTCCCTATACTTCATAATACTCTTTAAATTTATTAGAAATATACTCAACAACTCTATCAATTGCTAGAATTTTAATATAGTACTCACTTTGTTCTTCAACATAGGATTTAAATTTCTTAAAACAATTAAATGTCTTTGAGTATAGAACAGAGGCATTCTGAGCCGACTACATGCATATCTAGTACAGTAGTTTGAAAGCAAGCTACCTTGACCATCTTCCAAAGTTCTAAATAATCTACTGATCAAATGCTGTAAAGGCAGACTGCTTTATATTCAACCACACCATAGTGACCCCCGAAGCGATCTTCTTCTAGTTGCTGGACGAAATCTTGTAGCCAATTGCTGGCTCTGAATAACCAGCCCAGCAAGAAGTTCAATTCTTCCATAACATAAAGGGGCGGGGTTGCTTGCAAGCCGAGTGACATAGGTGCACAAGAGTACTTTGCAACACAATCATCTCTTTTTTATAGGTTCTATGGACTGATGCTTGCTGCTTCATCTGGAAGAAAAGAATCATAGATATGCTGATCATTAGAAGGAAGAACCGCCATAAAAAGATTCCTCATGTATCATCTGTAGGAAGCTAGCAATCTAGATTGTATTGAGAAGGTTCCTGAGACACACCATGGAAGAGTCAAAATATTAAGAAACGAGGTCTAAGAACGAAGAAGAAGTCGAATTACTGAATGAATATGAGCTGTGGCTAATACCCGAGGCATAAAAGAAGCATTTTTTATGGGATCCCAAAACCACCAGCCACCCCGACCTAATTCACAATGAGCCGACCAACTTCCTGGCAAGATGCCCATGGTTAAAAACCACCAACATGTCAAGATCAAAATTCAAATTGGTCTTTGACCACTGTGTTTGCGCTCTTGGTCCAACAAAGAGGCAAAGTAGTGGTATTTTTCTTTCCATTACAAACAACACGCTTCGCTTGCTTCCTCCTTGTGTCCACTAGTACTCCAGTCCAAAGCAAAGAGAAGGTGAAAAAGCACCGCCAAAGCAGCATGACCGGGCTTTTATTGCTACGTAACAATACAGCAGGATATGTCGTTAGTCATCACTCTGTGAAAGAGTAGACGAATAAGCATCTGGCGAAGGCATAGCTAGCACATGAGAAGTAATGACACAAACCACACTCCTAGGTAGGCACACTCTCGTTGATCCTTAACAAAGGTTAACAACATATTCGATGGAGTTTTGTACCAAAGGAAGGATTTCGGGTCATGGTGCAAAGCCCGTCTTTTTGACCTAACTAATCTCAGATGGACATTCAAACAAAAAGATCTATCGAAGGATCAACTGAAGTAGAAGAAGAGACGACTCTTGGGGAATGAAAAAGTAAGATTCATCTTTTTCTTAAATAAGACCAACCAGGACAAGGAAAAGGAGTGGCCCTTTGCCAGGCTTGGAAGCAAAGGAATTCATTTCATTCCAGGTCGATGGGTCATAGATAAGAACAGCAGAAGTCTTTGATTAACAGTGTTCACTCTGTGAGAGACGTTGGTCTTAAAGGGAAGGAAGCAGGCGTAAGTGATTAGGGTAGGGGGAAAGCTATTCACATGAAGCAAAGGAGCCGAGCGAGCACTTAAAGGAAAGCGTTGTTTTTGGGAAGCGAAGTGACTCTACCAGGACTGAGGGCACAGAGTGAGACAAAAGCAAGGATTGAACTCTCACTCTCAGGAATGAAACCAGTGAACTGCCCCTAACAGGTGTTCAGACAGGAGCCAAGCTAGTGTAAGGGATAGAATGTGTTTTCTATTTTGTTAGCAGAGTCAGATGAAAGCCCAAGCAAGCAAAGAAGTTTGGCATGATTCGGAAGGTAGCTAAGCCAAAAGATCGTTTGTAGCTTTCTTCGGTAAGGGGCTTTTTTCTTGCTAGATCAGTAGTAAAATTACCCGACCCATACTCTTTCTACTTAATCTTTTCAAAGCCCAAGTGGGGAGTACTGCCCAGGAGCTTGCATCAGAAGATATGCTTGGGAAGGACATCCACTACCTAGGAAAACAAGAGCTGACAGCCCTTTCTACCCTCGACCCATAAGGGGTGCAAACTTGTGAGAGACCATACAGCTGTACCGAGAAAGCTTTTCCCGTGCATCACAATGGGCTCAAGAACCCCTGTTCCAATAACTGGTTTAGGGATTTTTTTGGCTAATAGTTACTAAGAAACCTTCTTTCAATTGTCTGTGCGACACAGAAAGTCCAAAAGTTGGTTTCTTCTTAGGATAGGAGCATTTTTCTTCCAAGTTGAGTGACTGGGACCCTACCCGCCCTTTTGAAAAGGGCTTTGCCATACCAGATCAATAGTCTCAACTGAAAGCCCTCTTTGACCATGTCCAAGAATCCATTTTTTGACTATTTAAATAGAAACTATTAGAATGAAGCCTCAGTAGACCATCCTAACCCTACCCTCAAGTCCTTGAATTTCCTTCTTCAGTCAGTTTACTAAGAAGAGCAACCAGTGGAATAGCTCCATGACATGGTCAATCGCTCTGCTCCAGTTGGTTATTCATTAGGAAAGTGGGATAGAGACATTAGATATGGAGAAAGCATCTGGTCGCATATCCCACTTCCTTCACGGGAAAGGAAGATCTAACCAAGCGAATGAACCAAGGTTATAAAACAATTTGAAGGTAAGACAAGGTGGTACGGGTTGGAGGCTCGAGTCCTAGCACCTTGAGATGAACTTGAGAGGGACAGAATGCTCATGCCGATGAAAAATAAGTTTTGAAAGTTCCTTGCAGATAAGAAACCAAAAATGGGCAGATCCCTGAAAGAGGAACAAGTCTTTCTTTGAGCATGCTGTGGAAGAACTACAATGCTGCTGCCTTGGCTAAGCTGCTTGCCCAAAGCTCTGTTCCCATCAAAACTTCAAACCTCGACTTTGGGAAACATTTAGTGAAAATATTAACAAGTTGATGCTCAGAGAGGCAGTATTCAAGCTTAATTTCATTGCTTTCTTGAACTTTTCTAATAAAGTGCAACTTTACTTTAAAGTGTTTTGCTTTTCCATATAAGACTAGATTTTTTGAAATAGTGACGGTGGCTTGGTTATCACAATAAAGGCATATAGTTTCTTTTTGTTCAAGATTCAAATCAAGAAGCAACATTCTAAGCCAAAGTGCTTGATTGATGGCAAATGCAGCTGCTAGGTATTCTGCTTCCGCTATTGACTAAGCAGTGGTGACTTGTTTCTTAGAGTTCTAGCAAAAAGCTCTAGCACCAAAGGTAATGATGAAGCTAGATGTACTTTTCATGTCTTCCAAGGATCCAACCTAATCACTATCTATCTATCCAATAAGTTGCAGCTGATTTATCCTTCTATATATAATCCCTAATTTTACAGACCCTTGGATATATCTCAAGACTCTTTTGGCAGTTTTAAATGTTGTTCACTTGGTGAGTGCATAAATCTTGAGAGGAGACTTGTTACATGCATAAGATCAAGTCTGATAGCTAACAAATATAGCAAACAACTAATTAGACTCTTATATCTTGTAGCATTGACCTTTTCAGCACCATCTTCTTTCTATAACTTGGTGCTTGCAGGTAAAGGTGTCCATATGCTCTTACTATTAGCCATGTGAAACCTTTTGAAGAGGTCTTTGGCATACTTAATCTAACACAAATGTATTCCTTCATCAGTTTACTCAAGCTCCAATCCTAGGAAGTATGACATGACACCAAGATTTGTCATGTCAAAAACTTCCTTCATTTCAGCTTTAAACCTCTGAACAAGTCCCTGATTGCTTCCTATGACTAATAAGTCATCAACATATAATGAAATGTAAAGTACTTGATCTCATTACGCCTTGACATATAAGGTAATTTTCGTTTTGCTCCTCCTGAAACCAAGCTTTAGCAAGTAATCATTGATTCTACTATACCAAGCCCTTTATGGTCTGAAGCAAGCCCTCAGGGCCTTCTTAAGTAAGTACACTCCTGCCCTTTTTTGATAAATCCTAAAGGCTACTCCACAAAAAATTTCCTCTTGAAGGAAACTATTAAGGAAGACAGATTTTACATCTAATTGGTGAATTCTCCATCCTTTATGAGTTGCAATTGCAATAAGTAATTTAATCGTATCCATTCTAGCCACTAGAGTAAAGGTTTCACAGTAGTCTATTCCAAACTCTTATAAGTATCCTTTAACTAGCCTAACTTTATGCTTGTAAATAGACCCATCAGTCTAGTATTTAGTCTTAAAGATCCATTTAACCCTTATAATAGACCTTTTTTTTGGTTTAGGGACTAAGATCTAGCACTCATTTTTTTCAACTGATTGTGATTCCTCTTGCATTGCTTTCTTCTAGGCTAGCACATTTAAAGCTTCTTTATAATCTGTAGGTTTTAATGTAGCTTCATTTGCCCTCTTATAAACATTAGAGAGGGATCTGGTTCCTTTGATTGGGTGATCTTCATCATCATCTGATGACTTAGCTTCTGGAGCAAGCATATCAAGTGGATGATTAGATTGAGTTTGAGTTATTTCAATTTGTGATCTGCTCCAATTCCAATACTTAACTTCACTAAATTTAACGTTTCTAGAAATTGAAACTTTTCAAGAGTTGATATGATAGACCTTGTAGTTACAAGTAGTGCTTGTGTACCTAAAAAAAATGGTTGTTATTATTATTGAGTCTAACTTGTCTCTTTTCTACTCAAGTACATAAACAAAATAGAGGCAGCAAAAAATCTTTAGATGGTTAAGTGATGGCTGGTATTGAAACCAAGCATGAAGAGGAGTCATGTCAAACAATGCTTTGGTAGGTAGTCTATTCAGTAAGTATATTGAAATGGCCACCGCCTCTCCCCAAAATTTTTTGGGAAGACTTTTCTCAACTAACAAGCACTTGGTCATGGACATTATAGTCCTATTTTTCTTTTCACACACCCTATTCTGGTGGGCTAAATAGAGTGTTATATATTGATTTTAAATGCCCACATGTGAATATATTTGTTTAAATGATTCTGAGGTATTTTTAGAACCATTATTAGTCCTTAAAGTTTTAATTTTAAGGCCTGATTGAGTTTTAATCCAGGTCTTAAAATTTGAAAAGATAGATGAAATTTTAACTTTTGATTTGAGGAAAAACACCTAACAAAATCTACTATAATCATTAATAAAGATGATGGACTCAAAGCTCATTAGTCCACACAAGTCTAAGTGTACAAGTTGAAACTTTTCACTTGCTCTCCAAGGCCTTTTAGTGATAGAAGAGAACTTAGTTTGCTTGCCAAGTTGACAAATCTCACACACACTAGTAGGTTCAGAAATTTTTGGCATGTCTCTAACAAGATCTCTCCTATGAAGGGTTTGAATTCTAGCATAATGAAAGTGGCCTAATCTTTTATGCCACAAGATTGATTTATTACTAAAGGCAGGTAATGCTTGATGAGAGACATCTTTCAAGTTTAAATAGAAACCTTTCCTTTTCATTGGAATAATAGTAAGCTTAAGGCCATATACGTCATAAATGATACATATTTTGTTTTTTAAAACAAGAGAGCAATTATGTTCAAGAAGCTGCCCAACATTAAGAAGATTTTGATTGATATTAGGCACAAACAAAACATCAGTTATTAGTTTAGTACCTAAGTGAGTGGAAATAGTAGCAGTCCCTTTCCCTTTCACTTGTAGAAGCTGTCCATTACCCATCTTGACCTTAGAACTATAGGAGTCATTTAAAGTCTTGAAAACATCAAGATTTGGAGACATATGGTTTGTGTAGCCACTGTCCATAAGTCATGTCTCACATGCCTTTTTGGAAGTGCTGTTGCTAGCAACAAAAAGTTGCTCCTCAAGTTGCTGGTCATCATCTACCACTTATGCTTCTGTCTTGGTTGGTAGGTCTCGCTGATGCTGACTTTGCTTTTTCTTGTAGATCCTTTCAGAGTGCCCCTTTTTCTTACAAAAAGCACACACAATGTTAGGCCTCCTCCAGTAGAACATAGCTAGATGGTTAATCCTGCTACAATACTCACATTGTGAGTAGTGTTTTTTTCCTTCTATTTTTGCATCTGCAGACTTCCTTTCTTACTTTGATCCTTACTTTCTCTTTTGAGTACTCTTCTGTTTTTGCTTAACTTGGAAAGCACTTTCATCAGTATCTTCCTTTCTCATTTGTCTCCTCTACTCTTAAGCTTGGAGGGCATACAACAATTCTGCCAAGATCTTGAGCAACTGATCCAGCAGAACAACTCAAAAGATAAAGAAGTATCATTAATTTCTTCATGCTTATTCCCATTTTGAAGTACCATTTGTACAAATAAGAATCCCCTTCGTTACATGATTTCTTCTTCATATAGACAGATATAGGATCTATAAGGCAATTACTTAGAAATACATTCTATGCAACAGCCCTTCCTATCTGATAAAAAAGGATCCCATGATCTTGAACTGATCTTACCTAGGATTGCAAATCCCTAGTTTGTCTATGAAGGGACTCATTGGTAAGTGCTACAAGATCTCGTACATTAGAACCCATGGTTATGGACCTGAATCCATTAGTATGGAACATTTTCTTTTCAAAGTGAAATCCTATATGAAAGAGTGAAAAAGTACTTTCATTGTTGTGGAATAAGAAGCCTTCGAATCTTAATGCATGTATTGAATTTATTCGGAGCTATTAGAGTGGAATCCACTTTTTGGGGAATATGAGTCGAAGCAATAACAAGAATATTTCTAGTGTCTAATGGAACATCTTTCACAATCCCTGGAGCGATAGTGCACTAATAGACTGAGGGATAAGTAACTCGACTCATTCACATCTAGATCATGAATGTTTGGAATCCATATTATGCAAGGAGACATTACTTTTGTTAATTCAAAATGAAGGGTGCACCATGGCTAATACGATTCAAAGTTCGATGTTGTAATCAATGGCAAGTTGCTTAGTGCAAGGATCATGGTGTCTTGATGCATCGAATCTGCTTCCCTATGTTAAGCATATAACTAGCGTTCCTTCATCGCCAGGATCAAAGTCTTCTTATTCATTCGTTCCCTACGACTAGTAGTTAACTCACTCCTCTTAAGAGACGATGAAGATCAGTTCATATACTTATAAGAAGAGGGGGATTTTCTCTAATCCAGTATCGGCCTTCGCTTGCCATGGACTGAACGGGAAGCTGAGAACTCCAAACGAAATGGGATAACTCTTCTTCTTCTAAGCTTGTCTCTAATTGTTAAGGGAAAGCTGCTGCTTTCACGTGGGAGAACAGAACTCAGCTCTCTCTTAACACTTGCCTTAAAGCTCTCTTTCCCTGACCTTAGGCTTATTAGAGATTACAGTAGAGGATGTATACTAGTTTGAGCTATACTATGTATAACCACCAGAACATCTTTCCCCTCTCCCCTCACGGAACATATACTTCAACTCCCCATTTCGCTTGCACGAGGGCGGCCTCTCCCCTGCTGCACCACCAGAGTATGGGAGCTTTCGATCGATTCGATTCTCGATCTCTCTCTCTCCTATACGTCATGAGGACGGAAAATCAATAACCGAAGGGAGCGAGCCCTCGGCCATTGAGAGGATTACTGCACGGCAGGCGACATTCCGTCATAGAATATCCCCTGCTACCTCCTCTTCAACTCAAAACCAGTATGGAGCCAGAGTCGGTCAAGTATAGCATGTAAACGAGGATTGGTACGAAGGCTTTCTCTACATTAGTCATCTTAGTCCCTCTAGGAATAAAAAACCCAAGAAATTTTTATAATCCTATCCCGTTTTCTAATGATTTCAGCAAGAACACTTCCCGGTCAGGCCTGACTATAACCAACCTCACAGTTCCCTTTTACACCGATGTATCATACTCCCTCGACCAGGTCATCATAAGAATACTGGAAAAATCTTTCCGAAGTGAGAGAAGGAGAGAAGGCGCGCTACAACTAACATAATAGCCAACTGAAAAATGCTAGTTAGCTAGGCTGGTGCGCAATGGCTTTCTCTGAGAGGGGCGTAGCGCTTTTCATTTTGATAGGAGTAGGTGCTTGCTGCTCGCTTGCTCTCATCCACTTGTGGCTTAAGTAGTGGTCGGCATTCCTACGTGCTCCTCCTTGCCGACCACTACTTAAGAATGCAAAAGTAACCTTTTGATGTTGTAGTGACGCTTTGGTTACGAAGGTTACGGGGGTCTGGGTTTTTTTTGATGAATTCAGTCAGCGGAAGTCCCTCAAACTCAATCAATATCCACGACATGTCGTGACCGGTAAGGCTTGGTTGATTTTGTCAGAAAAGAAAATGGATTTCGGGGCTTCATTGATTAGTACACCTCTGGTGTTCGTAAGGTGGGTCGTCCGTCTCCAGTTTGATCGATTGCAAATTTAATACATTCCTAATTATCTTAGTTTACAAAAAGATATATGCCGTAACCATTAAAAAATTGGCAATTTAATGAAAATTTTGACTTTTCAGCTTAAATGATTAAATGCTAAACCATTATTGTCCGCAACGGGAAAATTTGGGGTCTTTCTGCTCAGTAATGGAAGCAATCGGCATAAAATGGGATTTATTATAATTTATAATTATATAATAATTTAATATCTAAATCTCTCTTTATCAATGAAAAAAAGTTGAATTTAAAAACAAAATAAAGTCAATGACTAAATAAAAGTAGCAGATCATTATTTTTTATTATTATGATCAAAAAGTTCATATTAAATTTTAATGATAATGATATCAAAATATTGAGTATTGTTTAACATATTTATTTTATTTAAATATTATTAATAAAAAAATTAAATTATTTAAATTAATTTTTTTATTAATAATATTCATATAAATACATTGAGAACACTTGAACTTTTTTAATAATCATATTCAAATAAAATAAATACATAATATTTTGATATTATTAAAATTCAACGGCTACTTTTTGATCATAATTCTATTCCCGTCAACCAACCACCACAGTTTGGATTTCTGAAACCATTCAAGCTCTTCTTTTCTCAAAAACTCCCGATTTGTGGCAAATAGTTCAATTCTCTCGTCCTCAAGACCTGGGTTTCCTATTTCAAGGTAAGCTGTTCAATTTTATCAATAGCCATCTGCATTCCTTTTTCCCTCTCCTGCCTTTCCTTCTTGCCCCATGATTTAAGGTAGTCTTTAACTACCTTTAGTCGGGCACTGATAATTTTGCCAAGGCACCCACTAGCCACAGGTTCACCCATATGTCCTCCACACCTTTGCATACATCCTCATTGTTTAACCAGTGGTCGAAAAATCTGAACCTTTACATACCCACTAACCAGTGGTTTAACCAGCGCACGTCTTAGTGTAAATCTGCGACCATCAATGCAAACAAAGACAGAATGACCGTATCTTTATTAACCATTGGAGATGGTCCCCAAATCGGCCGGTGAAACCAACAGAGCAGTCCCCGTGTGACACAGACCTTCCACAACTTCTTCGCAGGTCCGGTGGGGCCCCCATCTGCATCAATCCGTAGGGAAATTGTAAACACCCTTCGATCCTCCGTCAAGACTTGCTGATTGCCAAATCTAAGTGAGTTCCTAGGATCCAGAAAGCTAGCCAGCTTAACCCCTCATCTGTTACCCAATATCCTTTCGCCCGTTTAACCGGCGTGCCGCATCAATTGCCTCTTGTCTCTTTTCAAATTTGATAAACCCAAATAGCTGGCTGACTTTGTTAGACTTATTAGGGATGAACACATCCACGTCGCGGCCCCACCTCTACTCAGAGAAAGATATATATAATTTAACAACCTAGCCCCGTCGATTATAGAAATCACCACCAAAGGCTAAATAGATATGATAAAAAAAAATTTCGTTCACATAATATAATGCTTATTGATTAACATCAAACATCAATTTATTAACGAACAGCAACCCAAAACAGCATAGTAGCAATCACACGCAGAAATACAATCCAACAGAAATGAAACTGCTGAACCTCCTGCCCCTAATAAGTAGGGACAGGAATACACATATACTTACGAAAACTTTAAATTCAAATTCCGGAAATTAGCATCACTAAATGAAATTATGTAACGGGACGGTATTTTGGAGACGCTCAACGTCGTAATAATCACCATTACCAAGAATGTTGATGCATTTCCTCTGAGCTCGAATGTAAAACCTCGGCCCATCAGGAGTTTCTTCAGTTAAAAACATGATTCTGTCCAGCTCACAAAGTTGCTTATCTTCCACGAATGGACCCCAAGATGATTGTAAAATCACTGGCTTTAGGTGGATGCTCAGACTGAACGTCCGTGGAACATTGGCTGCATCAAGTACTTGGAAATCTGTCCGAAGAACTCCTGGAGAAGACCAAAGGCAGCAAGGGCATGCGTTGGAACAGCAAGCTTATCATTGACTTCACTTCTTTGCAGCACTTTTTCGAAGAGAGTTATCTTCGTCATACCAATATAATTCGACTACAATTTGGAAAATATTCAGGTCAGTTCAAGTGGTGTGAGGCTTTATTTGGGATAAAAGGGTTGGCAATGTTCAAAGCTTAGGCGAGATGAAAAGGAAAAAAATTAAAAAATTAAAAATTTTTTTTAAAAAAAATCAAAACAAAACAAAACAAAAGTAGCTTGATAATCACAAATTGTACAAAGTTGCTTTCAAAAAGCAAGATGGTTTAGCCACATCAAGAGTTTGATTAGGGCCAGGGGTTCCAAAATGAGTTATAATAAATAGTTAAAGAACAAATATTTCGTTAACGTAAAGATGGATTTAGACAATTAGTCGTTGGGTTATCGAAAATTGGTACAGCATGATAAAAAAATTGAATGTTGTATTAATTAAATATATATAAAATAATAATAAAAAAGGGGTTTCGGTGAAGAAACCAAATGAAATTAATGATTTGCCTAGACGACAAACACGTGACACTGAAGAGTTTAGTTGCTCATCACATATTTCTAGTCAAGTAGTCTGAATAGATATGCTCAATACTAAAATAAGTTTAAAATAAAATTAGTAAACATTATTCAAATTAATTACATCTTTAAGCAAAATGATTTTCATATTTTTAATTAAAATGAAGAAGTAAATATAGTATATTATAATAAACAAATTTTATAAATAGTTAAAGTAAAATACCTAAATAAAAAAAAATTACAAAATAAGAATTTTTATTTTTTTAAATTATACTATAAATACTATAAAAAAACTTTTCATATTAATTCAAATATTTAAAAAATATATTTTATAAAAAAAATTTAAAATTTTGTAAATCTAATTATCATAAGATCAATATAAGCATCACAAAACCTTTACATAAACTAAATATATATATACTTATATTAATGTATTTAAGATATATTTAATTACTAAATTTTATAAATTCTTTGCGTGTGATATTTAAATTAAATATAACCAATATGATAAATATAATAAAAATAATATTTTCTTATCAAATATATTAATACATTAATATTTCAAAAATTAGGAGTTTAATTAATTATATTCCTTCTAATTCCAAAGTAACATTTGTTGGAGTAGATTTTATTTCAGTAAAATAATCTTTTAATTTTATTATACTGCTGAGCTTTTTCTCTGTAAGTAAAGCAGAATACTTACCTCTCAGAGTTTGCAGCACTGGTTCTTAATTAGTTTAAAGACCAAGGAATGAAGAAGAAGAAGAAGAAGAATTTGTAGTTAGGGGCGATATGGCAAGTCTCATAGACTTTAATAGATCCTTTATGGTGTTGAAAATGAGGATTGTTAAAGATGAGGGGTTGTTTTCGTTCTTGTATTAGACTTAGCTGTAACTTTGATAATGACATTATGAGGGTCTGCGTCAAGATTTTCGCTGGAATGCATGGCTTTGGCGTTGCTCCAGCTGCAGAAAGTCAGAGGCGGTAGTCCACTTCGAAGGAATGAGCTCCAGACCCTTTTTTTTTTTTTTTTTTTTTTCTAAATCATTCTTCTGATCACATGAACAACTAAACTTGACTAGAAACATGTCATAAAGGTCATTTTAAAAATAAAGGGTTAATACTTGAATATATGTATATATATATAATTTTTAAAATTTTTTAAATTCAAACATAAATTTTACTATTTATTTGACAAATATATTATCAAGTTTGTATCTAGATTTAAATCTAACACGCTGTTAATACATTTTAATGAATTTTGAAGTGGTTTCGATTACACTCTAATGCTGTAAATATTGACTGTTTCATTATGGCAGTTCTACTACGTACCCTTTGCTAACATGAGATATTAATATTCGGCTACAAAAAGTCTTATAATGAAATTTATTCAGAAAATTTTAATTTCACTTGCTTAAAAATTAATGTGAGGTATGTCAAAAATCCACGACATATCATATAACGGCGGTTACGTATGTTTTTCATTCGCAGCCAAGCACGTGAATCAAAATGAGGGAATCTTCTCAATCCATGACTCCAGCAGAGTCAGCTTGACACGTCACTTTTACGTCATCTTTCGGCGCACACTCACTTTTAGACTGCATTTTATTATTTGTCTGTTTTATGATATATATATATATATATCGTCCTTACGTCGGAATTTGATCATATAAGCCAAACTCATGTAGGACAACAGACAACGGAACCTCATAATTGCAGACCTGGCCCACCTTAATTAAGCAAAAACGATCAATTAAATATAAAATATAAAATATAAAATATAAAATATGACTCAATTAATTTTAATAATTTTAATAATAAATATATTAAAAATTAATATTTTAAAATTAAAATTATATTTTAAATTATTTTTATAAGTATAATATATTATTTAATTATTTTAATTTATAAAAATATACACCGTAATAATTGAAATATTAATAATTTGAAATATATTTTTAATTTTCAATTTAATTGAATACATGGACTAAACCATTATTGTCCGCAAATTAACTACGTAAAAATATTTGAAATAAAGGTATAGTTACCCACAAAATTCATTCACAGGTAAGCACGTGCATGGACTTTTGTATTCTAATATATCAAGAATTTCAGAAGCATAAAACAAACGGACAATTACATATAACATGGTAGGGTCCAGACAAAAGTTGAATTGTAGCAATTTTAGAGTTAACCGAAAGCAACAAGCTACAAAGGGACCCCACGAGACCTTGAATTTAAGCCATGTACTTTCCTATGCAATCTCAATTATATATCATCAGTCATGTAATATGTGATTTATCTTCGAGCAGATTGTCGCCATGGCTGCTGTCTTTATTGGCTAACACGGCCACAGTCTATGTGGATGGGATCATGCATCACAATTTTAAGTTATCTAAATTTTGGGAACAAAGAATACCGAGCCGGTATTCTTTGTTTTAATTTCATTTGGTTTCTTCACCGAAACTTTTATTATTATTATTATTATTTTATAAATATTTAATTACACATAAATACAACATTCAATTCTTTATCATATTCTACCGATTTTCAATAACTCATAACGACTAATTGTCTAAATTATCAGTACATTAACGAAACATTTTTTTTTTTAGCTATTTTTTAATATTAATTTTGACTTTTCATAACCAACAAAGTCACAAACAATAACACCTTTTGCATATATATATATATATTGTGCTTGCAATGAAAATATTAAACTCAAGGACCACAACATTCTTTTCCACAACTTAACCATATAAAACACTTGGAACGAAAATATAGTTGCCTAAAAAATCATTCAAAGATAAGCACCTACACGTGGTGTCATAGTGAGGATCAACCATTGTAGAAACCTTGGTTGACGATTAATGGTCTTGAAATTGAATGAGTACCACTCGACGGATGGCTGGCATCCACTTACAAATTTCACATATATATATAACATAATTAGATAGTTATGAATAAAGATACATATGATATTAGGACATTGATTCGCAGAGTCTTTTGTGGATCACACATCTTTTTCGGTCAGGTCAAATCAAATTGAGTAAAATTGGATTCATATCAATTTCATTTTGGTGTTTGAATTCATCAAATAAATTGAAGTTCTTGATGTAGGTTGGGGTTAATTTTGATTGGGGTGAATGACAATTGAATCATCATTAAGATTTTTTTCAGGTTACAAGCTGGGGGATTCAGGTTTGGATAATTATGCATGAGCCAAAAATTGAAAGTCACATGCTTTGGCTAGTTTTGAAGAGTCAGAAACGATTGTAAACCAAAAAAAAAAAAAAAATCCGTTCACATAAGAACATTCAAGCAGTCCATTTGGTAGGTCTCCACTTCCTCTACATGAAACACGAAGCCATTTTGTCTCTTTTATTTTATTGATCAACATTGAAGGTGAATTTATTAACGAACAGCAACCCAAAACAGCATAGTAGCAATCACATGCAGAAATACAATCCAACAGAAATGAAACTCCTGAACCTGCCCCAAATAAGTTGGGGCAGGAAGACACACAGACACACACATATACATTACGGAAACTTTAAATTCAAATTCCAGAAATTGCCATCACTAAATGAACTTATAAAACGGCTTGGTGCCCGGGAGACACTCCACGTCAACATAATAATCAGAATCATCAACACGGTTGATGCATTTCCTCTTAGCTCTAACGTGAAACCTCGGCCCACCAGGAATTTCTTCAGTAAAAAACATGATTCTGTCACCCTCACGGAGTTGCTTATCTTCCACGAATGGACGCCAAGTTGATGTCAGAATCACTGGTTTTGGGTGTGCACGGGGACGGATGCTCAGATAGAACTTCCATCGACGATTGTTTGCATCCAATGCTTCGAAATCTGTCCCACGATCTCCTGGTTGAAGGCCAAAGGGATCAAGGCCACCTGTTGGAAAATTAAACGGACCATCAGTTTCAAGTTCTCGCAGGTCCTTTTGGCAGAGAAGTGTGAGCCCCATTTGCACCCAAGAACTCAAATTTGGAAAATATTTGAGATCAAGAAACAAGGAGAATGATATAAAATATTGAACTTTTGCGAAGATCACTCTTATATATAGCGGAGCGGGCTGGTGAATATATATAGTGATCACTCCAGTGTTAGCCATATATTATTGTGGGGCGGCTAAACAAGTCGGTGAAGAGAATCTTCTCCACCAAACGCGAGATTGGTACCACACGGATAAAATCACTAATATCACAGTAGGGTTACTCTGAAATCCACAACTTAACCATATAAACACTTAATGAAATTATGGTTGCCCAAAATGTTCATTCACGTGGTACAATAGCAGTGAGGATCAACCATCTTGGAAACCTCGGCTGACGATTAATGGTCTTAAAAATGAATGAGTTAGAACGGACGGATGGCTAGCTAAATGAATGAGTTTGACAAATTTGATACCTGTTAGATATTGTTGTGTCGGCTAAATTGGTCAAAGTTTCTCAGGTTGCGAAAGTGAGTCTGGTGCGGCAAATTTGCGTTTCAGAGAGAACACCGACAGGTGCAAAACTTAGAAAAGGACATGCTTGGATTTTTTATCGTTGTGACGAAAGAAATTAAGGTTCAAGGGATGAAGTCCCAGAATTTAATCAAAGGATGAATGTGTACTTATTGTGCACGTGAGCCATATATATCAAAATCACTAACTTGCAGCTAAAGTACAACTACGTACACATGCACCCTAATATTACACACACACTACCGTTTAAAATAATCACTGCTGTCTCTGTCATGGGCCATAGCCCAGTTGGACTGGGTGGTTGGACCCAGCGTTAGGTGAGATATGGCAAGCGGTGTAGGGCTTTATAAAGAAAACTTAGATGAGAAGGGTTTAAGGCAAAATTCAAAGGTTAGGCAAGCTTGGATCAGAATGACGTAAACTCTGACTTAAACTGTTGTTAGTCTTTAGTACCGTCACTTCACAATCACTTCCACGTCTCACTTTAGACTGCATTTTATTATTATTTATTTTACTATATATATATATATCATAGTTCGGCTTTGTCGGTATATCGGAATTTGATCATATAAGCCAAACTTATCTATTATCTGACACCTTAGCGGCCTGACGAATAAGCCGGCCTCAAATTAAGCAACTACCTATCAATTAAATATAAAAAATACATCAAAAAAAAAAAATATATATATATATATATATTATAATTTTATTAATTTTAATAATTTTAATAATAAATATATTAAAAATTAATACTTTAATAATTAAATTATATTTTTAATTATTATAATTTACAAATAAAAAAAAATATATACCGTGACAATTAAAATATTGACAATTTGAAAAACAATGAAAATTTTGACTTTTCAGCTTAAATGATCATATAGGTCAAACCATTATTATCCGCCAATTAATTAGATGAAAACACTTGAAATGAAAGTATAGTTACCCACAAAATTCATTCACAGGTAAGCACGTGCACGTGGTACAACAGCAATGAGGATAAATCATTCCTCAATCCTTCGAAATGCAAGAAAATGGGGAATTAGTAACGAAATTTCTTGTCGCTAAATAACAAATCTAGTATCCACGTTAAAACCTAAATAATCTAAAAATTTACAGTTTGATTTAAATTCAACCTCAAAATGACACAATGACACAACGTAATTATATTTCCACACACACAATAGTAACATATATTTTATTACTAACATACATTTTTATGCAATTAATATCGCACTAATTCTTTAAACACCTCATAATTTTCATTTTGGTCATCGATCATTTGTCATACATGAGTATTAGATATCATAGCCAATGCTAACTTGGTCTGAAAACTATTGTCATTATTTTTTGGAGGGTCAAGTCATTATTTTATTTTAGAAAGATCATATTAGTCAAATATGAATTTCATTAGATATTATTGTGTCGGCTAAATTGGTCAAAGTTTCTCAAGTTGCGAAAGTGACTCTGGTGTGGTCAATTTGGGTTCGGAGAGAACACCAACAGGTGCAAAACTTGTTCAAGAAAAATTCAAAATTCTCTGGAGAACATCTACTGTATATTGCATTCATTAGATATTCTCATCCCATCTCCCCAGCAATGCCTATCAAAATGGCCCCAAACTTGTTCAGAAACTACAATTCATATATATGAATATAGAAAATTTTAATTTTAATATCTAATTCAATATTTTATTCAATTAATTCATTTAAATAAATATGTTTTTATGAGACCATATAATTTATTTTAAAAATTAATCATAACTTTTATATGTCATTTATAATCTAAGGACCATATATTTTATGTAATTTTATTGTAAATTACTAATATCACAATAATTTAAGATGGTAGGACTACTTTTAAATTACTATAATATGTCTTATAATAATATTCATATAACCAAAATATGATATGCACTTGCTAAATTTTAAACTAATATGGGCACGGACTTTTGTTTCCAAATATATCAAGAACTTCGGAAAGATAAAACAAGAAGTGGACAATTATATCAATGTCATATAGTGTATGGCACAACAAATCCACTTTGACAATATTATCTAAACCGAATATATCACAAGCATTATAATATAAAATGGTAGGGTCCAGACAAAAGTTGAATTATGGCAATTTTAGAGCTAACCGAAAGCAAAAAGCTACAAAGGGAGCCCACGAGACCTTGAATTTAAGCCATGCACATTCCTCAATTATATATCAAAAAAAGTCAAGAACCATCCTGAGGGTGAATGGCTTTATCTATATTTAATACTACTCATGTTGACAAAATTTTACAAAAACCAATTAGGTACTTTAATCACTAAAAATATATTTACAAACCTAGGCTATGTTTAAGTAAGCACAATTTTTAATTTCACTTGTTAAAAAAATGAATAAAGTTAACTTATTTTTATAGGTAAAAAAAATTGAATAAATTTATTAGAAAAGAAAGAAAAATAAGCTCACAGATATGCCCATTCTTTTCTTTGAAACTACAATGACGTTCCATGTGGCAGTAGATCGTAGGAATTCTTCAAAGATAAAAGCAACTCAAATTTGACACAAACACCACACATGATGTTGATGTTGGATGTAGTGCTCTCAATTTGGAGACATTAGAGTATAGAAAGTTCCTTCTGCTAGCTTTTCTCATTGCTGGCACCGTACGCTGCTGGCCTAAATTCTACAGCTATGGTTCCCTACTCTCTTAGTAAACAATAATTGCAAGGAATCTCGCTTTGCAGTTATGTTGTTCAAAGATTTGGTGTGATTTGAGCATTACCATTCCAGGATTGAAAAATTCATGGGACGATGATATTTAAGTGGCATTGGTCATCGGAGAACCGTCAGTCAATTGGTGTGCGTTCGATACAATATGAGAAAATGTGAATACAAATATTGCAGGAATAACGATTGTACAAATAAATGCCACCAGTTATGGATCATTAATTCTTCTAAAATCCCTAAATCCCACTGTTGATCGGTACATCCAAACTAACTCAGAATAGCATTTAACGGTTAAATAAATAAAGGGTGCATCAATTCGGTTTAGCGCTATTCACAAGAGGTCCTTGGCTTGGGTTTGGCCTAGGAGATCTTCATGTCTTTTGGTGACTTTGCTTGATAGACATTGGACTAATTTTTAATAACCGCTTTCATTTTATATAATTTTTAGAGAATAAAATTAATAATTTTAATTTTCTAGTATAGAAACATACTGAGGAATAAGCTTTGAAAAACTATATAATATATTTCGTATCGTTCCCCGACGCATACATAGAAAATAGAAACAATCAAATACACGAGAATAAAAAAAATTATTGAAAAATTGAATAAGGGGATATCCGTATTGAATCTAATACATTCGCTTTCGGCTCTTGTCGTCTTCCCCCTCTCCTTCTGAACAATCCTAATTAATATCATAGACGCTGCATTACAACTATGTACTGAAGAAAAAAAAAAAAAACATTTTGGTGTATGCACGAGACTATCACAAAAGTTTAAGAAAAAACCTTCTTGTTATTTTTACTAACAAACTGTTTTTGTTAATAAATAATAATCTTAAAATTATTGAAAGACTATACATATTATTACAAAATCATATAAAATTAACATGATATATTTTACAAGAATCACGTGATATCAAAATATTTTTTAAAAAAAATTTTATTTAAAAAATTTTTATTTTTATTTTTATTTTTAGTATAAAAAATAAAAAATTTAAATAAAATTTAATTATAAAACTAATGTATAGTTAAATATAATAAATTTATTATATTTATAAAAAATAATTAACTTTAATAAATACATAAAATTTAAATTTGATAAAATGTTTCATTAAATATTATTATTGTGTGGGATAAATTGGACAAATTTTCTCAAGTTGCTAACGTCGCCCTGGTGTGGTTAATTTGCGTTCAAAGATAACACCAGCACGTGCAAAAGTTGTTAACGAATTGAAAATTTCTACGCATCTTCATCCAGCTGTGCTGATCATGTAAGCCATACTTAGGACGAGAGAGACACTAACCTCGTAATTTCAAACCGGGCCCCACCCTAATAAATCAAAAACGACCTCAGTGATGACAAAATTATTGGGCACATTCACTTGTTTCTTTTTTCCTTTCTAATCACTTCGATTGAGTATGTGTTGACTTTCAAAAAGTTCCCAAAATGCCGCTAGAATTCAGAATTAAAAATGATGAATGTCTGGTACATATTATTAGCGAAAACAGCTCCAAGACTGCGATTGCGTAAGTTTTTCTCTCAAATCAAATTCATGACATTGATTTTGATGGACGGAATATTCTTGGTTTTTTTCTTAATTGTCGATGAAAGGCCACCACGAGTGACCACATAATCATGGCAGTACTAGGATAGGGTTCTGCTGTCTCTGCCATGGGCCATAACCCAGTTGAACTGGGTGGTTGCACCAGTGTTCTCATGGTTTTTTTTCTTATTACCTCATATTTTAAGAATACAATGGCTTAAAAAAAAAAAAAAAAAAAAAAAAAATATATATATATATATATATATATATATATAATTATTAAAATTAAATTAAAAAAAATAAATTAATAAATATTATTATTTTATATTAAATATATATAATATATAATATTAATATATTATATAAAAATATTAATAAATAAAATAAATATAATATAATTATTATATATTTTTATTATAATATTTATATAATTTAATTATATATATTTGTCATTTATATCTAATAAAATTTAAAAAATTTAATTAATATAATTTATTTATAAATATAAATTATTATTTAAATTAATTTAATTTAATATAAAATATATTATAATTTATATAATATTTTTATTTTATTTTATATATACTTTTTTAAAAAAATAAAATAATTTAAAATTTTTAAAAAATTAATATATATATAATATATATATTTTATATAATATATAAAAAAATTTAATTTTATTTTTATAACTATAAAAATAATAAATTTAATTATAATATTAATAATTTAATATGACTTAAAATTATATTGAAAATATGTAAAAATTATTTTTTTTAATAATAATATATGAATATTTGGTGGAAGATTAGCGGCAAATATAAATCTAATCTCTACATGAACACATCAATACCTGGAGGTGACTGACAATTTTTTCTTTTGTCTGTTTTTTTCTTAAATGGATAGACATTTTCAAAATTTTTGACCGCACATTCATAATATATGTCAATATTTGCCCAGAGAAATATATATATCATCTGTAGATTTCAACAACCTGGCTCGGCTGATGACAGAAATTCCCACCAAGTGCAATAAGTTACTTTTCACTCGGGTGAATCACGTTTGGATCATCATTTATCGATTTTAATTGTTTTCTTTTGTATTTTCAAGTCAGTTTGGATTTTGGTTTGAATTACCATATGCGCAGAGAGCCAAATATCACCTTGGGAAAGGACATGCCTGGATTTTGGATCGTTGTGAAGAAAGTCCAAACGTATATGATAAAGAAGAAGACTTTTATTCACATAATATATAATACGGGACTTTAAAGCAGCAGCTTTATGTCCCAGAGTTTAGCCGTGGATGTGTGGTTAGTGCGAATGTGAGCGATATAAATGAATGTCGGGTAACGGATTAGCAGCCACAATAGGTGCGATCTATGTGACGGGATGGTTTTCTTTTGTTTTATTAGCCTTTGTCAATATGAGATAATGTTGGGATACCAAAACGTCTAATTTGCTAACACAAGAGGTATGCCAAAAATCACCGACTTACCAAGGCGGTTGCTTATGTTTTGCTCTCAAATTCATGATTTTGATGTTGCTAAAGCTGTAGAAAGTCAAAGGAACAAGGAAAGTCAACCTGTCTGGAAATGATCTCAAATCAAATTCGGACAATATTATAGTTGGGTTTCGATTTTTTTAGGAGTCCTAGGTGGGACTAAAAAGGTTGATGGATCATATTCAACCAAAAAGAGGCAAGCACGTGAATCAAAATGAGGGAATCTTCTCAATCCATGACTCCAGCAGAGCGAGCTTGACACGTCAACGTCATCTCTCGGGCACATTCACTTTTAGACTGCATTTTATTATTTGTCTGTTTTATTTTATATATATATATATATATATATATATCATAGTTCGCCGCAGTGGCATGTCGGAATTTGATCATATAAACCAAACTTATGTAGGACAACAGAGAACCTAATCTCATAATTGCAAACCTGGCCCCACCTTAATTAATCAAAAACGACATGAGAAAATTATCGGACACCTTAGCCGCCTTTTTATCGGAACCTAATCTCAAGCACCTGGCTCCATGCCTTGATGAGCAGTGCGTGGCAATTAAATATAAAATATAACATATAACTCAATTAATTTTAATAATTTTAATAATAAATATATTAAATATTAATATTTTAAAATTAATACTATATTTTAAATTATTTTTACAAGTATAACATATTTCTCAATTAACTTAGTTTGCAAACCAAAATGATATATATAATGAGAATTAAAATATTGACAATTCGAAGTACACTGAAAATTTTAACTTTTCAACTTAAATGATCACATGGGTCAACCATCATTGTCCCCAAATTAACCACCTGAAAACACTTGAAATAGAAGTATAGTTACCCACAAAATTCATTCACAGGTAAGCACGTGCATGGACTTTTGTATTCTAATATATCAAGAATTTCATAAGCATAAAACAAATGGACAATTATATCAATTTCATATAGTGTATGGCACAATATGTGCACTTTGACAATATTATCTAAACCGAATATATGGCAAGCGTCCAGACAAAAGTTGAATTGTAGCAATTTTAGAGTTAACCGAAAGCAACAAGTTACAAAGGGACCCCACGAGACCTTGAATTTAAGCCATGTACATTTCTATGCAATCTCAATTATATATCATCAGTCATGTAATATGTGATTTATCTTCGAGCAGATTGTACTCTTTCTTCCATGGCCGCTGTCTTTATTGGCTAACATGGCCACGATCTATGTGGATGGGATCATGCATCACAATTTTAAGTTATCTAAATTTTGGGAACAAGGAATACCCAGTAAGAAGCTGGCCTCTTCAGTGTCACTTGTTTGTCGTCTAGGCAAATAAAATTCGCCAAAGGAGTTAGATGAATTTCATTTAGTATCTTCAACAAAACCCCTTTTTTATTATTTTATATATATTTAATTACAATGCATAAATATGACACTCAATTTTTTATCACACTGTACCAATTTTCAATAACCCAAAACGACAAATTGTCTAAATTATTTGTACGTTAATGAAATATTTGTTCTTTGGCCATTTTTTAATATTAATTTTTACCTTTTATAACCAAAAAAATAACAAACAATGAGTGTTTGAATTCATCAAATAAATTAAAGTTCTTGATCTAGGTTGGGGCTAATTTTAATTGGGGTGAATGACATTCGAATCATCAATAAGATTTTCTCAGGTTAGATGCGGGGGATTCAGGTTTGAATTACCATGCATGAGCCAAAGATTGAAAGTCACATGCTTTGGCTCGTTTTGAAGAGTCGAAAAGAATGTAAACCAAAAAATAATAAAATTCAGTTCACATAAGAACTTTCAAGCAGTCCATTTGGTAGTCCATTTGGTAGGTCTCTACTTCTAGTTCAGTAGTCCTCTACATGAAACAAATGAAGCCATTTTGTCTCTTTTATTTTATCGATCAACATTGAAGTTGGATTTATTAGCGAAGCAATCACATGCAGAAATACAATCCAACAGAAATCAAACTCCTGAACCTGCTGCCCATATAAGTAGGGGTAGGAACACACACACATTACGAAAACTTTAAACTCAAATTGCAGAAATTGCCATCACTAAATGAAATTATGAAACGGTACGGTGTTGCGGAGTCGCTCCACGTCAACATAATCATCACCATTACCAAGAATGTTGATGCATTTCCTCTGAGCTCTAACTTTGAACCTCGGCCCATCAGGAGTTTTTTCAGTAAAAAACATGATTCTGTCACCCTCTCGGAGTTGCTTATCTTTCACGAATGGACGCCAAGTTGATGCCGGAATCACTGGTTTTGGGTGTTTACCGTCACGGATCCTCAGATGGAACATCCACGGAACATTGTCTGCGTCGAATGCTTGGAACTCTGTCCCACGATCTTCTCGGCGAAGCCCAAAGGCACGAAGGCCACGTGCTGGAAATTAAACGGACCAGAAGTTTCAAGTTCTCGCAGTTCCTTTTGGCAGAGTGGTTCGAGCTCCATATGCACCAATATAGAGCTCAATTCACGTAGGGAGCAAGAAGAAGAATGATATAAATTATTGAACGTGAATCTGAAATATATAGTTGAAAATTTCATGGATAATGGATTGAGGCCCTAGGATGGGACACGTGTAAGAATCGTGGCGTTTTGCTCGAACTGGGGTTGGGTTTGACCCGGGTTAGAGCGACCGCTGAATATTGAAATTGAACTTTCATAAAGGTCATTGTAGCGCGGCTGAAATATAAATAAAATAATTTAAATTAAAAAAATAAGTATTCATATAATTTTATATATTAAATAAAAATTTTATTTTATTTTTATAATTATAAAAATATTATATTTAATTATAATATTAATAATTTAAAATTATATTAAATAAATATAAAAATTATCTTTTTATTTGTTATAGTACTTAAATTATAGTCATACGTGTTTTTTCAATCTAATATAACCCCCCTCTTAGTACCATTGGGACCAACGTCAGTCGCTTGACTAACATTCTCTTTTGAGCTCATGGACAATAGCATGCAGCCCCCTTTCACCCCCACCACCCAAAACCTCTCAAAAATAACCCCACAAAGGCCTAAAACAAAATTAGCACCCACGTTAAAACCTAAATAATCTAAAAATTTACAGTTGGTTTAAATTCAACCTCAAAATGACACAATGATACCTCATAATTATATTATCCACACACACAATAGTAACATTAATTTTATTGCCAAAGTACATATGTACACGCAATTCATATCGCACAAATTATTTAGACACCTCAAAAACTCTTTTTGGTCATCAATCATTTATTATACGTGAGGATCAGATATCATAACCAATGCTAACTTCTCTTAAAAGCTATTGTCATTCTTTTCTGGAGCGTCGTCAAGTCATTATTTTATTTTAGAAAGATCCTATCAGTCAAATTTAAATTTTATTAGATGATGTTGTGACGGCTAAATTGGTAACCAACATGGGCGAAAGTTGTTGACAAAAATAAAAATCTGTAGGCATTTTCATCCAGCTGGGCTGATCATGCGAGCCCCACTTTGTTAGGACAAGAGGAGACTCTAATATCATAATTTCAAACCGGGCCCACCTGAATCAATAAAAAACGACGTCACTGATGAGAAAATTATCGGTTTTGCCGCTTAACTAATAAGCCAGCCTCGAATACCCATTAGAAGCGCTGTTTACATTCATGTCTAATTTTATAGAAGTCGTAGGCAACTTTAATTTTAGTATAGTTTTTATCAACCGAAAAAGAGTTTAATTTCCCGTTCTAAATTCTTCACACTTGCTTTAATCAATAGAACTACATATTATAGACGTAATGCAAATAAAACATGCTAAATATGATATACAAGAAGAGGAAGCAAAAAAGAGAGCTCGCTTACCTTTTGATATCATTAAAAAATGTCTTTTTAGTATAATCTAAAATTTTTATGCGATTCTAAGAGAGGCAGGGACACGTAGTACAATAGTGGTGAGGATCAACCATTCTGGAAACCTTGACCAACGATTGTGGTCTTGAAGTTGAATGAGTACCAACGGACTGATAGCTGGCATCCACTGGGTCCAAAAAGACGTAAACCTTATAAGTTGTTACATTAGTTTATAGAATTTTTCTAATTAAACAAATTACATTATATATATAGATGTGATCTGAGTATATTTAGTCATAAAGTCTTTTGTGGATCACTATCCTTTTTGGCCGAGTCAAGTCAAACTTGAAGTTCCAGATGTAGGCTGGGGTTAAGTTTGATTGGGTGATTGGCGTTCACTCTTTAGCTGCCCTCAAGCAGGTTGAGCAAGTTAAAACCAATAAAAGGTCACGAGGAGAAAGAATAATTTACATATATTAATCACCCACCCAATCCAAACTGTTTGAAATTAACCGTATACGTACTTATTATTGTCAAGGCCGTGCATGTACCACAAAAATACGAGGCCTTGCTACTTAAACCTATATTAGTAAAATTTGTTGTTTACTAGGTTTCTCATATTTTCTTGCATACTTTCATTATGTTTTCAGATTCTTGTCGAGTTGAGTTTCAAAATAATAAATAACAGTTACTTTCTTACATATTCACATATAGTGATTATGACTTTGCTGCATATCATTGTAGACCTTATGGATTATCCAATCTATGTTAACCCATTTTTTCTACAGGCTCGAAAAGCAAGAAATAAAAAGGAAACAGAGCATTCCAGCAACAAACCAAACATTGATTGTACAATTAGCGCGGCATCATCTAGTTCCATTCTGGCAGCTCATGCTATGTGGTTATTTCATCCCATTCCCAAAATTTAGCAGAAAGATGGATGCACCATTGGAAGCAGCATGCTAAGCTTTTATGAACAAGACCTTACACTATAACGGAAATGCTTTGGGACATCCCCAGAGCATGTTTCTCGGGAGGGGGGAGGAACGAAAGAGTGCCAATTTTAAGCGATTCTAAGTAAAGGAGAACAAAGAGTAAAACAATTCTCCACAAAACAAAGACAAGAAAAATGATAGGTTAGAGACCCTGCTGGTGCTTCCCTCTTCAGTCTTCATACTCCGTCTCTTCATCGTCTTCTTCATTGTTCTCCCCATATCTCCAACCATCCTCACCCTTCTCACGATCCTCCTCCTTAGTTTCCTCGCTGTCTTCTTCCTCAAAAGTCTCTTCTTTAGCAGGCCATTGTTTCTTTACCACATTCAAAGCGGCAGAAGATGGACTTGAGCCTCTGCGCTACATGATTTTTGCCGGAGGCATCTTCAAGTTTGGCCTAGGCCTACTCTGTTTTTGGCCTTTTCCACTTACATGCTTTCCAGCAGAAGCATCCTGATCGCTAGCATCATCCATTTCATTGTCAACGTTAGGAGTGGCATTCTTGTCAGACAAATGACCAGGATGCTCTCTTCTCAAATAGAGTTTAAGCTTGTATTCATGGATGTATGCCTTATCACACCCCTCATAAGGACAAACATAATGACGGTCAGATGTTGCAGATCCATAAGCCCCGGCAGTAGGCTTTGGAGTTTTGGAGGAGTGGCAATTTTGACAACATCCACTGTTGAATTCTGTGGAGGCCGAGGAAAAACTGCAAATCAGGTCCAACTTGTGCAAGATAATTATACACAAAGATGCTGAGCAACAGCACGGAATAGAGGTATGAGAATAAGAAACAGATGTTATGGCCCTTGGACGGTCCAATACACCTTCACTGTAAATTAATGTGCAGTGCTGAAGTTGTGACCCAGGAGTTTTTAATGGCTATATGAGAAAACTATCCTTCCAAAACACTAGAAAATCAATATCGGTACCAACACAAAACATTAAGAATGTTTTACAGGACGACTCCAGGATACTAGAGCAGTAGAAATTATGTTTTTTGTAGCATGCTCATCGCATCACATGCAACTGCTCTGTGTGTGTGGGTGGGTGTGTGTGTGGATAATTCAATGTTAAAAACATAGCACACGTTCCAGTTTCTATGGCAAGTCCTCTATGGTTTTCAGTAAAGGGCCATGAGAGAATGTGGATATTCTCACAGTAAAACGAGGATTGCAGCAGGATACTTCAACAATTCAACAGTGAAACCAAGAGACAGAAAAGTTATTAGTAGAGAAATGAAGCTTACTTTTTCATGCTGAGATGCAATTTGGTTTTTCAGCTTGTATTCATGAGCATATCTCTTCCCGCAATCTCTGTAAGGGCAGATATGATAGTTTTCTTGTGAATGTGTTTTCATTTGTGACCTCAGGTTAAAATCCAAGGAAAACGCCTGTGGTTGTCATAAACAAAAATGTTACATATTTGTGAGCTTGGCAAGTACACAATACAAATGATGAAAAGCAAAGCCTTGATTAAGTACCAATTCTGCCTTAAAACATAAATCTTAAACCCTAAACAATATAATAACTGAATGTGGAATAGCATCAGAAGCTTTATCAGCAATCAGCATAAAGCAAAATATATTCCTATACTTATTACTCAATGCCAATTAATTAAATAAAATAAAATAAAATAAATCAAAGATTAAGGTTCAGAAACTATAAAAGTGGATAGAATTGATCACCTTACCACAGCCTTGATGAGGACAAACATAGTCTCTTTCACCTGTATGAATTAGAAAGTGTCTTTTCAGCTTCGAACTATCTAAAAATTTCTGCAACACAGGACATGAAATTTTTAATTCTGGTCAAACAAGGATATATTGGCAACTAAATTCCCAAGAAGAATAGAAAGTCATCAATATTGATGCTGACCTATTGTTAGTTAATAACTGCAAGTAATACTAACAATAACATTCAAACTAGATCACAATCAAAAATATTCTTCCATCTATGATAGTAATCTTCACAATAGCACCAAAAAAATAAGAAAGTTCATTGTTTTTCTCAAAATATTTTGTTCATTCAAGTTCAAATCACTGACTGGAAATATGTTTCTGCATATATCATCAACCCTTCTTGCAGAATTCCCCAGTTTCCCCCATTACCTAAAAACTAGAAAATGCAAAGCATAAATCAACTTTTCAATTTCCTATACTGGTTGATCAAGTTTTGAACATTATTTGACAAAGTCAAATGAATTTTAAGATCCTATGTTAATGTAACAATACAAATAAGTATCAGAGCTAGCATATGAAAGGACAATGAACTAAAAAGAGATGTATCAGACAGGTGACTGCTCGCTGTAATCACCATACAGCATATAATATCATAAGCTTTAAAAACAATGTTCAGATTGATTGACCCAAGCTTAATGAACCAAATTGAGACAGTTTTTCTAATAAGTGGATACACAGATACGAAATATAGGTCATATAGGCATAAGTGTAAGTTGGTTTGGTAATACAATCTGTCCATGTACAAGTTAGAGAAGAATAGATTGCCTGTGATCTAAAACTGAATTGAAGATTTGCCTACAATTACCCACCTCCACATGCTTCACTAAACTTTGGGCAACTAGATACAGCAACTAGTCTTTTTCAATGACCAACTACTTTTGAAGCCATAATTCAATCACAAAACAAGCTGAAGTCATTAAAAATAACAAGGCCAGTCAACAAAGAATAAAAATCTTCTGACAGAAAGAATTTTGCATCCAGCTAAAGCTGAAAAATCTCATAAAGAGAATAGTTAAAAAAAAAAAAAAACAGTTGAAAATACTTCTTGCAGCATAATGCAATGTGATCTTAATGCTATCAAAAACTCTCATTCCCAACGGATGTTGTGTCAGTCTAAACAATCCCCCGACTTTGCCACGAACTCCTCCCAACTTCCCTGCAAAACCTATCACATTGGTCCCAAGTACTCAGGGATCAATGATGGTCAAAGATTCTCACTATCCAAGAACAAGCATTCAGTGACCAAGTGTCACTCTTCCCTTTTGTTCACTAAGCACCATCTAACAATAAATTAGGCTTTATTAAACATAAATCTGTATTTGGGCCCTAAATTCCTCCAGAAGCCAACAAACAACCGAAAGAATTCCTATATTTGGAGTTCCAACTGACAAGTTGGGTTCCATGGAAGAGCAATAGTCTTAAGTACTTGACAAACTTCAACCTGAAGATAACTATCACTGAACCTGGTTGTCAAAGTTCACCAACTTTACTCCCTAGGAGAATCTAGACAAACAGCACACAGCCATACTAAGCCACTGTCCTGCAAGGCTCTGAAGAAAAATGTTTCAAATAGCTCAGTGGACCAATTACTACAGTCAATCACCGTAGCTAATAGCTCTCACAAAAGAACAATCCGGCTGAAAAAATGGCGCAGCATATACCCGTGTATAAAAAACTGTCAGAAGTCAACAACCGCCCCAGAAGTCATAAAAGAAACCCCAACTTCTACTTGAAAACACTTAAATCTACACCTGGGTCAAAGGTTCAAGGCTAATAACAAAGAAAATGCAGAAAGCAGACATGGCTGGTTTCCTAACCTTGGCATATAATTAGGACTGCTTTACAATATCGAGGAAGTTTCAGTCACTGGAATTCATACCACTACATCCTACCCTCTAAACCCCAACGTAGAAGTCAACCTCACAAAATACCCAAAGACAATGGTTCCTAGCAGTTGAAAGATGCCTAAACAGCAGTTGAAAAGTTCCCATCTATTTTTAAATTAACAGTATAATATGTTCTCATCATAATATTCTTCTGCCTTTACTATCTCACAGCTTAGATTTTGAAATTCACAGTACTTAGATTCCCACGGTTTTACAAAATCAAATCCATCTTGAAAGAAACAAAGTAAAACCATGCAAAAAGGTATGTCAATTACCTTTCCACATCCTTCATAGTGACACACATATTGTCTCTCCATGGATATGAGAATGCTTTCACAGAGCAACGGTTTCTATGAAGGTCTTTCCACAGCCTTCAAAGCTGCAAAGGAAAAAAACTTCAGTTGTAGGTTCGAGTTCTGGCTCTGGTGCTGGTGGCTCTTTTGCCCTTCTCTTAAGCCCTTCAACTGGCTTTCTGAGATTAACAGAACAAAGGATCCGGCTAGTGAAACTCAAATATCAAAGTTGATCAAACCACATCAGACATACTTATTTTGTCGAATGAAGGGAACACAAAGCAATTTAGAATCTCTAATCTTTAAAATAAAACAGTGCAAACAAAGAAATAGATCCATGAATCAAGCCTCCGTCACATGAGTAGCAGTGATGGATCCTAAATATTAGTATACATGGAGGATCACAAAGATTGAGAGTTTCACACACAAAATGGACAGCCACAAGGAATATGTTGAAACCAGAAACTAGAAAATCATGTGACAAAGGGCATCCCAGAGCACAAAACCCCCGTACAGTGAGGTCAAAGGAGGATCGAAATGGATGCAGCCTTTCCCTTACTTTTGCAGACTAAATGTTGACTTCAGCCCACAACCTGATTGCAGACTAATATGCCACTATAAATTGTACACTGAGGTCCAAATGCTAGAAGCTAACTCAAAATGAAAATGGTGGTGCATTTGAAAACATAATAAAACTTCCTATATCATTTTCAAGACAATCATGCCATGAGAGCTTTGCATACTCTAATTGTCTTTTGTGCTTTATATTCGCAGTATAAGGCAATGCCCACTTAGCTTTAAAGAATTAAATCTGTAGGGAACCAAGTTGATTGGACTGGTGAAATTGCTAATTGGCAACATCCATGGTTGTTGAAATTATTGACCACCATAAATTATTTTGGACCAATCCTACCAGCCTGGTGATGTAAATTGTTGCAAAACAACTAGAGTGTCTTGTGTAGACACAAGAGTGAATTTCACCATCATATTGGGTAAATAAATCCCTACAACGAAGGAAGGAGCCTTGTTAGCTAAAAGTGAAGAGAATGTCTCACTATCCATGATTTCAAACTTTCAATAGGTTAAAGAAAAGCTAATTGAAAACAATCAAAGTTTTGTTTGATGGAATTCAATGGATTTATAGTACCAAAGATATGCAAACATGCTTGTTGCAAAGTGTCAACAAGAAACACTATATTCTTTACAACAAGCGTGTTGCCATTTTGTGTGAATAAGTACTTGCAACCAAAAAAAGAAGCTTTGTTATCAAAAAATGGAGAGGCAGTCTCATTGTTTGAGAATTAAACCATTCAATATTTGTGAAGAAAGCTAATCAAGATCAATAACTCATTTACTTGATGGAATTTAATAGGTTCAAAGTACCAAAGGTAATTTCATGTAAACAAAATTGTTAATTATACTATCATTTTGTGTAAATGAGTCCTTACAATGATAGAGGGAGCCTTATTGGCTAGAAATGAAGTGATTATCTCATTATTTTGGAATTGAAACACTCAATACACTTAAGAAAAGGTAATTTGGGCCAATTAGTTTTTTATTTTTTTTATGGAATTCAATGAATTTAGAGTACCAAAGTTGCACAAATGAGATTGTTGCAAAAAATGTATTGTTTATTGTTGACACAAAAGTTATAGATTATTTTGTATGAATGAGTTCTTGCAATAAAAGAGAAGTCTTGTTATCAAAAAATGAAGAGATGGTATCATGTTTAGGAATTAAACCATTAAATACCTACAATGAAAGCTAATCAACATCCATGATAGATTTGCTTGAAGGAATTTAATGTATTTAAAGTGCCAAAGACGTACATGGATGCTTATTCCAATGAATAAAATGTTTTATGTAAAAGCAAAAGTTAATTTTACCATCATTTTGGGTAAATGAGTCCTTGAAACAAAGTAAGGAGTCTTGTTAACTAAAATTAAAGAGAAGGAATTCAATGGATTGAGAGTATCAATGATGAACAAACTAGCTTGTTGCAAAAAAAAAAAAATAATGATTTTTACTAACATAAAAATTAATTATGAGATCACTTTTTGTGAATAAGTTCTTTCAATGAAAAGAGAAGCCTTGTTATCAAAGAATGAAGGGACAATCTTATTGTTTGAGAATTAAATCATTTAATACTTGTAAAAAAAAGCTAATTAAGATCGAAGATTACTTGATGGAATTCAACAAGTTCAAAGTACCAAAGGTGTGCAAACATGCAATCTCCAATGAATATAATACTTTGTGTGGACATAAAAGTTAATTTCACCAAAATTTTGTGTAAATGAGTCCTTGTAACAACGAAAGGAGCCTTGTTGGCTAGAAATGAAGAGATGATCTCATTATTTAGACTAATTAAACTTGCTTTTGATGGAATTCAATGGATTTAGAATGCCATTCTTGTACAAAATGAGCTTTCTACAAAGAATATAATGTTTACAATTGACATTAATGTTGATTACAAAATCATTTTGTGTGAATGAGTCCTTACAACTAAAGAGAAGTCATGTTATCAAAAAATAAAGAGATAGTCTCATTAATTGAGAATTAAACATTCAACACCTATAGGAAAAACCAATAAACAATGCTAAACAATTCAAACGCAGAATACACAATTTTCAAACACACAATACAAAAGACACAAAACTAGATTTTAGAAAAATAAAGTTTAAGAGAAAAAGGACTTACATGAAAATAGCTTTCATTGAATGACACTACAAGCTTACAAGTTATTTTGGAGTAAATTTACAAATGAGGAAAGAAAGTTATGCCTTCTCCATGGGATACTCCTATCTGTCTCTAAAGTCTATGCTAACAAACAAATATATGATAAAAATTTTCTTTACAAAGTATAAAGTATCTTTATAAAAGTAGATTTCATTAAGTGGCTTTATACAATGGCTTTATAAAAGCATTTTGTCCATTTGTTCCCTTAACAACTCATACAGAACTTTTGAGTCTTGCATAATATCATCTTGTTCAATGAGTTGATTGGAATCTTTTGCCTGACTACTTCCTGGTCGGTCTCTATCAAATTATAAAATACTAGCCATCATAGCAATTAGTTGTTCTCTTGGCACACTCTCAACTAGTGCTTTAGGCATTTAAGCTGGAGTCTTGATAGTTTGAGGAGTAGGTCTTACAATGTTGATTCCTAAATTAATAACTCCTTTAGTAGGGTAAACCCCTTTGCTGAAATAGTCAAAATTTTCCCACCATCGAATGTTAAACCTTTGATCAAGCCATGGTACATGCTAAGTACTTTCTCCCAGGATATTAACCTATTCGGAAATGATATTATAGTCCCATTTGATGATCCATGGAACATGATACTAGACAGAAACATTTAAGATTTTATTCCTCAAGTTGGGATTCTTTTCACAAAATTATTCATAAATAGCTTTTACACTTAAAAGGAGTGTAACGGGGTGTAATCTACATTTAAGGAATCATATTTTAAACCAATTGGAAAATTTAACCTTATCATGAGGAGATTAATATGAAGAAACCAGCTAGATTTCTTTTATGGATTTTTATAGAATAAAGATCTCTCTTAAGCTTTAATACATTTAAAATAATTGAAAGTTTTAACCTTCCACTAGTTTTTTTAATTCTTTATAGGCTAGCAAATCACTTTGCCATTCATCTATCTAGAAAGATGATCCTTTTGATTCTTAATTTTGCATATGCCCAATATTTGGCAGATTCATAACCAGTGCATTGTTCAATTGGTTCAATGATCATTGGTCTTGTTGCAAAAACAATCTGTTGATAATAAGAGTAATCTTTCATAGTAGTATAAGGATACATATTATCTTTTAAATAGAATCTTGCAACCTTATAAGGCAAAAGTTGAGCATAGTTAGGTTCAATTGGACACAAGAATTCTATATAAACTTTGGGATAAAAGAATATGTAAGCTTTTTATTCCTTATTTAGTTGTCACTCATAAGCATCATTTGATAAAGGATCTAATTCCTTGTTGTTTTGACTTGATGAACTAGAAGCATCCTTAGCCGATGAAATAATTGACTTTGATGGAGATATAGGCCCTTGTAACATAGGCCTCTTACCCACGAAGTGGTACCTAGTAAAAATTCATGAGTTAGAAAGTTAAGAAAAGAATTTGTAAATATCAAAATCAAAGGCTAATAATATTCCCTTCCATCTTGCAAAGATTTGCTTTGATGCTATATTTTTGACATCATTAAGAAGAACATCTTTAGTAGCTTTACAATCAATTCTAATAAGAAATTTTAAATTTAATAAATCTCCTTCAAACTTTTGAATGCAGACTACTATAGTAGGAATTCCTTTCTTAATTATAGAGTAATTAACTCTAGCTTCTTTCAAACTCCTAAAAGTAAAGCATAATAAGCTTTCTTTATGGTGAATCTCTTGTTTCAATATTCCACCATATCCTTGGTCAAATTTTAAAGGCATCTGCATGGGGAACAATTAAACATGGAAGTTCTTTAGCCTTTTGTTTTATATTCTTAACTACTTATGTATGAATGTGTGTCAATTTAGGAGGATTCTTTCTAAGTCTTTCAAATAAATGTTTAGCATCATAAGCTAATTCTTTGTAAAAATAAAAAATACAATGTAGGCTTGCTAGAAATCTTTGCAATTGATTTTTGTCTCTAATTTCATTAAGAAATTTAAAGGCAAATTCAATTGCTTGATCTATTGGAATTACACCAAGAAATGTAATCTTGGTTTGGAATAACCTAATTTTTCTAGTAGAGGCTGCAAGGCTTGCCTTTTGCATTACAAATAAAAAATATTTATATGTTTTAGAAGGAGAAGGCTATCATATAGGGGTTATTGTTCTAATGAGAGAATATATTGTAATTGATTTATGTAATCTCAACTTATGTGAATAAGTCTTTGCAACTAAAGTAGAAAACTTGTTAGCAAGAAATGAACAAACAGTTATATTCTTTTAGAATTGAACTGTTCAATACCTATAAGAAGAGAAAATCAAGATTAATCACTTCTTTGTTTGATGGATTTTCAAGGTCAAGGTCATAAGGTTATTGTTGTTGCGATTAATATAACTTTTGGTGTATACATCAATGTTGCAATTAATATAATTATTTCTTTTAATTCATTTATTTTAGCTTTAAGCTCTAGTATAGAGGGTTTTTCCGAAGTAGAATTAGAAATATATCCTTTTACTTTATGAATCACTATTTTAAGGCTATAAACTTCTTTTGGAAATATTCTAAGATCCAAAATCATAGTATCTTTTTTTGTTAAGACTAATAAGCCTTTGCTTTTCTTTAAGACCTTATAATAACAACATTGTCTTTGACTCAAAATCAGAAGAGTGATCTTCTAGAATGTCTAATTCAATATCTTTTTGATTTTTGATTTGAATCATTGTTAAATAAGAAAATAGTCAATAATGAGCTTTTATGGCTTTCATCAATTGAAAGATCTTAATTTTGTGTAAATGAGTCCATGCAATGAAGGAAGGAACCTTGTTAGCTAGAAATGAAGAGAAAGTCTCATTAATTAGGAATTGCAACATTAAATAGCTATAAGAAAAGCTAATTAAGATCAAACTAACCACTACTTTAAGGAATTCAATAGGTCTATAGTACCAAAGTTGTACAAAAGAGCTTGTTGAAAAGAATAGAATGTTTATCATTGACACAAAGTTAATTTTTTGAACATTTGGTGTGAATGAATCTTTGCAACAAAAGAGAAGTCTTGTTATCAAAAAAAGAAGAGATAGTCTTATTGTTCAAGAATTAAACCATTTAATGCCTATAAAGAAATCTAATCAAGATTAATGACTTATTTGCTTCATGTAATTTAATGGATTTAGAATATCAAAGAGGTACATATGTGCTTGTTCCAATGAATAGAATCTTTTGTGTAGATAGAAAAGTGAATTTCACCATCATTTTGAGTAAATGAGTCTTTGCAATGAAGGAAGGTGCCTTAATAGGTAAAAATGAGGAGGTTTCATTACTCATGATTTCAAACCTTTAATATGTTTATGAAAAGTTAGTTGACATCAATCAAAGCTTTCTTTGATGAAAATTAATGGAATTAAGGAACCAAAGATGTGCAAACAAACTTGTTGCAAAGAATATAATGTTTCCTATCAACACAAAAGTTAATTATGAGATCATTTTTTGTGAATGAGTACTTGAAACGAAAAGAGAAGCCTTGTTATCAAACCATGAAGAGCCAATCTCATTGTATGAGAATTAATCCATTCAATATTTGCAAGGACAGTTAACCAAGTTCAATGACTCATTCACCTGGTTGAATTCAATAGGTTCAGAGTACCAATGGTATGCAAGCATGCCTGTTCCAATGAATATAATGTTTTGTCTTGACGCAAAAGTTTATTTAACCATCATTTCATGTAAATGAGTCCTTACAACAAAGGAAGGAGCTTTGTTGGCTAGAGATGAAGAGAAAATCTCATTATTTAGGAATTGAAACACTTAATACATATAAGGAAAGGTAGCCTAGACCAATGAGACTAATTTTTGATGGAATTCAATGGATTTAAAGCACAAAATTTGTACAAATGAGCTTGTTGAAAGGAATATGAAGTTTATTGTTGACATAAAGGCTAATTACAAGATATTGTGTGCAAATGAGTCTTTGAAACGAAAGACAAGTCTTGTTATCAAAAAATAAAGAGATAGTCTCATTGTTTGAGAATTAAACCATTCAATACATATTAGGAAAGCTAATCATAATTAATGAATTATTTGCTTGTTGGAATTTAATGGATTTAGAGTACTAAAAGTTTAAAGACATGCTAACTCCAATGAATAGAATGTTTTATATAGGCATAAAAGTTAATATCACCATCATTTTGTGCAAATGAGTCCTTATAACAAAAAAAGGAGCCTTGTTAGTCAGAAATGAAGAGTTGATCTCATTATTCTTGAATTGAGACATTGAAAATGTATAAAAAAAGCTACATAAGACCACTAAAACCCTTTTTTTTATATAAAAATTCAATGGATATAAAGTACCAAACATGTAGAAATGAGCTTCTTGCAATGAATACAATGTTTGATGTTGACACAAAAGTTAATCACAAGATCATTTTGTATAAGTTCTTGCAACAAAAAAGTGAAGCCTTATTAACAAAAAATGAAGAGGTAGTCTCATTGCTCAAGAATTAAACCATTTAATCCCTGTAAGGAAAGCAAATCAAGATCGATGCCTCTTGTTATCAAAAATTGAAGAGACATTCTCATTGTTTAGGAATTAAACATTTAATACCTATAAAGAAAGCAAATCAAGATTAAAGACTCATTTTGCTTGATGGAATTCAATGGATTCATAATATCTAAGATGTATATACATGCATGTTACAATGAATATAATGTTTTGTGCAAATAAAAAAAAAGAAAAAAAATTGAATTTCACTATCATTTTGGGTAAATAAGTCTTTGCAATGAAGGATGGATCCTTGTTAGCTAGAAACCAAAGATGTACATACATGCTTATTCCAATGAATAGAATGTTTTGTGCAAACAAAAAGTGAATTTCACCATCATTTTGGGTAATTAAGTCATTGCAACGAAGGAAAGAGCCTTGTTAGTTAGAAATGAAGAGAAGGTTTCATTATTTAGGATTCAAAGCTTCAATATGTATAAGAAATTTTGATAAAGATCAAGGCAAGCTTTTTTTATTTATAAAATTTAATGGATTTAGAGAACTAAAGATGTGTAAAAGAACTTATTGCAAAAGGAAAAGAAAAGGGAAAAAATGCCTTAATTTATTTAATTTGGAGAAAAAAAAATCAATGATATTCTAAATCCATTAATGGAATTCAATGGATTTAGAATATCAAAGATGTCCATACGTGCTTGTTCTAATGAATAGAGTATTTGGTGTAGAAAAAAAGTGAATTTCACCATCATTTTAGGTACATAAGTCTTTGCAACTAAGTAAGGAGCCTTGTTAGGTAGAAATGAAGAGAAGGTCTTATTATTTAAGATTTCAAACCTTCAATATGTATAAGAAAAGGTCATCAAGATCAATCAAAGCTTTGTTTGATGGAGTTTAATGGATTTAGAAAACCAAAAATGTTCAAATGAGTTTGTTGCAAAAATAAAAGGAAAAAGAAGAATCCTTAATTTATTCAAAAGGTTTATAAACTTCAAAGAAAATCTTTTCCCAATTTTTCAACCCCTAGTAAGTGTCTACCTCTTGAAAATTCTTATCAAGAATATTTGGAAAATGGGTAAAAGTGTCAGTAGGCTTCATCCTCCACCTTTAATCTCTCTAATAAAATTGATGATAATGAGATTATTGCTTCACCTTATAAGGTTGAAGCAACCACCTAGTGGCATTATACAACAAGATAATTATAGTAATTTTTATCTTCAATTTGTTGGATCTCATCTTATGTGTATTGAGCATATGATCGATGAAAAAGCTCAAAATAGGGATGTTACTCCCAAACCTCTAGTTAAACCAATAGTAGAAAAAAAAGGTTTTGTTTAAACCTCTTTTATGGGAAGAAATAAATTACAAAATGAAAATACAAGTTTTGCTAAAGCAAAACTGGTAAGTGAAATCTTTAAAAAACTTAAAGGTATGAAATTAAATGAAAAAAAAGCCATAATGCTAGAAAAAGGGGAACATATTGAATTTGAAAGTGAGATAGAAGATTATATAGATCAATTACAAAATATGTTCTTATTAGAATAGCAACCTTTGAAGGATAAACCTTCTCCTTCTTATGCAAAGGAACCTTTTGATATTAATATAATGACCTTTACTAAGGCTTATACAAAAATTTTATTATCCAAGACCAACCCTTGTTCATCTTTTATTAAAAAAACAAGTTGATTATAGCTATGTTTAATATGATTACAGTAGTATAGTGGAATGGAATCCAGAAGGTCAAATAAAACATCAATTACTCTTACTGTTTCATTATACGATAATGTTTGCAATTATTGCTAAAACAAAGGGTAAATGTAACCTTGAGATTGCAAAAATAATTACAATTAGATTTACTAGACAACTTAATGGCTGGTAGGATTTTTATTTGTCTAAGGAGACAAAATAACAAATATTTTCTACAATTGAGACTAAATCCAAATAATTTCTTTTTGATTATGTTAATACACTTATTTACCCTATTTACCAATCATTTTATTGGTACTACCACTTTGCTAGTTGATAAGACTTATGAGTTTAGGTGGTATAAAGATATATTCTTCTATAAAGTCTTTACTTAAGAAAATAGCTAGAATAGTTTTTGGAAAGAAAAAGTCCTTTTAGAGTTACCTACCTTATATGAAAAAAGAGTTATGGCTCAATTAAAATCTGATAATGCTAGAACTATTGATTATAATCAATATACTCATGGAGAATTAGCTATTGAAGTAATAGCTAAAGGAGTTAAACTTTAACGAATTGAAATTGCATAAGCAATTACAAAATGAAAAAGATCAAGCTTTAGAAAGCTTTTGTGAGGAGATGGGTTATTCACCCATTAGATATCCTACAAAACTAAAGAGTAGGAGTTATCACTCCAATATTTAGAAAAAACAATTTTGTACAAAAGAAAAGGCCCTTATAAGGTCTAAGAATCAAAAAATAAAAGAAAAAGGAAAAAAAAGCCTCGATTTAAAAAGATTATTGTTTGCTATAAGTGGGGAAAAATAAGGTATTATACTAATAAGTGCAAAATAAAGAAAAAGCTTCAAAAATTAGCTAAAAATGCAATTCTTAAAAGGTCATTGATGCATATTTTCTTAAAAAAAAAAAAACTTAAACAAGATATTTCTTCCTAATCTTTTTATTTTGATGAAGAAAGTTGTGATAGTCAATGTAACCATTACAAAGCATTATGTAAACAAAAAGGGTTGTTAGTCTTAACAAATGAAGATAGTGTGATTTTGGATCTTATTGATAAAACTCTAGATCCTAAAGAAAAACTTGAGCAATTATCAAAGTATTTACATCTAGCTAAATTTCAGAATAAAGAATCTATTATTAAGGTTATGCAACTCAAGAAAATTATAGTTTAAATACTATTATACAGTGTATAAAATGTAGGCTTCCAAAGTTATGTAGGGAAGAACCATTTATTAAAGAGGTTAAAGATGAAATTCATGCCCTAAAGATAGAAAGAAAAAAAGAATTGAAAAAAAGAATTTTAATTTTGGAAACTTTGTCTAATAAGGAAGAAATGTCTTTAATGCTTCTAGAAACTTCCTTAAAGGAAGATGTGAATATTGAATGTCTTCAATAAATTAAACTTGTTGATAAAGTTATTACCCATAAATGGCGTACAAATATTAGAGTCATTGCTAATGAAGAATATATTTTCTTTGCTGTCACCTTAATTGTTGCTGGTGTTGAAATGAATTGTATTAATGAGGGTATAGTACTTTCATAATACTTCTCAAAAACAAAAAAAGTGTTAAGCACTGCTAATAAAAATAAACTTGTTATTAGTTACAAGTTATCTGAAGTTGCTATTTGCAATGAAGGAATTTGTCTTGAAGTTCCTTTTGTGTTAGTTAAGCCAGTATGTTATTTTGGGAAATCATTTTCTTCATATGCTTTACCCTATCAAAGAATTTAATAGCAAGGTATTTATGCAGAAATCAATGGCAAGGTTATTAGCATTGAATTTATATCTATCCCTCAGTATAAAGAAATAGATTTACTTCAAAAAAATATTATGGGAAAAGAAAAGTTTATTTCTTCTCTTCAAGATTAGATTGCGTATAAGCATCTACAAAAATGTACTTTTTTCTCTCGTTATTACAACTAATTTATATGAAATAAAAAAATCAATAAAATTAATGATATGCTTAGAAATTCCTACTACATGTTAAAATAGGAATAAACATATTGTTGACTTGCCTTATGAGTTAAACTTTAATGAAAGTCAAAGTCCAACTAAAGCCAAATCCATTGCTATGGGCCCTCAACATTTAAAGATCTATAAAATAAATATACAAGAGCTCCTTAAGAAAGGACTGATTCAAAATTTAAAGTCCTTGGAGTTGTCCTCCATTTTAGGTAGAGAATAATGTAGTATTAGAATAAGGCATTCCTAGATTAGTTATTAAGTATTCCTAGATTAGTTATTAAGTATAAGCCCTTTAAAAAGGCATTAAGATGGATTAGGTATGCTATACCTAATAAAAGAGACAAGCTTAATTGGCTTTATAGTGCCAAGATATTTTTAAATTTTGACATAAAATCTAGTTATTGGCAAATCTAGATTTGTAAAACAGATAATTATAAAACAACCTTTATAGGCATTATGAATGGAATGTCATGCCTTTTGGTTTTAAAAAATGCTCCTCCAAATTTCAGAAGGATATGAATGAGATATTTAATGCTTATTTTGCATTTATGGTTGTTTATATCAATGATGTGTTATTTTTCTTTAGTACCATTGAGCAACATTTTAAACATCTTAATTTATTTATTCATATGATGAAAAGAGTAGGACTAGCTCCTTCAACAAGAAAGATGAAGTTATTTTAAACTAGGATTTGCTTCCTTGGACACTTCATTGAGAATGGTTTTATTATTCCCATTGATATAGCAATTGAGTTTGCCTCAAAATTTCCTCATGAAATTAAAGATAAATAACAATTGTAAAGATTTTTGGAAAGTTTGAATTATATTTTAGAATATTATAAGGATTTAGCTTATGATGCAAAACCTCTATATGAAAGATTAAAAAAAAAATTTGCCTTCACGGATGGAGAAACATACATAAGCTATGAAATAGATAAAAGTTAAAGTTAAAGAAGGCCCTTGTTTAGCTATACCTCATTCCGATGTTTTCAAAAATGTTGAGATAGATGCCTCCAACAAAGGCTCTGGTGGTATCCCTAGGCAATGACTCCTCTCTAAACAACAACTAGTTCACTTTACCTTTATGGAGAGGTGCTAATGTTAATTACTTTATGATTAAAAAGGAAATTCTTTCTATAGTGTTGTGCATTCAAAAGTTTAAAAGTGATTTATTGAGTGATTGCAAAGCAGTGAAAGATATTTTTACTAAAGATGTTAAAAACATAGCATCAAAACAAATCACTTTTAGATGGCAAGGAATATTATCTCCTTTTAATTTTGATATTGAGTTTATTAAAAGAAATTTTAATTCTTTCCTTGATTTCCTAACTCATGAATTTTCGTAGGGTTCATTGCATGAGTAAACATCCACTAATACGAGGATCTCAATCCCTAGCAACGTTAGTTATTTTATCAATAAAAAATGCATCAAAAAACTCTAAAGTTGATAAACTTTGTAATGACATTTATAAGTGTGTTCTAGATAAAGGATTAACTAATTCGTTGATTCCAAAATATTTGGATTTTTCATATTCCATTAAGAACAATTATGCTCAGCTTCTACCTAATGAGGTTGCACAATTTTATCTTAAAGATGAAATTTATCCATATACATCTCTTACAGGTTGCTCCTTTTATCAACAAATTTTGTATGAGATGGGATTAGTGATTATTGAACCCATCAAAAAGGGTTCTAATATCTCTTCTTTAGGTTGTACGGACTAGGCTTATGCTAACTTTAAAATAAAGAAATTTTTTTTTTATCTAAAAGGTGAGGCAGCCTATTCTCTGTAAGAGAATTGAAGGACTAGGGAAAGTTTAAAAACTTTAATTATTTTGATTATATGGAAGCATGGGAAAAGCTTTGCTATATGAAAACTAGCAACATAAATTTAGCTGGTGGATTCAAATCCATTTCCCACATGACCTACATGATTTCAAAATTAGTTTTAAATTGGTTTCAGATGGGGTTTACATTCCATTACTTTACCCAATAAGGTAAGAACCACTTATGAACATTTTTATGAATTGTTTAGTGAAGAAAATAATGATATAGAGATATGCTACTTTTATTTGCTTCCTGGTATCATGTCCCATGGATTGTTAAATGGGATTTTATCATAGTGGCTTGTTAATATTTTTGACATCATCATCAAGCATGTTCCATGGCTCACTAGAAGGATTTATATCCAATGAAGGGACAAGTTTGATTTTTTCCATGATGGAGTTTATACAGCCAAGGGGATTGTTCATATTAACGGATCACACTCCATTGCTCCTAAGCCTAGCTCCTCTTAATCTTTAGAATAACTGTTTAAAGCACTAATGGAATTTACATCCAAAGGGAAGTTATTGGAAATGATAACTACTTTGCTTCAACCTCAAGCATCAGCTTCTCAAGCATCTTCCTTACAAAAATTGCTGCAAGATGACAATAGTCAAGCAAAGTTTACTAAGGATGATATCATCTAAGATTCCTAAGGCTCCAACGACTCTAAAAGTCAAAATAGCTTTTGTTTGCTTTAAAAAAAAATGCTACTTTTGTAAAGTCATTTTATGAAAAGCAATAAAAAATCACTTTATTAAAGTGGCATTTTAAAGTCACTTTAGTTCATGTGAAAGGAATACAAGGCTGGGTAAATAAGACTAAAAGTCAAGAGAAGGAGGTAGAATCTTCTTCTCTTCTTATCTTCATCTTGTTCTTCTCACCTCTCTTGTAAAATTTTCCTTTCACACAGGCAAACAAACAAGCAAGTAATAGTTCTTTAACAGCAAACAAGCAATAATACTAGTTTATAAACCTTCTAAATATATGGAAAAAGATCAATAACACCCATCTCAGCAATATATTTTTATGACTTTGATACCATTGCTCGTCAGCAGGAGCGAAAGTCATAAAACACCATCATTTTAGCTTATTTTCAAAAGAGAAGAATAGCTCTTTATCTTTTTCCTTAACCTCATTATAGGTTTTAAGTACATAAACTCTCCAATCTTCATCATGATAACCCATATTAGATAAAGAAGCATGATGTAGTGGTTCATTAACCATAGAAGAAGTAGAGGGAAGAAAATCAACTTTATATTGTGGTTGATTAACTTGTTCCCTTATTCTTCTAGTTCCATCTAACTCTATTATTTGCTTGGTTTTAAATCTTTAAGTTCTTTTTGAGATTTAACCTCATATTTCTTTTTGGAGCAAATCCAATTTCAACATCTTCAACCAATTTAAAAAGTTTGATTACTTTTTCTGAAGTCCTTTTTTCAGGTAATTTAACTTGATCCCATGTTGTAGTTTAAGGAATCATAACATATGTTTTAGATATATTAGTTAGAAACAAAGTGGTAGTCTCTTTATTAGCATATTTAAAAGGTATTTCTTTTATACTAGGAACTATAGTGTTCATAACCTTATAATGGATTCCGTATATAAGAACCAAAATTTCAAAGGTAGACATTATATCAAATCCATTTATTTTAATATCCAAACACAAAGCATGTATTAAATTAGGGTTTGATAATGATAGCTTAAAATTAGGAAATTGTCTCTGCAAAACATTTTATCCATTGGAACAAGCATGTTTCCACACCTTTGGTACTTGGAACCCATTGAGTTCCATCAAGTAAATGAGTTTTTGATCTTGATTAGCTTTCCCTTAAAGATATTGAATGGCTTAATTCTTAAACAATGAGACCATCTTTTCATTTTTTTGATTCTATTTCTTTTTGTATTCCTTATATCTTCTTTTGATTAAAAGGAGTTTTAAGCTTCTGTTATAAATGCTTATAAGTAATTTCATTAGTTAGAGAGCTAATGAATATTTCATTCCACTTAATCTTTTTCTAAATCAAATCAATTTCTTTATATTGAAGAATGAAAGTAAATTTAAAGCTAATAAGCATTCTATTAATCTCTACATTTATGCATCGTCATCTATTTTCTTTATTGGGAAGCATGCATAAGAATGATTTCCAAATATAAAATCTTTTGATAGAATTTTAATCATCACGAAAGGAATTTCTAAACATATACCATCATTACAGATAACAACATATGATAGCTTGTATTTAATAACAAGCTTACTCTAACCAACAGTGTTTAATACTTCTGTTTCTTTTGAAAAATATTTTAAAGGTATTAGTCCTTCTTAATACGGATTTAGAGTATTAGAGCCAAACCTAGTGAAGTATCTATTATAAGTTGTAGTTGAAACCTAAGCTGTAATTTCATTTTTAACTCGTGCAAGCTATGGCTAGACGTTGAGTGCTTTTGGTGTAAACCACTGATAGTGATTCTATGACACATATGGATAAACTTTACTAAAGTTGGCACTCTAATAGTGAAAATAAAGTAATTATTATCATTGAAAATATAAATGATATTGATCTTTAGAATTGGAAATTACCATTATCCTCATTGTCAAATATATATATTAAGTGGTAGATTTTTTTTTTTTAAATCTAAATTTGATTATGTTATTAAAACAATTAAAAAAACTTTACCCTTATCTCAAGGTTATAATGATTTTTTTTTCTTGCTATCCCAAGAACTTATTAGTTTACACTAGAGGAAATGTAAATTTCCCCATATTGGCATGATTTAAGTAGCATTGAAGCTGGCCACAATATTAGGTTTAAATAACTTTACATAATTTATGTTAGAGACTAAAGACATAATAGGTTTCATGACTCCTTTTTAGGAGTAATAAAATCTAGTCTGAGGGATGGACCTATTTAATTTTCTGGTTACCCCAACTTTACTCTTTCTCTTAGATCCTAGTCTCATGCATGCTTTGTGATTAGATGTTAAAACCAAGGAATTTAATATGATGCATTCCTCAAAAATTTTAAAAACCTAGGAAGATTGTTTGTTGCATGTAGAATTTGCATATAATAGAGTATTCATTCTACTACTAGTTACTCTCCATTTGAAATTGTGCATGGTTTAAATCCTTTGACACCTTTAGATTTGATGCTTTTGCTTGTTGATGATATGTTAGCTGAGATGGTGAACACATGGCCAAAATAGTGAAGAAGTTGCATGACAAGGTGTGGCAACAAATTGCAAAATGAATATAGCAATATGTATCCTATGCCAACAAAAGGAGAAAGATGGTGGTATTTAAACCTAGTGATTGAGTTTGGGTGCATATACACAAGGAGAGGTTCTTAACTTAGAAGCATTCAAAGTTGTAGCTTAGAGGAGATGGTCCATTTCAAGTGGTGGTACAAATTAATGATAATGCCTACAATGTGAATGCAACATTTGATGTTTATAATCTTTCTCCTTTTAATGCAAGTAATGTTTTAAGGACGAATCCTTTTAAGGAGAGGGGAAATGATGAGATCCATGGAGAAGTTAATGCATGGAGGGCTTCTAATGATCCATGGAGCATTCAAGAAGGGCCTATAAAATGTTCAAGAGCTAAAAGGATGAAAAAAGCACTTAGCAAGCTGATTGATGAAATTTGTTCCAAAAAAAGCTAATTCAAGCTTGAAAGGTGGGAAAACATATCTTAACATGGTCTGAGGCCTTATTAATTTAATTGGAGTACTTAATGAGTCAGGGTTACAATAAACTCCACTCCTAAATAGAACTTTATTATAAAATAGGGCAACTCCTAAAACAAATTGGAGTAGATTGTTGTTTACAAAGTTTGTCATTATCTATAGGGTATGGGTTATTAATTTAGCCCGTAAATAAGTCTATTTGCATTGTTATAAAAAGAAAAATAAAAAAAGAATATTAATGAAAATAAAAGTAAAAATTTTCTCCTTCAATTCTTGTATGAACTAAAGAATTTACTAAAAACTAACTCTTCTTGTAGCATTCAACTTGACTTATCAATCCTAAATCCCTTCTTTTTCTAGAGTGTGGTGTCCATATCCATCTTTATATGTTAGGTTTGTGTTTCTACAAGACAATTACACAATCAAGATGGAAGAATAGGATTGTTGTCTTTACAATTCCTTTGAAATGGTAAAGCTTCTTTCCTCTGCCTCTTTAAAGCATCCTCAAAAGCATTACAATTTCTTGCACTTTGGACTTGTCTAGGTAGGAATCAAGCCCCTTTCTAGGGAAGGGCTGGATACTTTTATTCTTGTTGCCCTTAGACATTGTTGTCTTCTAAACTTTGATAATTCTCTTTTAGGCATTATAGAAACAAGCATATGTTTTGGTCCAATTTGCTTCAATTATTTTTTGGATTTCACAGTTTTTTTGCATGAAAGGAATATTGTTAATGTTCTTACCTTGCAAATCAAGCTTCACAACAATCAATTTGTTGAAGGATTGATTCCACTAAGCCTAATGTACATGATACATTATAAGGCTATGAAAAAAGCATTCAATGCCAAAGCCCTTTATCACAAAGCCTATAAAGAAATAGTTCTGTGGGAAATAGACATGCATAGAACTAACCTCTAAACACCCAGGTTTATCAAATGGCATGTGGTAAATCTGCCTGAAACCTAGAAACTTGAAAATGTTTTTGCCCCAAAGCCTCCTTTGGCAACAAATTTCAACAGGATTTCTTAGCATATCTTTTGCTAGACACTCCATAAGTTCCAGATCTGATTCCAGTAAGGATGAAAATCTAAAAACCAAATTCTCAAAGTATTTGCAATGTAGCCTTTTTACAAGACAGGAATCTAACACCTATGCTCAAACTAGCATTACAAGAGGTGTAGATCTATGTGGATAGGTCCCTTAAGCCACTTTTGCATCACCACAACAAGAATTCCCAGAATCTCCCAAAGCCTTGGCATCATAGGTCCAATTTCTTATTGAGCTTGAGATACATCTTGAGCTCCATGTTTTTGAAAAATAATTTGTGTTAAAAAAAATTTAAGAAAAGAATTTTATGGTCAGTATAATGCTAAAAAATGAGAATGGTTTTTCAAAAATTTTTAAAATGAGAAAAAACTGGAAGTTTAGCAAGATTATTAAAACTGAATGACCATAAACAAAAAGCATGTTTTATTCCTTGATTGGTTTGATGAGTATTATTTTCAATGGGGATATGAGTACTTGTGGTCATCTTTCATAGAGGAAGATGAATTATAAGCTCAAATCCAATCACAACAATGTGAGTTAATGAATGGCACAAAAATAAAGTCAATTCATCCTCCATTATGTGAAATTCAATTCGAGCACAAAGGCTTTTCTATCCTTATGTCACTATTCAAAGTATGTAGAGAGCATGAAGATATTTGAACAAAAGATATGCAAAAGTTTATTGAACAAAATAATTATAGAAATAAAATGTTACAAATAATTGGCAACTAATTCTCAAATGTAGATGCCACTGTATCAATTTTTCAATTTCAAAAGAAATTTCAAAATTTGTTGCCTCTACTACAGAGTTTTCAACAAATCTTATTTTTAAACCCATTCAAATTTCAAATACATCATCAAATGAATTTTGTGAACTTTAATGCTCAAACTGAAGGCTCTAAAGAAATCTAAACTCAAAGTATCAACAAAAAAGAGGTATAGACTTTGACTGCACTTAATAAGGGCTCATCTTATGTTTTTGTTTTAGACATAGAATCACTAAAGGTATAGCATCTCAAAATGGAACCACTAGGAACATCTTTAAAGATGTACTAGCCTAGACCCCTAACTCCTAACATTGCTTTTGAAGAAAAGCCAGCTTTTCCTCAAACAAAATATAATTCCAATTCAATTTTTGAATAGAACATTAATGGATATTCTGAACATCAGATTTTGAATCTCTTTCAACAAATGACCATGGTGTCCAATGCATACAAGACCCATAGTCTTACCTCTAACCACGCCTTTGCTGAGATCCTTGTTCTAAGATTCTCAGGATAGCTCAAAGGCTGGTTGGATCACATACTGGATGTTTAGTTGACCACGATGACTTTTTCCAAGCTATCAAAAGAGATGTTCATGGTGAACATCTCCTTGATAATAACCAATAAACAATCTCCAATGTTGTGGCAAGTCTTATCTTTTTCATAACAAAGCACTTTATTGGTGATCCATCTAACCTAAAGGATAAGAACAATGAACTCTTATCCAACCTTAAATGCAAATATTTGCAAAATTTTTGTTAGTACAAAAATACGTTTCTAATCTGTGTCATGTAGCAAGATAATGTGAATCAAGTTTTTTGAAAAGAATAGTTTTGGTAGGATTATCAAGGCTACACAGTGATAATGTAAGATCTAAACTGCAAGCTTAGTATAATGGTTAAATTCCTTATCATCTGTTGGCTTATGGTGAATTGATAAGCTTTGTCCAAAAAGAAGGATTGCAGATTTGTACAGATCTAAAGCTCCAAAAATAGATCAAGCAAGAATAAAAGTAGACTTAGAAGGAGTTAGGACCCTCTCATGCATAATTTAATGATAACCTTTATCATAAAGAAAAGACCAACTAACTAATGAGACTATCTTTTCATTTTTTGATAACAAGACTTCTAATTTTGTTGCAAGGACTCATTCACACAAACTAATCTTGTAATTAACTTCTGTATAACATTAAACATTATATTCTTTGCAACAAGCTCGTCTCTACATTTGTGATTTTCTAAATTCATTAGAAAAAGATTAAGTGGAATAAAATATTCATTAGCTCTCTAACTAATGAAATTACTTATAAGCATTTACAACAGAAGCTTAAAACTCCTTTTAATCAAAAGAAGATATAAGGAATACAAAAAGAAATAGAATCAAAAAAATGAAAAGATGGTCTCATTGTTTAAGAATTAAGCCATTCAATATCTTTAAGGGAAAGCTAATCAAGATCAAAAACTCATTTACTTGATGGAACTCAATGGGTTCCAAGTACCAAAGGTGTGGAAACATGCTTGTTCCAATGGATAAAATGTTTTGCAGAGACAATTTCCTAATTTTAAGCTATCATTATCAAACCCTAATTTAATGCATGCTTTATGTTTGGATATTAAAATAAATGGATTTGATATAATGTCTACCTTTGAAATTTTGGTTCTTATATATGGAATCCATTATAAGGTTATGAACACCATAGTTCCTAGTATAAAAGAAATACCTTTTAAATATGCTAATAAAGAGACTACCACTTTGTTTGTAACTAATATATCTAAAACATATGTTATGATTCCTAAAACTACAACATGGGATCAAGTTAAATTACCTGAAAAATGGACTTCAGAAAAAGTAATCAAACTTTTTAAACTAGTTGAAGATGTCGAAATTGGATTTGCTCCAAAAAGAAATATGAGGTTAAACCTCAAAAAGAACTTAAAGATTTAAAACCAAGCAAATAATAGAGTTAAATGAAATTAGAAAAATAAGGGAACAAGTTAATCAACCACAATATAAAGTTAATTTTCTTCCCTCCACTTCTTTTATGGTTAATGAACCACTACATCATGCTTCTTTATCTAATATGGGTTATCATGATGAAGATTGGAGAGTTTATATACTTAAAACCTATAATGAGGTTAAGGAAAAAGATAAAGAGTTATTCTTCTCTTCTAAAAATAAGCTAAAAAGAAAATGATGTTTTATGACTTTTGCTCCTGTTGACGAGCAATGGTATCAAAGTCATAAAAATATATTGCTGAGATGGGTGCTATTGATATTTTTCCATATATTTAGAAGGTTTATAAACTAGTATTGTTGCTTGTTTGCTATTAAAGAACTATTACTTGCTTGTTTGTTTGCTTGTGTGAAAGGAAAATTTTACAAGAGAGGTGAGAAGAACAAGATGAAGATAAGAAGAGAAGAAGATTCTACCTCCTTCTCTTGACTCTTAGTCTTATTTACCCAGCCTTGGATTCCTTTCACATGAACTAAAGTGACTTTAAAATGTCACTTTAATAAAGTTATTTTTTATTGCTTTTCATAAAATGACTTTACAAAAGTAGCTTTTTTTTTTTTAAGCAAACAAAACTTATTTTGACTTTTAGAGTCGTTGGAGCCTTAGGAATCTTGGATGATATCATCCTTAGTAAACTTTGCTTGACTATTGTCATCTTGCAGCAATTTTTGTAAGGAAGATGCTTGAGAAGCTAATGCTGGAGGTTAAAGCAAAGTAGTTATCATTTCCAATAGCTTCCCTTTGGATGTAAATTCCATTAGTGCTTTAACAGTTATTCTAAAGATTAAGAGGGGCTAGGCTTAGGAGCAATGGAGTGTGATCCGTTAATAAGAACAATCCCCTTGGCTATATAAACTCCATCATGGAAAAAATCAAACTTGTCCCTTCATTGGATATAAATCCTTCTAGTGAGCCATGGAACATGCTTGATGCTGATGTCAAAAATATTAACAAGCCACTATGATAAAATCCCATTTAACAATCCATGGGACATGATACTAGGAAGCAAATAAAAGTAGCATATCTCTATATCATTATTTTCTTCACTAAACTATTCATAAAAATGTTCATAAGTGGTTCTTACCTTATTAGGTAAAGTAATGGAATGTAAACCCCATCTGAAAAACCAATTTAAAACTAATTTTGAAATCATGTAGGTCATGTGGGAAATGGATTTGAATCCACCAACTAAATTTCTGTTGCTAGTTTTCATATAGCAAAGCTTTTCCCATGCTTCCATATAATCAAAATAATTAAAGTTTTTAAACTTTCCCTAGTCCTTCAATTCTCTTACAAAGAATAGGCCGCCTCGCTAGCCTTTTAGATAAAAAAAAATTTCTTTATTTTAAAGTTAGCATAAGCCTAGTCCGTACAACCTAAAGAAGAGATACTAGAACCCTTTTTGATAGGTTCAATAATCACTAATCCCATCTCATACAAAATTTGTTGATAAAAGGAGCAACCTGTAAGAGGTGTATATGGATAAATTTCATCTTTAAGATAAAATTGTGCAACCTCATTAGGTAGAAGCTGAGCATAATTGTTCTTAATGGAATATGAAAAATCCAAATATTTTGGAATCAACGAATAAGTTAATCCTTTATCTAGAACACACTTATAAATGTCATTGCAAAGTTTATCAACTTTAGAGTTTTTTGATGCATTTTTTATTGATAAAATAACTAACATTGCTAGGGATTGAGATCCTCGTATTAGTGGATGTTTACTCATGCAATGAACCCTACGAAAATTCATGAGTTAGGAAATCAAGGAAAGAATTAAAATTTCTTTTAATAAACTCAATATCAAAATTAAAAGGAGATAATATTCCTTGCCATCTAAAAGTGATTTGTTTTGATGCTATATTTTTAACATCTTTAGTAAAAATATCTTTCACTGCTTTGCAATCACTTTCAATAAATCACTTTTAAACTTTTGAATGCACAACACTATAGAAAAAATTTCCTTTTTAATCATAAAGTAATTAACATTAGCATCTCTCCATAAAGGTAAAGTGAACTAGTTGTTGTTTGGAAAGGAGTCATTGCCTAGGGATACCACCAAAGCCTTTGTTGAAGGCATCTATCTCAACATTTTTGAAGGCATTAGAATGGGGTATAGCTAAGCAAAGCCTTCTTTAACTCTAACTTTTATCTATTTCATAGCTTGTGTATGTTTCTCCATCCGTGAAGGCAAATTTTTTTTTTTTTAATCTTTCATATAGAGGTTTTGCATCATAAGCTAAATCCTTATAATATTCTGAAATATAATTCAAACTTTCCAAAAATCTTTGCAATTGTTATTTATCTTTAATTTCATGAGGAAATTTTGAGGCAAACTCAATTGCTATATCAATGGGAATAATAAAACCATCTCAATGAAGTGTCCAAGGATACAAATCCTAGTTTAAAATAACTTCATCTTTCTTGTTGAAGGAGCTAGTCTTACTCTTTTCATCAATTGAATAAATAAATTAAGATGTTTAAAATGTTGCTCAATGGTATTAAAGAAAACTAACACATCATTGATATAAACAACCATAAATGCAAAATAAGCATTAAATATCTCATTCATATCCTTCTGAAATTTGGAGGAGCATTTTTTAAAACCAAAAGACATGACATTTCATTCATAATGCCTATAAAGGTTGTTTATAATTATCTGTTTTACAAATCTAGATTTGCCAATAACTAGATTTTATGTCAAAATTTAAAAATATCTTGGCACTATAAAGCCAATTAAGCTTGTCTCTTTTATTAGGTATAGCATACCTAATCCATCTTAGTGCCTTTTTAAAGGGCTTATACTTAATAACTAATATAGGAATACTTAATAACTAACCTAGGAATGCCTCATTCTAATTCTACATTATTCTCTACATAAAATGAAGGACAACTCTAAGGACTTAAATTTTGAATTAGTCCTTTCTTAAGGAGCTCTTGTATATTTATTTTATAGATCCTTAAATGTTGAGGGCCCATAGCAATGGATTTGGCTTTGGTTGGACTTTGACTTTCATTAAAGTTTAACTCATAAGGCAAGTCAACAATATGTTTATTCCTATTCTAACATGTAGTAGGAATTTCTAAGCATATCATTAATTTTATTGATTTTTTATTTCATATAAATTAGTTGTAATAACGAGAGAAAAAAGTATAATTTTGTATATGCTTATAAGCAATCTATTCTTGAAGAGAAGAAATAAACTTTTCTTTTCCCTTAATATTTTTCTGAATTAAATCTATTTCTTTATACTGAGGGATAGATATAAATTCAATGCTAATAACCTTGCCATTAATTTCTGCATAAATACCCTTGCTATTAAATTCTTTGATAGGGTAAAGCATACGAAGAAAATGATTTCCCAAAATAACATATTGGCTTAACTAACATAAAGGAACTTCAAGACAAATTCCTTCATTGCAAATAGCAACTTCAGATAACTTGTAACGAATAACAAGTTTATTTTTATTAGTAGTGCTTAACACTTTTTTTGTTTTTGAAAAGTATTACAATGGTACTATACCCTCATTAATACAATTCATTTCAACACCAGTAAAGAAAATATATTCTTCATTAACAATGACTCTAATATTTGTATGCCATTTATGGGTAATAACTTTATCAACAAGTTTAATTTATTGAAGACATTCAATATTCACATCTTCCTTTAAGGAAGTTTCTAGAAGCATTAAAGATATTTCTTCCTTATTAGACAAAGTTTCCAAAATTAAAATTCTTTTTTTCAATTCTTTTTTTCTTTCTATCTTTAGGGCATGAATTTCATCTTTAACCTCTTTAATAAATGGTTCTTCCCTACATAACTTTGGAAGCCTACATTTTATACACTGTATAATAGTATTTAAACTGTAATTTTCTTGAGTTGCATAACCTTAATAATAAATTCTTTATTCTGAAATTTAGCTAGATGTAAATACTTTTATAATTGCTCAAGTTTTTCTTTAGGATCTAGAATTTTATCAATAAGATCCAAAATCATACTATCTTTATTTGTTAAGACTAACAAACCTTTTTGTTTACATAATGCTTTGTAATGGTTACATTGATTATCACAACTTTCTTCATCAAAATAAAAAGATGAGGAAGAAATATCTTCTTCAAGTATTTTTTTTTTAAAGAAAATATGCATCAATGAACTTTTAAGAATTTCATTTATAGCTAATTCTTGAAGCTTTTTTTCTTTATTTTGCACTTATTAGTATAAAACCTTATTTTTCCCCATTTATAGCAAACAATAATCTTTTTAAATCGAGGCATTTGTTTTCCTTTTTCTTTTATTTTTTGCTTCTTAGACCTTATGGGGGCCTTTTCTTTTGTACAAAATTGTTTTTTCTTAATATTAGAGTGATAACTCCTACTCTTTAGTTTTATAGGATATCTAATGGGTGAATAACCCATCTCCTCACAAAAGCTTTGTAAAGCTTGATCTTTTTCATTTTGCAATTACTTATGCAATTTCAATTTGTTAGAGTTTAACTCCTTTAGCTATTACTTTAGTAGCTAATTCTCCTTGAGTATATTGATTATAATCAATAGTTCTAGTATTATCAAATTTTAATCGAGCCTTAACTCTTTTTTCAAATAAGGTAGGTAACTCTAAAAGGACTTTTTCTTTCCAAAAAACTATTCTAGCTATCTTCTTAAGTAAAGACTTTATAGAAGAATACATCTTTATACCACCTAAACTCATAAGTCTTATCAATTAGCAAAGTGGTAATACCAATAAAATGATTGGTAAATAGGGTAAATAAGTGTATTAACATAATCAAAAAGAAATTATTTGGATTTAGTCTCAATTGTAGAAAATATTTGTTATTTTGTCTCCTTAGACAAATAAAAATCCTACCAGCCATTAAGTTGTCTGGTAAATCTAATTGTAATTATTTTTGCAATCTCAAGGTTAGATTTACCCTTTGTTTTAGAAATAATTGCAAACATTATCATATAATGTAACAGTAAGAGTAATTGATGTTTTATTTGACCTTCTGGATTCCATTCCACTATACTACTGTAATCATATTAAACATAACTATAATCAACTTGTTTTTTTAATAAAAGATGAACAAGGGTTGGTCTTGGATAATAAAATTTTTGTATGAGCCTTAGTAAAGGTCATTATATTAATATCAAAAAGTTCCTTTGCATAAGAAGGAGAAGGTTTATCCTTCAAAGGTTGCTATTCTAATAAGAACTTATTTTGTAATTGATCTATATAATCTTTTATCTCACTTTCAAATTCAATATGTTCCCCTTTTTCTAGCATTATGGCTTCTTTTTCATTTAATTTCATACCTTTAAGTCTTTTAAAGATTTCACTTACCAGTTTTGCTTTAGCAAAACTTGTATTTTTCATTTTGTAATTTATTTCTTCCCATAAAAGAGGTTTAAACAAAACCTTTTTTTTCTACTATTGGTTTAACTAGAGGTTTGGGAGTAACATCCCTATTTTGAGCTTTTCGTCAATCATATGCTCAATACACATAAGTTGAGATCCAACAAATTGAGGATAAAAATTACTATAATTATCTTGCTGTATAATGCCACTAAGTGGTTGCTTCAACCTTATAAGGTGAAGCAATAATCTCATTATCATCAATTTTATTAGAGAGATTAAAGGTGGAGGATGAAGCCTACTGCCACTTTGACCCATTTTTTCCAAATATTCTTAATAAGAATTTTCAAGAGGTAGACACTTACTGGGGGCTGAAAAATTGGGAAAAGATTTTCTTTGAAGTTTATAAACCTTTTGAATAATGTAAGGATTCTTCCTTTTCCTTTTATTTTTGCAATAAACTCATTTGAACATTTTTGGTTTTCTAAATCCATTGATCTCCATTAAACAAAGCTTTGATTGATCTTGATGACCTTTTCTTATACATATTGAAGGTTTGAAATTTTAAATAATGAGACCTTCTCTTCATTTCTACCTAACAAGGCTCCTTCCTTAGTTACAAAGACTTATATACCTAAAATGATGGTGAAATTCACTTTTTTTTCTGCACCAAACATTTTATTCATTGGAACAAGCACGTATGGACATCTTTGATATTCTAAATCCATTGAATTTCATTAATGGATTTAGAATATCATTGACTCTTTTTTCTCTAAATTAAATAAATGGACGCATTTTTTTCCTTTTCTTTTCCTTTTGCAATAAGTTTTTTTACACATCTTTGGTTCTCTAAATCCATTAAATTTTATAAATAAAAAAAGCTTGCCTTGATCTTTATCGAAATTTCTTATACATATTGAAGCTTTTGAATCCTAAATAATGAGACCTTCTCTTCATTTCTAGCTAACAAGGTTCTTTCCTTCATTGCAATGACTTAATTACCCAAAATGATGGTGAAATTCACTTTTTGTTTGTACAAAACATTCTATTCATTGGAACAAGCATGTATGTACATCTTTGGTTTCTAGCTAACAAGGATTCATCCTTCATTGCAAAGACTTATTTACCCAAAATGATAGTGAAATTCAATTGTTTTCTTTTTTTTTTTTTACACAAAACATTATATTCATTGTAACATGCATGTATGTACATCTTAGATATTATGAATCCATTGAATTCCATCAAGCAAAATGAGTCTTTAATCTTGATTAGCTTTCTTTATAGGTATTAAATGTTTAATTCCTAAACAATGAGAGTGTCTCTTCAATTTTTGATAACAAGAGGCATTGATCTTGATTTGCTTTCCTTACAGGGATCAAATGGTTTAATTCTTGAACAATGAGACCACCTCTTCATTTTTTGTTAACAAGGCTTCACTTTTTTTGTTGCAAAAACTTACACAAAATGATCTTGTGATTAACTTTTGTGTCAACATCAAACATTGTATTCATTGTAAGAAGCTCATTTCTACATGTTTAGTACTTTATATCCATTAAATTTTATATATAAAAAAGGGTTTTAGTGGTCTTATTTAGCTTTTTTTTTACATTTTCAGTGTCTAAATTCAAGAATAATGAGATCAACTCTTCATTTCTGACTAACAAGGCTCCTTTTTTTTTGTTATAAGGACTCATTTGCACAAAATGATGATGATATTAACTTTTTTGCCTACATAAAACATTTTATTCATTGGAGTTAGCATGTCTTTAAACTTTTGGTACTCTAAATCCATTAAATTCCAACAAGCAAGTAATTCATTAATTCTAATTAGCTTTCATAATATGTATTGAATGATTTAATTCTTAAACAATGAGACTATCTCTTTATTTTTTGATAACAAGACTTCTCTTTCATTTCAAAGACTCATTTGCACACAATATCTTGCAATTAGCCTTTATGTCAACAATAAACTTCATATTCCTTTCAACAAGCTCATTTGTACAAATTTTGTGCTTTAAATCCATTGAATTCCATCAAAAATTGGTCTCATTGGTCTAGGCTACCTTTCCTTATATGTATTAAGTGTTTCTATTCCTAAATAATGAGATTTTCTCTTCATCTCTAGCCAACAAAGCTCCTTCCTTTGTTGCAAGGACTTATTTACATGAAATGATGGTTAAATAAATTTTTATGTCAAGACAAAACATTATATTCATTGGAACAGACATGCTTGCATACCATTGGTACTCTGAACCTATTGAATTCAACCAAGTGAATGAGTCATTGAACTTGGTTAACTATCCTTATAAATATTGAATGGATTAATTCTCAAACAATGAGACTGGCTCTTCATAGTTTGATAACAAGGCTTCTCTTTTCGTTTCAAGTACTCATTCACACAAAATGATCATAATTAACTTTTGTGTTGATAGGAAACATTATATTCTTTGCAACAAGTTTGTTTGCACATCTTTGGTTCCTTAAATCCATTAATTTTCATCAAAGAAAGCTTTGATTGATGTCAACTAGCTTTTCATAAACATATTAAAGGTTTGAAATTGTGAGTAATGAAACCTCCTCATTTTTACCTATCAAGGCACCTTCCTTAATTGCAAAGACTCATTTATTCAAAATGATGGTGAAATTCACTTTTCTATCTACATAAAAGATTCTATTCATTGGAACAAGCACACATGTACCTCTTTGATATTCTAAATCCATTAAATTACATGAAGCAAATGAGTCATTAATCTTGATTAGCTTTCTTTCTAGGCATTAAATGGTTTAATTCTTGAACAATGAGACTATCTCTTCTTTTTTTGATAATAAGACTTCTTTTTCGTTGCAAAGATTCATTCACACCAAATGTTCAAAAAATTAACTTTGTGTCAATGATAAACATTCTATTCTTTTCAACAAGCTCCTTTGTACAACTTTGGTACTATAGACCTATTGAATTCCTTGAAGTAGTGGTTAGTTTGATCTTGATTAGCTTTTCTTCATTTCTAACTAAATAATGAGACTGAGAATGATCTTTCGATTGATTTGTGGCTTTCTTAGTTTGTGACTTTCTCTTCATTTCTAGCTAACAAGGTTCCTTCCTTCATTGCATGGACTCATTTACACAAAATTAAGATCTTTCGATTGATGAAAGCCATAAAAGCTCATTATTGACTATTTTCTTATTTGACAATGATTCAAATCAAAAAAAATCAAAAAGATATTAAATTAGACATTCTAGAAGATCACTCTTCTGATATTGAGTCAGAGACAATGTTGTTATTATAAAGTCTTAAAGAAAAGCAAAGGCTTATTAGTTTTAACAAAAAAAAGATACTATGATTTTGGATCTTAGAATATTTCCAAAAGAAGGCTATAGCCTTAAAATAGTGATTCATAAAGTAAAAGGATATATTTCTAATTCTACTTCTGAAAAATCCTCTATACCAAAGCTTAAAGCTAAAATAAATGAATTAAAAGAAGAAATATGACACTTAAAAGAAATAATTATATTAATTGCAACATTGATGCATACACCAAGAGTTATATTAATAGAAACAACAATAACCTTATGACCTTGGCCCTGAAAATCCATCAAACAAAGAAGTGATTAATCTTGATTTTCTCTTCTTATAGGTATTGAACAATTCAATTCTAAAAGAATATAACTGTTTGTTCATTTCTTGCTAACAAGTTTTCTACTTTAGTTGTAAAGACTTATTCACATAAGTTGAGATTACATAAATCAATTATAATATATTCTCTCATTAGAACAACAACCCCTATATGATAGCCTTGTCCTTCTAAAACATATAAATATTTTTTATTTGTAATGCAAAAGGCAAGCCTTGCAGCCTCTAGTAGAAAAATTAGGTTATTCCAAACCAAGATTACATTTCTTGGCCACCTCATCAAAAATGGTAGTGTAATTCCAATAGATCAAGCAATTGAATTTGCATTTAAATTTCTTAATGGAATTAGAGACAAAAAAATCAATTGCAAAGATTTCTAGCAAGCCTACATTGTATTTTTTTATTTTTACAAAGAATTAGCTTATGATGCTAAACATTTATTTGAAAGACTTAGAAAGAATCCTCCTGAATTGACACACATTCATACACAAGTAGTTAAGAATATAAAACAAAAGGCTAAAGAACTTCCATGTTTAATTGTTCCCCATCCAGATGCCTTTAAAATTTGACCAAGGATATGGTGGAATATTGAAACAAAAGATTCACCATAAAGAAAGCTTATTATGCTTTACTTTTAGGAGTTTGAAATAAGCTAGACTTAATTACTCTACAATTAAGAAAGAAATTCCTGCTATAGTATTGTCATTCAAAAGTTTGAATGAGATTTATTAAATTTAAAATTTCTTATTAGAATTGATTGTAAAGCTACTAAAGATATTCTTTTTAAAGATATAAAAAATATAGCCTCAAAGCAAATCTTTGCAAGATGGAAGGGGATATTATTAGCCTTTAATTTTGATATTTACAAATTCTTTTCTTGACTTTCTAACTCATGAATTTTTACTAGGTACCACTTTGTGGGTAAGAGGCCTATGCTACAAGGGCCTATGTCTCCATCAAAGTCAATTATTTCACCGGCTAAGGATGCTTCTAGTTCATCAAGTCAAAACAACAAGGAAATAGATCCTTTATCAAATGATGCTTATGAGTGACAACTAAATAAGGAATAAAAAGCTTACATATTCTTTTATCCCAAAGTTTATATAGAATTCTTGTGTCTAATTGAACCCAACTATGCTCAACTTTTGCCTTATAAGGTTGCAAGATTCTATTTCAAAGACAATATGTATCCTTATACCACTATGAAAGATTACTCTTATTATCAACATATTGTTTTTGCAACACGACCAGTGATCATTGAACCAATTGAATAAGGCATTGGTTATGAATTTGCCAAATATGGGGCATATGCAAAATTAAGAATCAAAAGGATCATCTTTCTAGATAGATGAATGGCAAAGTGATTTGCTAGCCTATAAAGAATTAAAAAACTAGTGGAAGGTTAAAATTTTCAATTATTTTAACTATATTGAAGTTTAGGAGAGATCTTTATTCTACAAAAAACCATAAAAGAAATCTAGCTGGTTTCTTCATATTAATCTCCTCATGATAAGGTTAAATTTTCCAATTGGTTTAAAATATGGTTCCTTAAATGCAGATTACACCTCATTACACTCCTTTTAAGTGTAAAAGCTATTTATGAATAATTTTGTGAAAAGAATCCCAACTTGAGGAATAAAATCTTAAATGTTTCTATCTAGTATCATGTTCCATGGATCATTAAATGGGACTATAATATCATTTCCAAATAGGTTAATATTCTGGGAGAAAGTACTTAGCATGTACCATGGCTTGATTAAAGGTTTAACATTCGATGGTGGGAAAAATTTGACTATTTCAATAAAGGGGTTTACCTTACTAAAAGAGTTATTAATTTAGGAATCAACATTGTAAGACCTGCTCCTCAAACTATCAAGACTCCAGCTTAAATGCCTAAAGCACTAACTGAGAGTGTGCCAAGAGAACAACTAATTGCTATGATGGCCAGTATTTTATAATTTGATAAAGACTGACCAGGAAGTAGTTAGGCAAAAAGATTCCAATCAACTCATTGAACAAGATGATATTATGCAAGACTCAAAAGTTCTGTATGAGTTGTTAAGGGAACAAATGGACAAAATGCTTTTATAAAGCCATTGTATAAAGCCACTTTATGAAATCTACTTTTATAATGATACTTTATACTTTATAAAGAAAATTTTTATCATATATTTGTTTGTTAGCATAGACTTTAGAGACAGATAGGAGTATCCCATGGAGAAGGCATAACTTTCTTTCCTCATTTGTAAATTTACTCCAAAATAACTTGTAAGCTTGTAGTGTCATTCAATGAAAGCTATATTCATGTAAGTCCTTTTTCTCTTAAACTTTATTTTTTTAAAATCTAGTTTTATGTCTTTTGTATTATGTGTTTAAAAATTGTGTATTCTGCATTTGAATTGTTTAACATTGTTTATTGGCTTTTCCTATAGGTGTTGAATGGTTTAATTCTCAATTAATGAGACTATCTCTTTATTTTTTGATAACATGACTTCTCTTTGGTTGCAAGGACTCATTCACACAAAATGATTTTGTAATCAACATTAATGTCAATTGTAAACATTATATTCTTTGTAGAAAGCTCATTTTGTACAAGAGTGGCATTCTAAATCCATTGAATTCCATCAAAAGCAAGTCTAATTAGTCTAGATTACCTTTTTTTATATGTATTGAGTGTTTCAATGTCTAAATAATGAGATCATCTCTTTATTTCTAGCCAACAAGGCTCCTTTCATTGTTATAAGGACTCATTTACACAAAATTTTGGTGAAATTAACTTTTATGTCCACACAAAGTATTATATTCATTGGAGATTGCATGTTTGCACACCTTTGGTACTTTGAACTTGTTGAATTCCATCAAGTAATCTTCAATCTTAATTAGCTTTTTTTACAAGTATTAAATGGTTTAATTCTCAAACAATAAGATTGTCCCTTCATTCTTTGATAACAAGGCTTCTCTTTTCATTGAAAGAACTTATTCACAAAAAGTGATCTCATAATTAACTTTTGTGTTAGTAAAAATCATTATTTTTTTTTTTTTTGCAACAAGCTAGTTTGTTCATCATTGCAACAAGACTCCTTACTTTGTTTTAAGGACTCATTTACCCAAAATGATGATAAAATTAACTTTTGCTTCTACACAAAACATTTTATTCATTGGAACAAGCATCCATGTACATCTTTGGCACTTTAAATACATTAAATTCCTTTAAGCAAATCTATCATGGATGTTGATTAGCTTTCATTGTAGGTATTTAATGGTTTAACTCCTAAACATGATACCATCTCTTCATTTTTTGATAACAAGACTTCTTTTTTATTGCAAGAACTCATTCACACAAAATGATCTATAACTTTTGTGTCAACAATAAACAATATATTTTTTGCAACAATCTCATTTGTGCAACTTTGGTACTCTAAATTCATTGAATTTCATAAAAAAAAAAAACTAATTGGCCTAGATTACCTTTTCTTAAGTGTATTGAGTGTTTCAATTCCAAAATAATGAGATAGTCACTTTATTTCTAGCCAATAAGGCTCCCTCTATCATTGTAAGGACTCATTTACACAAAATGATAGTAAAATTAACAATTTTGTTTACATAAATTACCTTTGGTACTTTGAACCTATTAAATTTCATTAAGTAAATGAGTCATTAATTTTGATTAGCTTTCTTTACAAATATTAAATGGTTTAATTCTCAAACAATGAGACTGCCTCTCCATTTTTTGATAACAAAGCTTCTTTTTTTGGTTGCAAGTACTTATTTACACAAAATGGCAACACGCTTGTTGTAAAGAATATAGTGTTTCTTGTTGACACTTTGCAACAAGCATGTTTGCATATCTTTGGTACTATAAATCTATTGAATTTCATCAAACAAAACTTTAATTGTTTTCAATTAGCTTTTCTTTAACCTATTGAAAGTTTGAAATTATAGATAGTGAGACATTCTCTTCACTTTTAGTTAACAAAGCTCTTTCCTTCGTTGTAGGGATTTATTTACCCAATATGATGGTGAAATTCACTCTTGTGTCTACACAAGACACTCTAGTTGTTTTGCAACAATTTACATCACCAGGCTGGTAGGAATGGTCCAAAATAATTTATGGTGGTCAATAATTTCAACAACCATGGATGTTGCCAATTAGCAATTTCACCAGTCCAACTTTGTGAGCTAGACAGAATCATGTTTTTAACTGAAGAAACTCCAGATGGGCCGAGGTTTTACATTCGAGCTCAGAGGAAATGCATCAACATTCTTGGTAATGGTGATTATTACGACGTTGAGCGTCTCCAAAATACCGTCACGTTACATAATTTCATTTCGTGATGCTAATTTCCGGAATTTGAATTTAAAGTTTTCGTAACGTATATGTGTATTCCTGTCCCTACTTATTAGGGGCAGGAGGTTCAGCAGTTTCATTTCTGTTGGATTTTATTTCTGCGTGTGATTGCTACTATGCTGTTTTGGGTTGCTGTTCGTTAATAAATTGATGTTTGATGTTAATCAATAAGCATTATATTATGTGAACGAAATTTTTTTTTTATCATATCTGTTTAGCCTTTGGTGGTGATTTCTATAATCGACGGGGCTAGGTTGTTAGATTATATATATATTTCTCTGAGTAGAGGTGGGGCCGCGACGTGGATGTGTTCATCCCTAATAAGTCTAACAAAGTCAGCCAGCGATTTGGGTTTATCAAATTTGAAAAGAGACAAGAGTCGATTGATGCGGCTCGCCGGTTGAACGGGCGAAAGGCTATTGGGTAACAGATGAGGTTAAGCTGGCTAGCTTTCTGGATCCCAGGAACTCACTTAGATTTGGTAATCAGCAAGTCTTGACGGAGGATCGAAAGGTGTTTACAATTTCCCTACGGATTGATGCAGATGGGGGCCCCACCGGACCTTCAATGAAGTTGTGGAAGGCCAGTGGCACACGGGGACTGCTCTGCTGGTTTCACCGGGCCGATTTGGGGACCGTCTCCAATGGTTAATAAAGATACGATCATTCCGTTGTTTGCATTGATGGTCGCAGATTTACAATAAGACCGCGTTGTGCGCTGGTTAAACCACTGGTTAGTGGGTATGTAAAGGTTCAGATTTTTCGACCACTGGTTAAACAATGAGGATGTATGCAAAGGTGTGGAGGACATATGGGTGAACCTGTGGCTAGTGGGTGCCTTGGCAAAATTATCAGTGCCCGACTAAAGGTAGTTAAAGACTACCTTAAATCATGGGGCAAGAAGGAAAGGCAGGAGAGGGAAAAAGGAATGCAGATGGCTATTGATAAAATTGAACAGCTTACCTTGAAATAGGAAACCCAGGTCTTGAGGACGAGAGAATTGAACTATTTGCCACAAATCGGGAGTTTTTGAGAAAAGAAGAGCTTGAATGGTTTCAGAAATCCAAACTGTAGTGGTTGGTTGACGGGAATAGAATTATGATCAAAAAGTACCCGTTGAATTTTAATAATATCAAAACATTGTGTATTTATTTTATTTGAGTATGATTACTAAAAATGTTAAAGTGTTGTCAATGCATTTATTTGAGTATGATTAATACAAAAGTTAATTTCAGTAATTCAATTTTTTTATTAATAATAATTAAATAAAATAAATATATTAGACAATATTTAATATTTTGATATTATTAAAATTTAATATAATTTTTTTATTATAATAATAAAAAAAATATCATAAGTTTGTATTATTTTATAATAAAATATAATTTTTTTATAAATAATATATTGAATGGGATGATTTGTCTGCTACTTTTATTTAGTCATTAGCTTTGTTTTGTATTTAAATTCAGTTTTTTCAGGACAAAACATGATTTAGATATTAAATTATTATACAAATATAAGTTATAATAAATCCCATTTTATGCCGATTGCTTCCATTACTGACGAGAAAGACCCCAAATTTTCCCGTTGCGGATGGCTTGGCGCATTTAATCATTTAAGCTGAAAAGTCAAAATTTTGATTAAATTACCAATTTTTTAATGGTTAGGGCATATATCTTTTTGTAAACTAAGATAATTAGGAATGTATTAAATTTGCAATCGATCAAACTGGAGACGGACGACCCACCTTACGAACACCAGAGGTGTACTAATCAATGAAGCCCCGAAATCCATTTTCTTTTCTGACAAAATCAACCAAGCCTTACCGGTCACGACATGTCGTGGATATTGATTGAGTTTGAGGGACTTCCGCTGACTGAATTCATCAAAAAAAACCCAGACCCCCGTAACCTTCGTAACCAAAGCGTCACTACAACATCAAAAGGTTACTTTTGCATTCTTAAGTAGTGGTCGGCAAGGAGGAGCACGTAGGAATGCCGACCACTACTTAAGCCACAAGTGGATGAGAGCAAGCGAGCAGCAAGCACCTACTCCTATCAAAATGAAAAGCGCTACGCCCCTCTCAGAGAAAGCCATTGCGCACCAGCCTAGCTAACTAGCATTTTTCAGTTGGCTATTATGTTAGTTGTAGCGCGCCTTCTCTCCGTCTCTCACTTCGGAAAGATTTTTCCAGTATTTTCTTATGATGACCTGGTCGTGGGAGTATGATACATCGGTGTAAAAGCGATCTGTGAGGTTGGTTATAGTCAGGCCTAACCGGGAAGTGTTCTTGCTGAAATCATTAGAAAACGGGATAGGATTTACAAAAATTTTTTGGGTTTTGTTTTCCTGCCGAGATTTATAAATCAATTACTCAATTCCTTGCGGGACTAGATGACTAATGTAGAGAAAGCCTTTGTACCAATCCTCGTTTACATGCTATACTTGACCGACTCTGGCTCCATACTGGTTTTGAGTTGAAGAGGAGGTAGCAGGGGATATTCTATGACGGAATGTCGCCTGCCGTGCAGTAATCCTCTCAATGGCCGAGGGCTCGCTCCCTTCGGTTATTGATTTTCCGTCCTCATGACGTATAGGAGAGAGAGATCGACAATTGAATCGATCGAAAGCTCCCATACTCAGGTGGTGCAGCAGGGGAGAGGCCGCCCTCGTGCAAGCAAAATGGGGAGTTGAAGTATGTGTTCCGTGAGGGGAGAGGGGAAAGATGTTCTGGTGGTTATACATAGTATAGCTCAAACTAGTATACATCCTCTACTGTAATCTCTAATAAGCCTAAGGTCAGGGAAAGAGAGCTTTAAGGCAAGTGTTAAGAGAGAGCTGAGTTCTGTTCTCCCACGTGAAAGCAGCAGCTTTCCCTTAACAATTAGAGACAAGCTTAGAAGAAGAAGAGTTATCCCATTTCGTTTGGAGTTCTCAGCTTCCCGTTCAGTCCATGGCAAGCGAAGGCCGATACTGGATTAGAGAAAATCCCCCTCTTCTTATAAGTATATGAACTGATCTTCATCGTCTCTTAAGAGGAGTGAGTTAACTACTAGTCGTAGGGAACGAATGAATAAGAAGACTTTGATCCTGGCGATGAAGGAACGCTAGTTATATGCTTAACATAGGAAGCAGATTCGATGCATCAAGACACCATGATCCTTGCACTAAGCAACTTGCCATTGATTACAACATCGAACTTTGAATCGTATTAGCCATGGTGCACCCTTCATTTTGAATTAACAAAAGTAATGTCTCCTTGCATAATATGGATTCCAAACATTCATAATCTAGATGTGAATGAGTTGAGTTACTTATCCCTCAGTCTATTAGTGAACTATCGCTCCAGGGATTGTGAAAGATGTTCCATTAGACACTAGAAATAATAATCCATTTAAGAAGGTAGAAAGATGAAGAGGCAAGCATGAACAAATGGCCAAAGGAGCATTGAAGTGTAAGGAAGATGAAGAGGTAAGTATGAATGGCCAAGGAAGCATTAAGTACAAGGAAGATAAAGAGGGGTGAATGAACATACAAAATAAGGGGGAGAGGACAAAAGCAAAGAGTTGATTCTTCTCACTTTTACATTTCTCTTTCCTATGTTCCATGATTGAGTAAATCATTTCAACTCTAAGGTTCTTGAACTCATGTACCTAGATATCATGTTCTATCATTAAATGAATGCATTCTAGTTTTCTCATTCTAGCCTTATTCTCATTCAATTCCTTAACAGGATTTCTTAAGTGATAATACCAATTGGATTTGGGTAAGTTGAGGAGTGTCTTGAGAGCTACCAATTAGAGACTTGAGTCATGCTTAGGATGAGATTAAGGAGTAAATTTGTTACTTAGGTTCGCAAACTCCGGTGCTTAGGCTAGTTAGATTGCATGAAAAATTGTGCAATAATGGGTTTTTCATGAGTCATAATCAAATCTATGTGATCATCTAGAGATTTTAGAGAGTATAGGGTCGTTTAGTGCGAGATCTCGGCTAGGTCTAGGGCTAACCAACTAGACATACATTCCTATATCCTTAGGAATCAATGATAGGTCATCAAGGTTTAAGAATTACCAGAGTTAGTCTCATATTTTATAGTCAAAAAAATGCATTGGTTTATTAGGAGACGACTAGGGTCTTGCCACTAACTACAAACCTTTAGGCCACCCTGAGAATTAATTTGATTGACATGATAGTCAAATTTGTCACTGACCTTGGCCAAATCTCCAAGGTTGCTGTCTTGGTTACACTTGTGATTTGATCCTGAGTTCCCATACTGAATGATCATGCCTCCCTGGGTTGTATGTGACTGAGTATAGGTCGTATTGAGGCTAATCTTCCTATTGATAAGGCCTTCCTTGATATCCTTTGGCTGCAAGGACTTGATCTTGTGACTCCTCTAGCAATGTTGGGCATGATGCAGTAGGATGCCTTGAACTTACACAAATACCACAAACTTGGCTCCTAGGGGCAAGTCAAGAACCCCCTTGGCCTGGTTGTTGTTGATCTATAGCCAATCTTCTTACAAATGAGGTAAGTTCATCAAGATGGTGCTCCACTCTTTAATGATCTTGACACATGGCTATTACTTCGTGTATTCCTCAAGATGGAATTGTGGCCCTTGTGCTGAATTGCTGGGAATTCATTGCCATGTTTTCAATTAATGCTTGAGCAGCCTGGGGTGTCTTATCTATTAGTGTGCCACCACTTGCTGCATCGATCATACTATGATCCATCAGAAGTAGACCCTTATAAAAGTACTAGATCAAAAGTTGTTCGGATATCTAGTGAAATGGACAGCTCACACACAACTTATTAAACCGATCTCAGTATTCATAGAGGGTCTCACCATTAAGCTGTTGGATCCCACAAATCTCTTTTTAGATGGCAGAAGTATGCAAGGTAGGAAAGAACTTTTTGATGAAAGCCTTTTTCATGTCATTCCAACTTTGGATGGCCTCTGGATGGAGATAATAAAATCAATCTTTCGTAGCTCCCTCCAAAGAAATTGGAAATGCTCGGATCTTAACATGGTCCTCAGAGATCCCTTGCGGTCTCATTGTCAAATAGACAATATGAAATTCCTTGAGATGTTTATAGGGATCTTCACTTGTAAGGCCATGATATTTAGGCAACAAATGAATGAGTCCAGATTTAAGTTCAAAGTTAGTTTTTACACCCGGATATTAAAGACATAAAGGTTGGTAATTGATATCAAGTGCCGCTAGCTCTTTCAAAGTTTGATTGTTATTTCCATTATTCCCAACAATGTTGTTATCCCTAGCTAGCTCCAGTTGTTGATATTCTTCCTTGATAAATCTAGATGAAGATAAAGTGGGTGGAACTGATGATGATCATGTAGTCCTACAACATCTGCTCAATGTTCATTCTATTTCTAGGTCAAAATCAAACAATAAATTGCTAGATGACTTAGTCATACACTATGAAAACCATGAAAAATAAAGTTGGAACAAGGATAAAACAAAGCTAAACAGAACAAGAGCAAACAACCAAGAATTACAACTGATTAAAACAACCTTAAACAATAAAGAGCAGCTAAACCAATTTGAAAATAGAATAGAAAACAACTAAAAGAAAAATGAAACAAGGCAAGCTAGAAGGAATAACAATAAAACCAGCAAAATGTAACCAACACTAATCAGAACTTAAATAAATCAAAAAATTAAAGATAAATCATTAGAATAACCAGAGAATAAACTAACACAAACAAGAATCAAATAACATCAATGAATAAAAAGTGAAAAGGAGAGTCAAAAGAAAACTTGTGCTAGTTGGACATTAGTAGAAGGCCATGTGAGGTAATGAAAGGAAGAAAAAGAATCAGCAAGGAAATTGATGTTCTTCCCCTCCTTTCTTTAGTTGTGACCTGCAGTAAGACACCTACAAAAGTGGTTAATTATTTACAAATAATCAAGAAAAGATTATAAGCATACCTTGGTTCCCTGGTAATGGCACCAAAATTTGACAAATTTTACTGTAATGTCAATCAAATTAATTCTTAGGGTGGCTTAAAGGCTTGTAGTTAGTGGCATGACCTTAGTCGTCTCCTAATGAACCAGTGTATTTTTTTGACTATACGATATAAGACTAACTCTAGTAATCCTTCAACCTTGATGACCTATCATTGACTCCAAAGGATATAGGAATGCATATCTGGTTAGTTAACCCTAGTCCTAGCCAAGATCTCGCACTGGATGACTCTGCACTTCTTAAAATCTCTAGACGATTGCTTAGATTCGACTAACCATGACTCATGAAAAAAATGCTATCGCATGACTATCATGCAGACTAACTAGCCTAAGCACTGGAGTTTACTAACCTAAGTAGCAAATTTGCTCCTTAATCTCATCCTAAGCATGACTCAAGTCTCCAATAGGTAGCTCTCAAGACATTCCTTAACTCACCCAAAACCAATCGGTGTTATCATCTAAGGAATCTTGTTAAGTGACTAAATGAGAATAAGGCTAGAATGAGAAAACCAGAATGCATTCATTCAATTATAGAACTTGATTTCTAAGTATATGAGTTCAAGAACTCTAGAGTTAAAATAATTCACACAATCATGGAACAAAGGAAAGAGAAATGTAAAAATGAGAAGAATCAGCCCTTTGCTTCTGTCCTCTCCCCCCATTTTATATGTTCATTCACCCCTCTTTAACTTCCTTATACTTAATGCTCTCTTGGCCATTCATGCTTGCCTCTTCATCTTCCTTGCACTTTAATGCTCCTTTGGCCGTTCATGCTTGCCTCTTCATCTTCCTTGCACTTTAATGCTCCTTTGGCCATTCATGCTTGCCTCTTCATCTTCGTACCTTCTAGAATGGATTATCCCTTAACTTGGACATTAATCCTAAGTGGTTTGGACATGATTCTAGGCCTTAAATTCAGATGGTGGAGTATCATGGCCCAAAACATACAATTCAGCCTAGTTTCCAGCTCCATGGAGGCTTGCTGAACTTCACCTGTGCATAACTCCATTCAGATGGCCTTATCTTCTTTAGTTTCCTTCACCAGAGTTTTAGCTCTTCGAGTTAGCTTTCCAAGGACTCAAATTGGGCAGCTAAACTCCTTCCTGTTTAAGAGATATGGCTGAAAAACTAAGCAGTGCACAGCTGATCTGCTATGTCCAGCACCCCTCTATGAAAAACTAAGCAGTTCAATATTTTGCCTTATCCAATTGGTTCAGAATTTGCACGTGGTTTCTTGGTGGAAGTCATAGCTAAGTCTTTTAGCTATTTATAGAAATTGGTTTTGTTAAAAGAAACCTCCTATAATATAAGAAATAAACAAAGTATGTAAACTGTGCAAAAATTGAATTTTGCCAAAATTTTCTGATAATTAGGCATATGGATAACTAAGTGAGAAGCCAATTGAATGACATCATCTAGATTATCAAACATGTATATAATATTAAGTACTAGGTAAAATATTATCCAAAACTTGGTTGTTATCAATCTGCAAACCCTAGTTTATCTTTTCTTATATTTAAACTTTTGCAAAAAAAAAGATGAAAATCTTATTTGATAAAGAAGAAAAGAAAAGGGAAAAAAAGAAAAGAGAAAAAATAAATATTCTATTTGATTGATTTTATTTCAAAAGTAAATCCTATTTAATTAGGTGAAGGGGAGATAAAGGCTTTAATTCCTAATTTCTTTCTATTTCCTACAAGGATTTGTATCTAATTATTATTATTATTTTTTTTTCATATTTTGCAATTTAATCTTATTGAGTTCTTCTAATCCATAACCTTAATTTCATTACACTTTCCTAAATTTTTTTGATTCTAATTTGTTGTAATTAGTTAGTTATAAAGTGACTTTGATTAAGCTTGTTTATTTCAATATAGGAGTGAGAGAGAAAAGCTAAATTTATATAATGTGCAAACATGAGAGGGAGTGTCATACTGTGAGAGAGTTGGGTGAAACACATGAGGGAGTGTGTGCAAGTTTATTCCCATCATATATTTTGTTTTTATATGAGTGATGATTCAAGGTTGAATCCTTTTAAGGAGAGGCAAAATGATGAGATCCCTTGAGGGCTTCTAAGGGTCCATTAAGCATCCAAAAGGGCCTATGACATGCTTAAGAGCTAAATGGATGGAAAAGGCACTTAAAGGGCTGTTTAAAGAAATTTGGGCTAAAGAAGATCATTCAAGCTTAAAGGGTAGCAAAGCACATCTTAATGTGGGCCAAGGCTTTATTAATTTCATTAGAGTACTTAATGGGCCAAGGTTACAATTAAATGCACTCATAAATAGGAGTTTGTTATAAAATAAGAGTTTACAATAAAATAAGAGTGTTCTTATATTTTAGGAGTTCATTATTGTCTTTAATTTTAGGATTTTTATTATTGTTAATTCAGCCTACAAATATGCTTAGTTCATTGTTAAAAAGAGTAAAAAATTAGTGAAAATAAAAATGAGATTTTCTTATTCAATTCTTTAAAAAACCTAAAGAACTTATTAAGAACTAACTTTTCTTATGACATTTAACCCAACTTATCACTTTCAAATCCCTTCTTCATTGGAGGGTGCCATCCATATCCTTCTTCATAGCTTAGGTTATGTTCCTTGAATATTGGATATAGGACTTGCATAACTAAAACTTGATTTAGCTTTCTTAAGGTCTTGTTTGATTTCTTATGTGTGTTGGATCCCTAAACCACATCTTTTGAGATTCACATTATAGTGTCATTATTCAAGAACTAAAACACTCAATACATTAAGAAAGGTAATCTAGACCAATCACACCTTTTTTTTTATATATAGAATTTAAGGATGTATAGTGCCAAATATGAACAAACAAGCTTGCTACAATGGATATAATGTTTAATGTTGGCATAAAAAGTTAATTGTGAGATCATTTTGTGGAAATAAGGCCTTGTAACAAAAAGAGTAGCCTTATCAAAAATTGAAGAGGTGATCTCTTTGTTTAAGAATTAAACCATTCCTTATAAGGAAAACTAATCAAGATCAATGACTTATTTACTTGATGGAATTTAATGGATTTAGAGTACCAAAAGTGTGCAAACATGCTTGTTCCAATAAATATAATGTTTTATGTAGATACAAAAGTTAATTTCACCATCATTCTATGTAAATGAGTCCTTGTAATGAAGGAAAGAGCCTTGTTAACTTGAAATGAAGAGAATGTCTTATTTAGGTATTCAAACACTCAATACGTATAAGAAAAAGTAATCTAGACCAATCACACCTTTTTTATGATATTCATTGGATTTAGAGACCAAAGATATACAAATGAGCTTGTTGCAAGTAATATAATGTTTACTATTGACATAAAAGTTAATTATGTGATCATTTTGTGTGAATGAGTGTTTACAATGAAAAGAGAAGCCTTATTATCGAAAAATAAAGTAACAGTCTCTTTGTTTGATAATTATACCATTCAATACTTGTAAGGAAAGCTTAATCAAGATCAATGACTTATTTACTAGATGGAATTCAATGAGTTTGGAGTACCAAAGATGTAGAAATGAGCCTCTTGTAATGAATGCATTGTTTATTATTGTCGTAATAGTTAATTATAAGATCATTTTATGTGAATGAGTCATTGAAATGAAAGGAGAATTCTATTTATCAAAAAATGATGAAATAATCTCTTTGTTCAAGAATTAAACCATTCAATACTTATAAGGAAAGTTAATCAAGTTCATTAACTCATTTGCTTCATGGAATCAATGTGTTCAAAGTACCAAAGGTGTAAATCCCATTTAATTAGGTGAAAGGAAGATAAAGGCTTTGTTTCCTTATTTCTTTCCAGTTCCTATAAGGATTTGAATTGAATAAATTTTTTCTTTTTTTTGGTATTTTGCAATTTAATCTTGTTAAGTTCTTCTAATCCATAACCTCAAATTCTTTACACTTTCCTAAATTTCTTTGATTCTAATTTGTTGGAATTAGTTGGTTATAAAGTGACTTTGATTGAGTTTGTTTATTTCAACAAAGGTGTGAGAAAGAAAAGCTAAATTTATATAGTGTACAAACATGAGAGTGAGTGTCATACTGTAAAAGAGTGGAGTAACACACATGAGGAAGTGTCTGCAAGTTTATTCCTTACATATATTTTATTTATATAGATGATGATTTAAGGTTAAATCCTTTTAAGGAAAGGCAAAGTGATGAGATCCATAAAGGATTTAATGCATATAGGGCTTCTAAAGATCCATTGAGCATTCAAGAAGGGCTAATAACATGTTTAAGACCTAAAAGGATGAAAGAGGCACTTAGTGGGCTAATTGAAGAAATTTGGGGCAAAGAAGCTAATTTAAGTTTGAATGGCAATAAAACATATCTCAATGTAGGCCAAGTTTTTATTTATTGTTTAAGTATGCTAAATGGGTCTATGTCAAATGATTGTAAAAATTTCTACAACAACACCAAAAAAGATTGGAGTAAATTTGTTGTTAGCTTATTTAGGAAGTTTATAATTATCTCTAGGGTTATGATTGTTAATTTACAACAACTACTAAAACAATTAGGAGTAGATTTGTTATTAGCTTATTAAAGAAGTTTTTCATTATCTAAAGGGTTAGGATTGTTAATTTAGCTTAAAAATGAGTTTGATTTCATTGTTAAAAACAAGTTAAACATTAGTGAAACTAAAAATAAGAATTTTCTCATTCAATTCTTTCAAGAATTAAAGAACTTATCAAGAATTAACTCTTATGTGGTGTTTAACCTAACTTATCACTACAAAATCCCTTGTTTTTGGAGGCACGACATGCATATCCTTCTTTACACCTTAGGTTTATGTTCATCAAACATTTGGTCTAGGTCTTGCATAATTGAAATCTAATTTTGCTTTCTTAGGTTCTTATTTGAATTCCTTGTAGATGTTGGGTCCTAAAGCCATGTCTTTTAGGGTTTACATTAGATGGTCTCATTAATTTGAAATTAAAGTAGTCAAAACATATAATAAAAGGTAATCTAGACTCATCTTATCATATTTTGATGGAATTCAATGGATTCAAAGTACCAAAGATGTACAAACAAGCTTGTTGCAATAAATATAATGTTTGATATTGATACAAAAGTTAATTGTGAGATCATTATATGTAAATGAGTCTTATAATGGATAGAGAAGACTAGTTATCATAAAATGAAGAGATAGTCTCATTGTTTGGCAATTAAATTGTTCAGTACCTATAAGGAAAGCTAATCAAGAACAACGACTGATTTGTTTGATGGAATTTGATGGTTTTAGAGTACCAAAGGTGTACAAACATGCTTGTTCCCATGAATTTAATGTTTCTCCATCATTTTGTTCAAATGAGTCAATGCAATGAAAAGAGAAGTCTTGTTTACAATGAAAAGAGATAGTCTCATTGTTTGGGAACCAAACCATTCAATATAAGGAAAGCTAATAAAGATCAATAACTCATTTCCTTGATGGAATTTAATGGATATGAAGTACTAAAGGTATACAAAAGTGCTTATTCCAATGAATAGAATGCTTTTTGTAGACATAAAAGTTAATTTCACATCATTTTGTGTAAATGAGTCCTTACAATGAAGGAAGGAGACTCGTTAGTTAGAAACGAGGGGATGGTCACCTTATTTAGGAATTGAAACACTTAATATGAGTAGGAAAAGGTAATATAGACCAATCGCACCTTTTTTGATGGAATTTAATGGATTTAGAAAATCAAAGATGTAGAAATGAGCTTGTTGCAATGAATATAATGTTTGGTGTTGATACAAAAGTTAATTACAAGATCATTTTGTGTGAATGAGTCCTTGCAACAAAATTAGAAGTCCTATTATCAAAAAATGAAGAGACATTCTCATTATTCAAAAATTAAACCATCCAATACCTATAAAGAATGCTAATAAGGTTCAATGCCTCATTTATTTTATGGAATTCAATAGATTTAGAGTACCAATGATGTACAAACATGCTTGTTTTATTGAATATACTCCTTTATGTAGATGCAAATATTAATTTCATTGTCATTTTGTGTAAATGAGTCTTTTCAATGAAGCAAGAGCCTTATTAGAAAGAAATGAAGAGATGTTATCATGATTCAAAAGTTAAAACACTTGATACACATAGGTAAAGGTAATATAGACCAATCACACATTTTTTTTGATGAAATTTAATGAATTTAGAGTACCACAAATGTATGTACGAGCTTGTTGTGATAAATATAATGTTTTTTGTTGATATAAAGTTAATTACAAGATCATTTTGTATGGATAAGTCCTTTTAATGAAATGAGAAGTCTTGTTATAAAAAAATTAAAGATATAGTCTCATTGTGTGGGAATTAAAACATTTAATACTTATAAGGAAAGCTAATGAAGATCGATGACTCATTTACTTGATGGAATTTAAAAATTTATAGTATCAAAGATGTACAAACAAGATTGTTGCAAAGAAGATAATGTTTGCTATTAACCAAAAAGTTAATTACAATATTATTTTATGTGAATGAGTCTTTGCAATTGAAAGTGAAGTCTTGTTATCAAAAAATAAAGAGACCATCTCATTCAATACTTATAAGGCAAGCAAATCAAGATCAATGAGTCATTTGCTTAATGGAATTTAATGGATTTAGAGTACTATTTAGGAATAGAGACACTCAATACAGGTAATCTAGACCAATCACACATGTTTTAGATGAAATTCAATGGATTTAGAGCACTAAAGATGTTGAGATAAGCTTCTTGCAATAAATACATTGTTTATTGTTGAGACAAAAGTTAATTTTGAGATCTTTTTGTGTGAATGAGTCCTTGCAATGAAAAAGGAGTCTTGTTATCAAAAAGTGAAAAAATGGTCTCATTATTCAAAAATTAAATCATTTAATGCCTATAAAGAAAGCTAATAAAAATCAATGACTCATTTACTTGATGGATTTCAATAGATTTATAATACCAAAGATGTACAAATGTTACAATGAATATAATGTTTGCTATTGACACAAAAGTTAACTATGAGTTTATTTTTATGTGAATGAGTCCTTCAATCAAAAAGAGAAGTCTTATTATCAAAAAATGGAAAGATGAATGACTCCTTTTCTTAATGGAATTCCATCAAAAAAAGATGTGATTGGTCTACATTAGGTTTTCTTATACGTATTATGTGTTTCAATTCTTGAATCATGAGAGTAGCTCTTCATTTCTAGCTAACAATATTGCTTCCTTCGTTGCAAGGACTCATTTACATAGAAGGATGGTGAAATTGGCTTTTATGTCTGCACAAAACATTATATTCATTGGAGCAGGCACGTTTGCACACCTTTTGCAAACACTTTAAATCCATTGAATTCCATTAAGTCAATGAATCATTACTCTTGATTAGCTTTTCTTATAGGCATTGAATGGTTTTATTTCCCAATAATGAGATCATTTCTTCATTTTTGATAACATGACTTTGCTTTTATTGTAAGGATTCATTCTTGCAAAATGATCTTGTAATTAACATTTGTATCAACAATAAAGATTATATTCTTTGCAATAAGCTTGTTTATACATATTTGGTACTTTAAATCCATTGAATTCCTTCAAACAAAGCTTTGATTAATCTTGATTAGTATTTTTTATACCTATTAATTGTTTTAATTGCTAAATATTGAGACCTTCTCTTCATTTCTGGCTAATAAGACTCCTTATTTTGTTATAAGGACTCATTGGAACAAACATGATTGTACACCTTTGGTACTCTGAATTTGGGTTCCTTTTCATCTTGGAAGCCAAATTGGAGATAAAAGGGAGGAAAGGCTTATTACAAGCCCAAGGCCAAATCTTACAACAGTAAGGAAGTGAGTCCTAACAAGGAGAGAGGTATTTCTAATTCCTAACCTAGTAACAATAGAGATGTTAAATGTTTAAGTATCTAGTAAGAAGACATATTATGTCTCAATGTTAAATAAGTGTACCATGGAGTTACGATGTAATGGTGATATTGAGATAAAAAGTGAGCTTGATGATGATTCCATGCCACCATTGGAGGATATAGTGATGGAAAGCACTACTTAGATGAGAGAAATGTGTTCATGGCTAGATAAGCATTAGGTGCACAAGCCAAGGAAGACAATGAATTGTAAAGAGAAATATCTTCCATACATAGTGGCATATCAAAGCTAAGGTATGTAACATGATCAATGATGAGGTTTGTTGTATAAATGGGGCTACTCTGGTTAAAAGCTTAATTTACTTACCATGAAGCACCCAAGGCTATATATGCTTCAATGGTTGAATGAATGTGGGGAGGTTAAGGTAAATAAGTAGGTATTAGTATCATTTACTATTAGGAAATTTACTGATGAGGTCTTGTTTGATGTTGTATCCATGCATGCCAAGCATATTTTGTTGGGAAGACAATTGCAATATGATCGACATGTAATGTATAATGGGTTTAAAAATAGGTACTATTTTGTAATAAATGATAACACATTGCCAAGTATAAGATGATCAATTAAGGAATAAAAAAAAGAGTAAGAGGGAAAAAAAATTAAGACTAAGAGGAGAAAAGAGGAAAAGAATGGAGAGAAAGAAGATAAGACTAAGAGAAAAGAAGAAAGAGGGTAAGAGAGAAAAATTGAGAATTTGTACGCAAAAGAGAGCGATGTTAAAAGAGGTTTCTATTCAAAATAGCCTATAATTGTATTTTTATACAAAGTGGCTTATTTTAGTACTAATGAGCTTAGCCCTTCTTTACCTAGTGTTGTCATTTCTCATTTGTAGGAATTTGATGATGTTTTCCCAACAACCAAGAGGGTTACCACCTTTGAGGGGAATAGAACATTAGATTGAATTTATCCATGGTGTGATAATTTTAAACTAATCAACCTATAAAAGTAATTTTAAGGAGACAAAGGAGCTTCAAAGGCAAGTTAATGAGCTTATGGCAAAAGCATATGTGAGGAAGAGCATGAGTCCATGTGTAGTTTCAGTATTGCTTGAGACTAAGAAGGATGGGACTTGGAGGATGTGCACTAATTATTGAGCAATTAGCAAAATCACTATAATGTGTCACCATCCTATACATAGATTGGATAACATGTTATGTAAATTGCATGGTTTATGTGTATTTTCCAAAATTGATTTGAAAAGTAGATATTAATAAATTAGGATTAGAAAGGGAGACGAGTGGAAAACAACTTTCAAAACCAAGTATGGTTTGTATGAATGGCTTGTCTTGCCATTTGGTCTCACTAATGCATTGAGCACTTTTATGAGATTGATGAATCATGTTTTACATGCATTCATTGGTAATTTTGTGGTTGTGCATTTTGATGATATTTTTGGTCTATAGCAAAAACATAGATGAGCATCTTAATCATTTATGTTCTATTCTAAGTGTTTTATGTTGTGAGAAATTGTAAGCTAACCTTAAGAATTGCTCTTTTTGCACTATTTAGATCCTATTTCTTGGCTCTGTCATGAGTGCTAGGGGTATTGAGATTGACAAGGAAAAGTTTAGGGCAATTCATGCTAGTTTCTATAGACACTTTGTTAAGGCCTTTATCACCATTGCTTCACCATTAAATGAGATTGTTAAAAAGAATATGGGATTTAAGTAGAGTAGTGATTAAGACAAGGCTTTTAATTTAATCAAGGAAAAATTTAGTTTTTCACCCTTACTTGTTTTACCTAACTTTTTTAAAACTTTTTAGATTATGTGTGATGCTTTAGGTATTGGCATTGGAGGTATTTCAATGCAAAAATTTGACCAATTGCCTACTTTAATGAAAAGCTAAGTGGAACAGCCCCTAGTTATCCCACTTATGATAAGGAGATGCATGCATTGGTATAAGCCTTATAAATATGGGAGCACTAACTTTGGCCTAATGAGTATGTCATCCATACTAACCATGAATCCTTGAAGCACTTGAATGAAAGAAATAAGTTGAAGAGACATGCCAAATGGGTCAAATTCATTGAAACCTTTCCCTACATCATCAACTATAAACAAAGTAAGGGGAATATGGTAATTGATGCATCATCTTGCTAGTATGCCCTTATCTCTATACTTAGTGCAAAATTGTTAGGATTTGAATATGTTAAAGATTTATATGTGAAAGATCCTAACTTTGCTAATGTGTAGAGGACCTATAAGAAGTTAGCCTTTGGGAAATTTTATGGGCATGAGGATTTCTTATTTAGGGAAAATTGATTGTGTGTGCCTATGAGTTCCTTGAGGGAGTTGGTTATGAGAGAAGCACATGGGAGATGGTCTAGTGCATCATTATAGAGTTAGAAAAACTCTAAATGTCTTAGTTAAACATTTCTTTTGGCCACACATGAAACAAGTTGTTGATAAGGTGTGTAAGAAGTGCATTATGTGCCAATAGGCCAAATCTAGAGTTTTACACTATGGCTTTTACACTCCTTTATCCATACCTAACCAACCTTGGGTTGATTTATCTATAGACTTTGTGCTAAAGCTGCCATGATCAAAATGGGGTAGGATTCTATATTTTTTGTTATTAACAGGTTTTTAAAGATGGCAAACTTCATCCAATGCCATAAATTTGTTGATGCAAATAATGTAGTTAAATTGTTCTTTAAAGAGGTACATTTGCATGACATGCCTCAGAGCATTATTTCAAACCAAGAAACAAAGTTCTTGAGCTACTTTTGGAAGATGTTATAGGTAAGGTAGGTACAAAGTTGTTGTTCTCAACTACTTGCCATCCAACAACCATTATATTCACTCCAACAAGCTTGTTTCCACATCTTTGGTACTATAAACCCATTAAATTTCATTAAAAAAATGGTATAAGTGGTCTTGATTAGCTTTTCTTTTATTTCTAACTAACAACTCTCCTTCCTTTGTTACAATGACTCATTTACATAAAATGATGAAGAAATTAAAATTTTTGTTTGCATAAAACATTGTATTCATTGGAAGAAGCACATTTATACACCTTTAGTGCTCTAAATCCATTGAATTCTATTAAACAAAGGAGTCATTGATCTTGATTAGCTTTCATTATTGATATTGAATTGTTTAATTCCTAGATAATGTGATCATCTCTTCATCTCTTCATTTTTTTATAACAAGCACATTTATATTCATTGTGGCAAACTGGGCTCTCATAAGTTTTTAGGTTTTTGGGTTTTGAGGCTTCAATATTGGGCATGCTTAAGGATGATTACTCAGAAGAGTCATCAGTGGCTTGCTTTCATAGGATTGGAACGTTTTGGGAACTTGAAGGGTTTGAGCTTTGGCTTTTTAAGCTAGAATAATGCCCTTGACAGTCATTCCAATGCTTAGATGTGAAACAAACAAGTTGTTCATGTTGATCCTTGACTTGTTTCAAAATCCCTCTATATCCATGTTTAGATACATTAATCTCAACTATTTTAGGTAGGCTGAGATTACATATTAGATGACAGGGTAACTCTTTGACCTAACATTTAATCTCTTTCACTATGGCTATGTGGGAATCAGACCATGATTGAGATGAGGCTTGGTTTTGGGTTGGTCAAATCTTTTTAGAACATCCTTAAGATTATAAGGAGCTTGGATGGACCAAAGTAATGGGTTTGGATTTGAAGTTGATGGACTTTCAAGGAGCTTTTCTATAAATTAGGCTTTAGCTTGATTATTTTGTAATGTATCAAGTATCTCAAGGATTTACTCTTGAGCACACATTAGGATGCTTACCTCTTTCTCTTTTAACCCTATTTCAGAAGAGGCTTTGAGTTCATTAACTTGAAGACCGGCTTTATTCATAGAAAGATAGTTCAAGAGTACTACTTATAAGGTTTCAACCAATAATGCCTATAGTTAGGCTTAAATAGTATCCAACTATTTAAGGACTTGGAGTTTTTTTTGGTGAAGTTTATAGTATCTAGACATGCAACTAGTCTTATCATAGTTATAACAAACATATCTCGATGTTTGGGCTTTTGTTTGTTTAGGCTTATTAAATTTAGGCCTAAAAGTCATTTTTGGGCTTAGAAGATTATTGGTGTTTGTTGGGCTTAGATTTTGAGAAAAAGGAATTTTTTGGTTTGGTATTGGGCCTATGCTTTCTTTTGGCCTTTTCTTTGTGATAGTGGTTATCATCAAATTGGGCATAAGAGGATCCTACCTCCTTTTGAATCTGCTTTTATTCTTGCATAATTTGTTTTTGGAGCTTTAGATCTACACAGATTTGTAGTTCTTCTTTCTAAACAAAGCTTATCAATTCACCATAGGCAACTAAGTAGCCTTGATAATCTAGCCAAAAACTTTTCTTTCTAGAAAACTTGATTTGCATCGTCTTATTGCATGACACATGTTAAAAACATATTTATACCAACAAAAAATGTGTAAATATTACCATTTGAGATTGGATTAGAGTTCAATGTTCTTATCCTTTAGGTGAGATGGATCACCAATAAAGTGCTTTGTTATGGTAGAGATAAGACTTGCCACAACATTGGTTATTATTAAGGAGAGGTTCACCATAAACATCTCTCTTGATAGCTTGGAAAATGCTATTGTGGTTAGCTAGAGTGAGTATGTGATCCAACTAGCCTTTGAGCTATCATAAGAATCCTATAACGAGGATCTTAGTAATGGCATGGTTAGAGGTATGACTATGGGTCCTATATGCTTTGGACACCATAGTCATTTGTTGAAGGAGATTTAAAATCTAATGTTTAGAATATCCAACAATGTTTCACTCATAAATTGAATTGAAACTGTATTCTATTTGAAGAAAAGTGAACTTTTCTTCAAAAGTAAGGTTAAGAGCCAAGGGCTTGGGATAGTACATCTTTGAAGATGTTCTTAGTTGTTCCACTTTGAGATGTTGTACCTTTAGTGATTTTGTGACTGTCACAGAAGCTTGAGATGAGCCATCATCAAATGTAGTCAAATTTTATACCTCTTTGCTTGTTGATGCTTCGAGTTTAGATTCCTTTAAAGCATGTAATCTAAGCATCAAAGCTTCATGAAATTCTTTCAATGATGCATTTGAAATTTGAAAGGGTTTAAAATAGGTTTTTAAAAATTTTGTAATAGAGGCAGAAAATTCTGAAATTTCTTTTGAAATTAAAAAACTTGATACATTGGCATCCCACCTTTGAGAGTTGGTTGCCAATTGTTTGTAAAATTTTATTTGTATAATTATTTTGTTAAATAAGGTTTTGTATATCTTTTGTTCAAAAATTGTCATGCTCTCTACATACTTTTAATGGTGACATAAAAATAGAAGAGCCTTTGCACTTGAATTAAATTTCAGATGATGGAGGATGAACATACTTTATTTTTAAGCCATTCATTAACTTGCATTATGGTGATTAGATTTGAGCTTATAATTTGTCTTCCTCTATGAAAGATGACCACAAGTACTCTAACTCATTAAGCACTCCAATCAAATTAATAAGGCCTTGGATTACATTAAGATATGTTTTTCCAACCTTCAAGCTTGAATTAGCTTTTTTTTTTTTGGAACAAATTTCATCAATTAACTTACTAACTACTTCTTTCATCCTTTTAGCTCTTAATCATCTTATTGGCCCTTTTAAAATGCTCCATGGATCCTTAAAAGCCCTCCATGCATTAACTTCTCCATAGATCTCATCATTTCCCCTCTCCTAAAAAGATTCATCCTCAAATCATTACTTGCATCAAAAGGAGAAAGATTATAAACATTAAATGTTGCACTCACATTATACTCATTGAAAGGTCCAACTTGTAGGCATTGTCATTTATTCATGCCACCACTTGAAATGGACCATCTCCTTTAAGCTAGAACTTTGAATGCCTCTAAGCCAAGAACCTCTCCTTGTGCATATGCACCCAAATTCAATCACTAGGTTTAAATACCACCTTCTTTCTCCCTTTGTTGGCATGGAATGCTTATATGTTCATTTTGCAATTTGATACCACAACTTCTTATGCAACTTCTTCACCATTTTGGCCTTGTATTCACCATCTAGGCTAACATATCACCAACAAGTAAAAGCATCAAATCTAAAGGAGTCAAAGGATTTATACCATACACAATTTCAAATGGAGAGTAAGTAGTAGTATAATGAACATTCCTATTATATGCAAACTCTACATGTAGCAAACAATCTTCCCATGTTTTAAAATTTTTTAAGGAAGGCATCATATTGAATGCCTTAGTTTTAACATCTAAGCATGGAGCATGCATGAGATTAGGATCTAAGAGAAAGAGTAAAGTTGGGGTAACAAGACAAACAAATAGGTCAATCACTTGAACTATATTCTATTACTCCTAATAAGGAGTCATGAAACCTATTATGTCTTTAGTCTCTAACATAAATTATGATAGAGTTATTTAAGCCTAATCATATGGCCAACTTCAAGGCTACTTAAATCATGCCAGTAAGGAGAAATTTATATTTCCTCTAATGTGAACTAAAAAGTTCTTAGGATAGCAAGAAAAAAAAAATCATTATAACCTTGAGATAAGGGTAAAGCTTCTTCAATTGTTTTATTAACATAATTAGATTTAGATTAAAAAAAGAAATACCACTCAATATATATATGTGACAATAAAGATGATGGTAATTTCAAATTTTAAAGACAAATATCATTTATATTTTCATTAATAATAATTTCTTTATTTTTACTATTATAGTACCAACTTCAGTCAAATATATCCATATGTGTCATAGAATCGCTGTTAGTGGTTTACACCAAAAGAACTCAACGCCTAGCCACAACTTGCATGAGCTAAAAATGAAACACAGCTTAGGTTTCAACTCAACTTATAATAGATACTTCACTAGGTTTAGTTTTAATACCCTAAATCCATATTAAGAAGGACTAATACCTTTAAAATGCTTTTTAAAAACAACAAAAGTATTAAACATTATTGATTAAAGTAAGCTTGTTATTAAATATGATCTATCATACATCATTATTTGAAATGATGGGATATATTTAGAAATTCCTCTCCTAATAATTAAAATTCTATCAAAAGATTTCATATTAGGAAATCATTTCTTCCACATGTTATACCCAATAAAGAAAATAGATGATGATACATAAATGTAGAGATAACAAAAAGCTTATTAGTTTTCAATTTACTTCCATTCTTCAATATAGAGAAATTGATTTGATTTAGAAAAAGATTAAGAGGAATGAAAGATTCATTAGTTCTCTAACTAATGAAATTACTTATAAGCATTTACAAAAAAAAAAAACCTAAAACTCCTTTTAATCTAAAGAATATAAAAGGAATACATAAAGAAATATAATCAAAAAAATGAAAAGGTGGTTTCATTGTTTAAGAATTAAGCCATTCAATATCTTTAAGGGAAAGCTAATCAAGATCAAAGACTCATTTACTTGATGGAACTCAATAGGTTCCAAGTACCAAAGGTGTGCAAACATGCTCATTCCAATGGATATAATGTTTGATGCAGACACAAAAGTTAATTTTACCTTCATTTTGTGTAAATGAGTCATTGTAATGAAAAGAGAAGTCTTGTTATCAAAAAATAGAGTCTCATTATTTAGGAATTAAATCATTCAATATCTATAAGGAAAGCTAACAAAGATCAACGATAACTTGATGGAATTTAATGGATTTAGTATATCAAAGATGTACAAATGAGCTTGTAGCTATGAATATAATGTTTGCTATTGACACAATAGATAATTATGAGATCATTTTGTGTGAATGAGTCCTTAAAACAAAAAGAGAAGTCTTGTTATCAAAAAATGATGAGATGGTCTCATTGTTCAAACATTAAACCATTAAATACCTATAGGAAAAGCTAAAGATCAATTAATAATTTGATTAATGGAATTCTATGGGTTTAAAGTACCAAAGGTGTGCAAACATGCTTAATCACATGGATATAATATTTTGTGTAGATACAAAAGTTAATTTTACCATTATTTTATGCAAATGAGTCCTTGCAATGAAGGGAGAAGCCTTATTAGCCAAAAATGAAAAGAAAGCCTCATTATTCAAGAATTGAAGCATTCAATATATATAAGAAATGGTAATCTAAACCAATCATACCTTTCTTTGATGTAAATAAATGGATTTAGAACACCAAAGATGTATAAACAAGCCTATTGCAATGAATATAATGATTATTATTGACACAAAAGTTAATTGCAAGATCATTTTGGGTGAATGAGCCCATGAAACTAAAGAGAAGTCTTGTTATTAAAAAAAATGAAAAAAAATTATCATTGTTTGGGAATAAAATCATCAAATACTTATGAAGAAAGCTAATCAAGATCAATGACTCTTTTACTTGATTGAATTTAATGCCTTTAGAATACCAAAGGTATACATATGTGCTTGTTCTAATGAATAAAATATTTTGTTTAGATATAAAAGTTAATTTTACCATCCTTTGACCAAGCCATTATAGAGATCCATGATGCAGGATTCTCAAGATAGCTCAAAGGCTGGTGGGATCACATACTAACTCCAGCTGACCACAATAGCATTTTCCAAGCCATTAAAAGAGATGTTCATGGTGAACCTCTCTTTGATAATAACTAACAAACAATCCCCAATGCTGTGGCAAGTCTTATGTTTGCCATAACAAAACACTTTATTGGTGATCCATCTCACTTAAAGGATAAAAATGCTAAACTCTTATCCAATCTTAAATGCAAATATCTACACAATTTCTGTTGGCACAAAGATACATTTCTAATGCATGTCATGCAGTGAGACAATACAAATCATGTCTTTTGGAAAGAAAAGTCTTTGATAAGATTATTAAGGCTAATCAATAATAAGGTAAGATCTAAATAGCAAGCTTAGTATAATGTTCAAATTCCTTATCATCAATTGGCTTATAGTGAACTGATAAGTTTTGTCTAGAAAGAAGGACTATAGATTTGTGTAAATCTAAAGCTCCAGAAAGAGATCAAGTAGGAACAAAAGTAAACTTTAAAGAAATTAGGATCCTTTTGTACCTAATTTGATTATAACCTCTATCAGAAAGAAAAGACCAAAAGAAAGAATAGACCCATTACCAAATTAAAAAATGCCTTTTACTCAAAATCTAAGCCCAACCAACACCAACAATCTTTTAAGCCTAATACAACTTTTAGGCCCAAACCTAATAAGCCTAAACAAACAAAAGCCTAGACATCCTTATATGTCTGTTATAACTATGGTAAGCTTGGTCACATGTCTAGATATTGTAAAGTTCACAAAAAAAACTCCAAGCCCTTGAACTACCTGACACTACTGAAGGCCAACTATAGGCATTGTTGGTTGAAACCTCAAAAGCTAGTGCTATTGAACTATCTTTTGAGGATAAAGTTGGTCTCCAAGTTGATGAACTTGAAGCCTTTTGTGAAATAGGGTTAAAAAAGAAAGGTAAGTGTCCTAACATGTGATCAAGAGAAAATCCTTGAGATACTTAAAACATTAGGAAATGATCAAGCTAAAGCCCAATTTCTACAAAAGCTCCTTGAAAGCCCATCAACTTCAAATCCAAACCCATTATGTTAGTCCATCCAAGCTCCTTATAATCTTAAAGATGTTCAAAAAGGTTTGACCAACCCCAAACCAAGCTTGTCACTCTAACAGACCTTAAACATGAAATAAACAAAATCAAGCAAGTGATCCAAGATCTTAAGGCCCAATAAACACAAAACCATCAAGTGCTAGTATGCTTATTAGACCTAGTAAACCCTCGAAATACAGAGGTTATGGATTAGTTAGAATCTTTTAAAGCCCAATAAAATGAGAAGCTGTGTTAGAATGAAATGATGAGTCGATCTCATTATTAAGTAATTAAACCACTCAATACCTATAAGAAAAGCTTACTAAGATCAATGACTCTTTTATTTGATGTAATTCAATGGATTTAGATTGTGAAGGGCTTACAAACATGTTTATTGTGACAAATTTAATGTTTGGTGTTGACAAAAAAATTAATAGGTCATTTTGTGTGAATGAATCCTTGCTAAGAATAGAGGAGCCTCATTAGTAGAAAATGGGCCACTTAGTACATGTAAGAAAAGCAAATCAAGATAAAAAGAAAAAAAAAATTCTTGTTACAATGAATATAATGTTAGTGTGGATGTAAAAGTTAATTTCAAGATCACTTTGTGTGAATCGGTTCTTATAATGGAATGAGAAGCAATTTTAGCAATACATGAAGTGATATTCTCACCTTTCATGTGATGAACCATTCCAACCATGTGAGAAAACCTAATCATGATCAATTACACCTATGTTTGATGAACTTTAATGGATTTAGACTACTAAATTTGTATTGATGTGCTTGGCGCAAGGAATCTAATGTTTAGCATACATATAAAAATTCATTTTATAATGATTTTGTGTGAATAACTCCTTAGAATGAAAGAAGTTGTTTTCATTGCAAGAAATGAAGTGATAATCTAATCTTTCATGCAATAAACCATTCTAACCATGTATAAAAGTCTAATCAAGATTAAGGACCTTTATGTTTGCCGGATTTCAATTGATGTATTTAGACTACCAAAATTGTACCTTTGACCTGAGCAAGGAATCTAATGTTTGGTGTCGATACAAAATTTAATTTCATGATCATTTTGTTTAAAAGAGTCTTTGCAATGAAAAGAGAAGCCATATTAGCATGAAATGAAGTAGGGTCTTATCCTTTAGGAATTCAACCATTTGATTCCTAGAAGAATAGCTTATCAAGATCATTGACTCATGATCATTTTTTCTAAATGAGTCCTTCCAATGAAAGAGGAAGGCATATTAGCATGAAATCATACCCTTCAAGATTGAACCATTCAATCCTTGAAAGAATAACTAATCAAGATCAATGAATCCTTTGTGTGATAGACTTGAATGGATAGATTGCCAAAGGTGTATTCATGTGCATATGACAAAGAATCTAATGCTTGGTGCAGACAAAATGATTCATTTCATGATCATTTGTCTTGATGAGTCCTGGCAACAAAAGGACAAGACTTGTTAGTAAGAAATGAAGTGGTCTCATCTTTTACATGATTAGCCATTCAAACCATATTTAAAAAGTTAACCAAGATCATTAACTCCTTTGGTGTATGGAATTCATTCAATTAAGTCTACCAAACGTGTATTGATATGGTTGTCACATTGAATCTAATAAAAGAGAGTTAATTTCATGTTCATTTTATATGGATGAGCCTTGTAACAAAAAGAGAAGCATTGCTAGTAAAGAATGAAGAGACAGTATAATCTTTCAAATAATGAATCATTCAAACCATGTTAGAAAACATAATCATGATCAATAACTTTTAGGTAATGAAACATTCAAACCATGTAAAAAAATGTGTGATTGATCGAGATTATCTTGTCTTATCAATAATGAGTGTTTCAATTACTAAATAATGGAATCATCTCTCCATTTCTAACTAACAAGGCTCCTTCCCTCAATGCAAAGACTCATTTATACAAAATGTTGGTTACATTAATTTTTGTGTCTACACAAAACATTATATTCATTGAAACAAACACATTTGCTAACCTTTGATACTTTAAACCTATTGAATTCCAATGCACACCTTAGGTTCTCTGAACCCATTGAATTTTTGAACAATGAGACCACCTGTTCATTTTTTATAAGAAGGTTTCTCTTTTCGTTGCAAGGACTCATTTGCACAAAATCATCTCATAATTTACTTTTTGTCAACTATAAGCATTATATTTTTTGTAACAAACTCATTTATACATCTTTGATACTCTAAATCCATTAAATTTCATTAAAAAAAAAAAGGTGTGGTTGGCCTAGATGACCTTTATGTACATATTAAGTGCCTTAATTGGTGAATAATGAGACATTCTCTTTATTTCTAATCAAGAGGGTTTCTTCCTTTGTTGCAAGGACTCATATGCACAAAATTATGGTGAAATTAACTTTTTTACCTACACAAAACATTATGTTTATTGGAACAAGTTCATTTTCACACCTTTAGGACACTAAAACCATTGAATTCCATCAAGTAAATGAGCCATTGATCTAGATTAGCTTCCCTTAACAATGAGACTGTCTCTCTATTTTTTTATAACGAGACTTCTCTTTTTGTTGCATGGACTCTTGCACACAAAAATGATGTTACAATTAACTTTTGTGTCATCAAACATTATATTCATTGTCACAAGCTTGTTTGCACCTCTTTGGTACTCTAAATTGATTTAAGTTCCATAAAAAAAAAGTGTGATTTGTCTAGATTGTATTTTCTTATATGTATTGAGTGTTTCAATTGTTGAATAATGAGACTGTCTCTTCATTTTTAATTAAAAGGACTCCTTCCTTCATTTTAAGTATGCATTTGCATAAAATGATGGTGAAATTAACTTTTGTGTCCACACAAATTATTATATTTAATGGAACAAGCACGATTGGACACCTTAAGTACTCTAAACTCATTGAATTCCATCAAATAAATGAATCATTGATCTTGATTAACTTTCCTTAAAGATATTGAATAGATTCATTGCAAGGACTCATTCACATAAAGTGATCTTATAATTAGCAATAAATATTATATTTATTGCATCAAACTTATATGTACATCTTTGGTACTCTAAATCCATTGAATTCCATATAAAAAAGGTGTAATTGGTCTAGATAACCTTTTCATATATCTATTAAGTGTTTCAATTACTGAATAATGAGATTGTCTCTTCATTTCAAACAAATAAGGCTCCTTCTTTCATTACTAATGAGATCCATGGAGGAGCTGATGCATGGAGGACTTCTAATGATCCCTTAAGCATTCAAGAAGGGCCAAGGATATGTCAAGAGCTAAAAAGATGAAAGAAGTATTTAATGGTTTATTGAAGAAATTTGGGTCAAAGAAGCTAATTTGAGCGTGAAGGGCAACAAAACATATCATAATGAGGCTTAAGACTTTATTAATTGAATATGTTGAATGGCCCAATGTTAAGTGATTGTAAGGATTTTTGTAACAACCTTAAATTAATTAAGAGTAGATTTGTTGTTAGCTTATTTGGGAATTGAGAATTTTTCTCCTTTGGTTCTTTCACGAACTAGAGAAGTTATTGAGAACTAAATCTTCTTGTGACATTTAACTTAACTTATCACTCCCAAATTTATTCTTTTCTCAAGTCTAATGTCCATATCCATCTTTATACCTCAAGTTCATTTTCCTTGAACATTAGGTCTAGGTCTTACATGATTGAAATTTAATTTTGATTCCTCATGCACGTTGGGTCCCTAAGCCACATCTTTTGGGGTTCACATTAGCCAATATCATAGGTTAAGGGCTTAAATTAGGTTTATTTATCTAAATTTGAGTTTTTCTTTCGTTTTATTCCTTAGCCTCATTCTAAAACCTCTTTTTTTTTTTTTTTGAATTTGCAAACCCTAGTTTATTAAATGTTTCAATTCTTGAATAATGAGACTAACTCTTAATTGCAAACTAACAAATCTCCTACTTCTATTGCAAGCACTTATTTACACAAAATATTTAAAAGAAATGGTAATCTTGGCCAACCATACCATTTTTTTTATGGAGTTCAATGGATTTAGGGCACCAAAGATGTACAAATAACCTTGTTGCAATGAATATAATGTTTTATGTGGACAAAAATGGTAATTTTACCATCCTTTTGTGTAACTTTGTCCTTGCATTGAAATGTGATGTCTTGTCTTGAAAAATTGAAGAGATCATCTCATTGTTCAAGTATTAGGCCTTTCAATACCTATAAGGAAAACTAATAAAGATTAATGACTCATTTTACTTGATGGAATTTGATGGGTATAAGGTCTTTCACTTAACTCTTTCACCTAGTGGAGAAGTTGACTATCCACCTCAATTAGGAATAAGGTTAAGAGCAATTTGCCAATGCCTATACAACATTAAAAGCCAACTTTCTCTATTGGTTTAAGCAAGGAAGATACAAAAGAGCCCTTCAATCTAGTCATCCATAATCATCATCCATTAACACTCATATTGTTGTAGTCATGATAACAAATACAACTAATATAAAAGATAGATTTATGGAACTACAAAATAAAATTGCCTTGTTAACTAGAGTTTTGGAGGAGAAGGACCTCAAAGGAAAGATGTTAGAACAATTTGATCTCAAGATTGGAAAAAAGTGATCAAATCTTCCTAGCTTGACTTTAAAAATAACACTAGTTAACATTTCCATGGTAGAAAAACATCATAGTGATACAATGTAGATATCATCCTCAATTTTTGTCCAATAATTACATGAAATGACAATAAACATAATCTACTTGTAGTCGCATGCACCCATTCAAAGCTATCAAATATATGCTAAATTGTACACAAGATAAATTTAGAAACTTAGCATGCCTTTAAGCTACCAATTACAAAGTTCCAACAATTTGATGGGCATGATGACCCAAAGCAACATATCTTCCCCTTTGTTGAAACTTGCAATAATGTTATAACTTACAATGACCTATTTATCAAGTAATTCGTCTAATTACTCAAGGAGAATGCCTTCAACTTATTCATAAACCACAAGATAGAATTGATTAACATTTGGGAACAACTCTATTGTAAGTTTCTTAATAAGTTCTTTAATGCTTATTGCATAATGATGGAGCTTATTAACAATAAATAAAGGAAAGGTAAATTCGTTATTGAGTACATCAATAGTTGGCATGCACTTAGCTTTGATTGTAAGGACCATTAGATCAAAAATTTTAGTGTGGGGATGTGCATTCGAGGGATACACCAAGAGCTATTTTACATCTTATAAGGAAAGGAAATAAGCATCTAAACTTTTTGAGGCACGATTCTTCTCTACATAAACTAGTGTAGGGATAAGAATGAGGTCAAAAAGTCTAATAAGTCAAGTAAAAGAAGGAAGCTAATGGTCATTAATTCCTTACCAATGAAGTTTGGAGCTAAAGCAAAAGTAGGTGCTTCAGCATCATCAAGTTAACTAGAAAAATAAGACATAAAAAGGGTAACGTTATGAAGGAACACAAGAAGTATCCAATTTCTAATTCTAATATTCTTGACATTCTCAATTAGCTTTTAGAAATCTAATGAAAAAATCAAGTCAATCCAATCAAGAAATGTTTTATTTTAAAGGAGTTGATTATGAAACTTAAAAATAAAAACAAAATCAATTTGGTTAAAGACAATATGGCTGAAGTAACTCTTCAAGTCTAATCAGGCCTAATGTGCACCAAAACATATTACATAATTCACTTGATTTAGATCCTTTGTGCCATTACTCATCCTATACTCTCAAGATGAAATGAGGCCTAGAAACATGCACTATTTAGCTAAGATGGCACATAACAGACAACATAGACCACCATGTCAATAAGACCAACTATTTCCAGAGATGTAGAAGATAGGATAAAATTTCTAGAAATGGTAGTCCACATCTTATTTATGGGTGGTGACCAAGATGTCACAGAAGTCTATGTATATCTCATAATGCCTAAGTGTAACAATCCAAATAAACTAACTCTTCACAAAGTCATGATTAATGACCTCATAGTTTGGGTCTTTTCATCAAAATTTGATGATGGAATGGGCAATGGATAGTCAACTTTCAAAAGTAATGTGGAAGGGTAAAAAGGAAGGAAGAAAGGTGAAGTATTCTTGAGTCCACCAGAAGACCTAATAGCTCATAAAGATGTTAAGGAGGGCTAGAATTTAGTAACTCTTTGCAATCTTACTAATCACTAAGGCTATTAAAACCTACTCTTCCAAGAAGGAAGAAACAACATATAACAAGGCATTATCCATCTTGACTAAAGAAGTGGACTCCCAAAAAGCCCTAGAGGAAATCTAAGCACTAATAAAGAAGACACAATGAAACAAAGGCAACCCTATTTTATTTTAATAGGTTTTTCTCACAAGACTCTTTTGTTACCATGCAAACTATCTTTGTCAACATGGTATTCATTTGCAAAGGTAAATTTAAGATAAACATCACAACAACAATAAGTCTATATTAAAGCAAGTATCAAAATCTATTAAAATTCTTTTTGCCAACCCATAACCATACTTGGTTTTGTAATATTTTTGCAACCTCACAAAATGTTTCTTAATCTCTTAAATAAAGAATAACACTAAAAATTAGCTAAGATAGCTATAAAATAGGAAAATTGGGGTTGCTACTAATTAGTTAGAAAATGAGCTATAAAATAGAACTTAAAACATAAGAAATAAACACATATGTGTTAGGTTCTATACCCTTATTAATTAAAAGCCAAAACTAACATAAACTAATCAAAATAAGATGTAAATAAACTCCTATAATCACTTTAATCTAAGAATACCCATTCATGCCTGATCCTTCAAGTATATGAGAAATGTGATCAATGTAGGCTCTTTTGCATTTGCATTTGGACTCTTCATACATGTTGTATTCTCCTTAAGAAGCAATTATAGGGCTATTTGAAGATTCTTGGCCCTTGAATGAGTAATTGGTGCAAAACTATAAATGACACAATCTTGGACAACTTCCATATCACCATGGATCACATCAATAATGGACTTAAACCAGAAGAGGTTCACAATTAAAAGGTAATACATTTAATAGCATTATCAAAGTGTGACCCATTTTTGACTTCTAAACTATTAAAAGGCTTTATTAGGCTAGTTAAGGGGGAAAATCAAACATGGTTTACTTATAAAGAAAAGAACTATGAAGGGTTTAATCCTATCACATACAAACTCTTAGCCATGGCATGGTATGACTTCACAAGCCTAAACACAATGGATACACACTTAATGGAATGTAAAAATGGTGCCACAATCTAACCTTCGAAGTCTAAGCCTAGGTTGGGTTATTAATTAAAGCCACTTTGTGTAGATTACATGGAAGATTTTGACTTGATCAATTGATGCATGTACCATGGCGGTCACTATGATCAATGAAAAGGAAGCCTAGTTCTCCTTGCCCCGCATCACAATCAATGAGAAGGTTGAGTTAAACTTCTTAAATAGAAAAGTAGAGGAGGCCTATCAAGCATTTAAGGATGGTGACCCAGCCATTATAGATAAACTTAAAAAGGTTAACTTTTGCTCTTTAAAGGAACATCTTCCTACCTTTGTGAGTGCCTTGCTCACACTATAAGAAGAACAAGAATATGTTTGATTATTGAGTCAATGCATGGATGTGTTTGCATAAAGTTACAAGGAAGTGCATGGACTTGACCTTAAGATCACAATACATCACTTAGTTGTGAGGAACACAATTTGTTTGGTCAAAGAATGATGGTTTAACCTAGAGTTGATTCCTTAAATTAAGGAAAACATTGATCAATGCTTGCTTCATCCTAGAGGTCACCTACCCAATGTGGATAACAATTATTGTCTTTGTAAGGAAGAAGAATATATAGCAAAGTCTGTGCTGAACTCAAAGGCCTTAATTGGGCATGTCCAAAGGATGACTTTCCTTTGCCTATAATAGAGATCATAAGTGATGCAACCACTAGCTATGAAGCATGATCCTTCAAAGATGGTTCCTCTAACTATAACCAAATTATGATGGCTCTAAATGATAAAAAAACTCATAAAATTTTGCATATCAAAGGATATATACTACTACATAGTCATTTTGTTTAGGTTAAAGAATGTTAGCACCATATATCATCATACCATGCAAAAGATCTTTGACAACATGCTCCTCAAAATTATAATGTTATGTTAATGACCTTAAGGTAAAAAGCAAAGAATCTAAGGTTTACTTAGAGGACCTTAAAGTGGAGTTTGACTTGCTTCAAAAATATCATCTCAAAATGAATTCACTCAAGTGTGCCTTTAGGGTCATATCACATCAAGAAAGTTTCTTGGTTTCATTCTGCAACATTGTTGTATTGAAATTTGATCAATTGAAGGTTGAGCCAATACAAAAGATGTTAAACCTAAAAATCTACATCAATTATTGAATCTACAAGGAAGATTGACCTACATTTAGCATTTCATCTCCAATCAAGCTTAGCATAATGTTTTCAAAATTGAACCAATCATTAAACTAAAAATGTTAGTAATTTAAGATTTAACTAGTTTAACCATAAATTGAATCAATGTTTGATAATAAATATATAAAAATTAATTTCTTTATACAAAATATTATTTTGTAAAATATAATAATATATAAGATATAAATTTTTTAAAACGTTAAAGATATTATAATTGATATAGTTAACAAAATATAATTTATAATTTAATGTATAATAAAACAGAAAGAATAACTTAGTTAATGTATGAAAGAATGTAAATAGGACCCCATAATGCCTTATTAAGTATTAAGTACATAAAATAATGGTTTTGATGTTGCCCTTATGCATGTGTTGGATGATTTGCTCATTATTTTAGTGATGAAGCACTTTCAAAACCACCACATCACTATTAACTAAACCAATCAAATTAGGAAGACTGATTGTTTATCCATTTTATGGTTAAATTGGTCAAGTCATTGGTCTCTAGTTGGTTCACAAAGCCATAAGTTTTAGAGTTAATTTAACCAACTTTAGGTTGATTCTTATTTTTTTTTTTTGGGTTTAACTGACTAGTCTAGTCCAATTTTTAAAACATTGGCTAAGTGATATCAACCCTTCAATTAATTAATGGAAAAGACATGAACTTTGCATAAGATAAAGTAGTAGCTATCATTAAGACATCAAGAATTTAATACCTTATTCTCAATTATTCAATAGTAGATAGTGTAAGCAACAGTCGATTTTATAGGGAGTGCTATCAACTCACTACTAATTGATTAAAAATTAAAAACCTCAACATAATCGGGGCAGAGTTGAATTATTATTTTGTAACAAATAAAATCAACAAACCAATCAAATAAAATAAATTATAAAAATATCAAATACTAAAGGTTCAATTTTAGGTTCATTTGTAATTATAATATTCAATGATTTTAATTACCTATAATATAATTTTAATTCTAACAAAACTATCAATCCCAGATAACAAAAGCTTTGTCGCCAAAATTTTCCTTTAAATATTTACTAAGCAAAATAAACTCTTTACTTAGACTCTAATTGTTATGCCCATAGAATAAGCTCTTCAAAGTAATATATTAGTAGCCTTAAGAACTAGGAAAATGGTTTAATAAAGGTAACAATCAAACAAGCTCAAACCATTTAACCTGCATTGAGTTATTCATAACAATAAGATGAAAACTCATCCATAATCCTTATTGTTATTCATTACTTAATGATTAGGAAGAGGATAAAAATGGATCACAATTCTTAATTCCAACAATTAATATTTATTTAATCAATTTAATAGGCCTAACCAAATTAATTGAATAGAAATTATTTAACCATTCAATTAGAGTAACTTAAATAATTCAAACAATGAACTATAATAATCTATACCAATAAAGTATCAAAAGTTTTGAAATCTCCCAAAACTATTAAAGAGCCTAAGCACACATTATAAGAAAAATAAATTCCTTCTAAAGTGATTGTTTAATTGTCTCCATCTCTCTTATTACTCAAAAAAGAAGGTTATTTATATCATAAAATAAAACATACATGGTAGTTACTATTAAATCCTAATGAATTAGTGTTTCCTTAATCTTCCATAATTCATTTATGGGTTTTAAACTCATTTTGGACTAGATATAGTTAGATTTAGGATTTGAATTAATCAAGAAAGTTATAGTTTTCCTCTCTAGCTTTCAAATGCAATAAGACTTGCCCAAAACAAAGCTCAAAAGCCCAAATTTTGAGCTAAAAATTGAGACCAACTTAGTCTAGCCTATGATAGATTCTAGAGTGACTTCTCCATATTTTTAAACCATTACACAATCAATTAGGCTTAGGTCCATTCATAACAATTGCAAGCCTAAATGTCTACTTCAATTTAGGCTTTTCAATCACCTAATTTAGACATCTAAATCTCAAGTTATGCCCATTTAATAATGTAGTGCTCAATCAAGAATCCTACTTCAATTAGGATAAGACTTCAATTATCTACCTTATCTTCCAAGTAACATCTTAAGGCCCAAACAAACTTAGATTAGGACTTTTGACCTCTATACAAAAAATTTGAGATTCTAATTATAACTTCACTAAAAACCACTTTTCCAATCTAAACCTTTAAGTTAGTGGAAAACATAAAACAAGCAACAAATGTCAAAATGGAAAAATGCTAAAATTTTTCCCACTAAAAGCATATATTCTTAAAACATACTATAGTCAAAAAAAAAAAAAAATCTAATCATCTTAAATAGTTATAAAACTCATTAAAAACAATTAATTGTGAAAGGGAATAAACATAATAAATTTTTACTCATTAAATTCCCCCACACTTAAATTTTACACATCTTTGAGTAAAATTAAGTCAACTCAAAAGAATAATAAACTATACCCTAGTTATACCTTAGAAAATCAATACATTGCATAAGCTCATTATGTTCAATTTTCAACTAACATGCACACCTAACTTTAAAATGCAATAATGTTAAATAAAATAACAACAAACATACTTATATCTCTTCTTCTCTATCCATAATTGCCTTCAATTAGTTTATGCAAGTCATGCAACTAACACAACTAAGTCATGTATAGTTCACTTATCAACCATTCCTCTTTACTACTACAAGCCCTTATAAAAGTAGAAAAGTAAAACATAAAATAAATATTCTTCCTTAAGATGTACCTAGAAATTAGGAAACATACATCAAGGTGCTTTACATACTCATGTTAAAGTTACCATTTAATGGGAGTGTCAACACTTTTTGTGAAGTACCCTTAGTTACTAGGCAACTTTAATAGTAAAGCAGAATTAGACTTTGCATTTTTTTTTACCACCTTATTTACTTATACCCAAGTTTAGAACTAGCTTAAGAAGAATAGTTCCAAGACAAACCACACACTTCTCAACCATACTTCATCATCACCAAACTCACACAACTACTCAAAAAGCACTATTTTAATTGAGTATGAAAAAAATCAAGTACACTTAACTCTTATTTTACTAGACATTGCCAATATCCTAAGCTAGGCGATATATCACAAAAATAATGTTATTGCCTTTTTTGAGCTTTAGATTTGCATAGATCTATAGTCCTTCTTTCTGGATAAAGCTTATCAATTCACCATAGGCCAACTAATGATAAGGAATTTGACCATTATACTATACTTGTAGTTTAGATCTAACTTTGTTGCCAAGTAGCCCTGGTAATCCTACCAAAAACTTTTCTTTCTAGAGAACTTGATTCGCATCATCTTGCTCCATGACATGCATTAAAAACATACTTTTATACCAATAAAAATTGTGCAAATATTTGCATTTAAGATTGAATAAGAGTTCAATGGTCTTATCCTTTAGGTGAGATGGATTACCAATAAAGTGCTTTGTTATGGAAAAGATAAGACTTGCCACAGTATTGGGGATTGTTTGTTGGTTATTATCAAGGAGAGGTTCACCATGAAAATCTCTCTTGATAGCTTGGAAAATGTTGTCGTAGTCCATTAGAGTGAGTATGTGATCCAACTAGCCTTTAAGTTATCATAAGAATCTTGTAACAAGGACCTTAGCAATGGAGTGGTGAAAGGTATAATAACTATGGTCTTATATGCGTTGGACACCATGGTCATTTGTTGAAGGAGATTCAAAATCTAATGTTCATAATATCCATCAATGTTCCATTCATAAATTGAATTGAAACTATATTTTGTATGAAGAAAAGCTGGCTTTTCCTCAAAAGCAAGGTCAAAAGCCATGGGTCTAGGATAATACATCTTTGATTATGTTCCTAGTTGTTCCACTTTAAGATATTGTACCTTTAATGATTCTATGTTTGACACAAAAGCTTAGGATAAACCATCATTAGGTGTAGTCAAAGTCTGTACCTCTTTGCTTGTTGATGCTTCAAGTTTAGATTCCTTTAGAGCTTATAGTCTAAGCATTAAAGCTTCCCAAAATTCATTTGATGATATATTTGAAATTTGAAAGGGTTTAAAAATAGGTTTTATTGAAAACTTTATAACAAAGGCATAAATTTTGAAATTGAAAAGCTTGATATAGTGGCATCCACGTTTGAGAGTTCGTTGCTAATTGTTGGTAAAATTTTATTTGTATAATTATTTTGTTTAATAAGCTTTTATATATCTTTTGTTAAAAAATCCTCAAGTTCTCTATGTACTTTGAATGGTGATGTAAGAACAAAAGAGCCTTTGTGCTTGAATTGGATTTCACATGATGGAGGATGAACTAACTTTATTTTTGAGTCATTCATTAACTTACATTGTTGTGATTGGATTTGAGCTTGTAATTCATCTTCCTTTGTGAAATATGACCATAGGTACTCATATCCCCATTAAAAATAGTACTCATCAAACCAATTAAAGAATAAAACATGTTTTATTTCTAGTCATCCAATCATAATAATCTTGCTAGAATTCCAATTTTTTTTCTCATTTTGAAAATTTTTGAAAAACCATTATCTTTTTTCAGCATTATGTTAGCCATAAAATCCTTTTCTTAAAATTTCTTTTTTAATCATAAAATCTTTTTCTAAAACATGGGGCTCAGGATGTATCTTATGCTTAATAGGAAATCGGACCTATAAAGCTAAGGCTCTAAGAGATTCTAAGGATTCTTGTTATAGTGATGAATAAGTGGCTTGAAGGACCTATCCTTGTAAATCTACACCTCTTGTATTGCTAGTTTGAGCATAAGTGCTAGATGGTTGTCTCACAGAAAGGCTACATTACAAATAATTTAAGATTTTGGTTTCTAGATCTTCATCCTTACTGGATTCAGATATAGCACTTGTGGAGTGTCTAGCAAAAGATATGCTAACACTGTCATCTTTATGTTGAGTAATCCTATTGACATTCATTGCCAAAAGAGGCTTTAGGGCATAAAAAATTTCAAGTTTCTAGGTATTAAGCAAATTTATCTCATGTCATTTGATATACTTGGGTGTTTGGAGGTTAGCTTTATACATGTTTGTTTCCTATAACATTGTTTCTCCATGGGCTCTATGACAGAGGGATTTGGTGTTGAATGCTATTTTCATAGCCTTATAATGTATCCTATACATTAGGCTTAATGGAATCAATCTTTTAGCAAATCAATTGTTATGAAGCCTAATTTGCAAGGTAAGAACATTAAGAATATTCCTTTCATGCAAAGAAACTATGAAATTTGGAAAATAATTGAAATAAATTGGACCAGAGCATATGCTTGTTTCTATAATACCTAAGAGAGAATCATGAAAGTTTAAAAGATGGCAATCTATAAGGGCAACAAGAATAAAAGTATCCAACCCTTCCCTTAAAAAGGGCTTGATTCCTACCTAGATAAGGCCAAAGTGTAGGAAATTGTAATGTTTTTGGTGATGCTTTATAGAGGCAAAGGAAAGAAGCTTTACCATATCAAAGGAATTGTAATCATCTTGTAGGAACACAAACCTAAGGTATAAAGATGGAAATGGACACCACACTTTAGAAAAAGAAGCGATTTAAGAGTCATAAGTCAAGTTGAACGCTACAAGAAGAGTTAGTTTTTAATAAGTTTTTTAGTTCTTGAAAGAACTAAAGGAGAAAATTCTCACTTGAATAAGTATTTGAAAAGGTAATCTACACCAATGAAACCTTTTTTTTTTTATGAAATTCAATGGATTTAGAGGACCGAAGAGGTACCAACAAGCTTATTGCAATGAATATAATATTTTGTAAATTTTTTCTTCCAATGAAAAGTAAAGTCTTATCATGAAAAATTGAAGAGATAGTCTCATTGTTTAAGAATTAAATGATTTAATACCTATAAAGATAGGTGATAAAGATAAATTATTCATTTCACTTGATGGAAATTAATAAGTATAGGTACTAAAGGTGTTCAAACATGCTTGTTCCAATGAATATAATATTTTGGGTAGACATAATTGTGCTTATATGTATTGAGTGTTTTAATTCCTAAATAATGAGACTGTCACTTTATTTTTTTAACTAACAAAGCTTTGTTATTCATTACAAGCACTCATTTACAAAAAAATATGTATAAGAAATGGTAATCTAGACCAATCATACCTTTTTTTTTTTTGATGAAATTCAATGGATTTAGAGTACCAAAGAGGAAGAAATGAGCTTATTGTAATTAATATAATATTTTATGTAGACATAAAAGTTAATCTAACTACCATTTGGCATAAATTTGTTCTTTTAATGAAAAGTGGAGTCTTGGCATGAAAAATTGAAGAGACAGTCTCATTGTTTAGGAAGCAAACAATTCAATACCTATAAGGAAAGATAATAATGATAAATGACTCATTTTACTTAATGGAATTCAATGGGTACATAGTATCAAAGTTGCACAAACATGTTTGTTCCAATGAATATAATGTTTTGTGCAAACACAAATGTGCTTATACATATCAACTGCTTCAATTCCTTAATAATGAGCTTGTTTCTTCATTTCAAACTAACATGGGTTCTTCACTTGATGAAAGCACTCATTTACAAAAAACAATATATATAAGAAATGATGATCTAGACCAATTACACTAGTTTTTGATTGAATTCACCAAATATGTACAAACAAGCTTGGTTTAATGAATATAATGTTTTGTGTTGACATAAATGTTAATTTCAACATCATTTTGTGTAAATTTGTCCTTCCAATGATAAAAGAAGTATTGTTATGAAAAATTAAAGAGGAAAACTCATTGTTTAGGAATTAAACCATTCAATACTTGAAAGGAAAGCTAATAAAGATCAATGACTCATTTTACTTGATGGAATTCAATGGGTATAAAGTACTGAAGGTGTCCAAATGTGCTTGCTCTAATGATTATAAGGTTTTGTGTAGGCACAAACATGCTTAGATGTATTAAGTATTTCAATTCCTAAATAATGAGATTGTCTCTTCATTATTAACTAACAAAGCTCCTTCTTCCACTTGTTTAAACAAAATATGTATAAAATATTATCATATAAACCAATCATACAATTTTTTGATGGAATTCATTAGATTTAGTGTACCAAAGATGTACAAATGAGCATGTTGCAACAAATATAATGTTTGTTATGGACACAAAAGTTAATTATGAGATCATTTTCTATGAATAAGTCCTTATAATAAAGGAAGGACCCTTGTTAGCAAGAAATGAAGTGATTGTCTCATTTAGGAATTGAAACACTAAATACGTATTCAAAAAGGTAATATAGATGAATCACACTTTTTTTTTTTATGAAATTCAATGAATTTAGAGTATGAAAGATTTACAAATGAGCTTATTGCATGAATAGAATGTTTTAAGTAGACAAAATTGTTAATTTCATCATCACTTTTTGTAAATTTGTCCTTCCAATGATAAGAGAAGTCTTATTATGAAAAATTAAAGATGCAGTCTCATTGTTTAGGAATTAAACCATTCAATACTTGTTAATAAAGCTAATAAAGATCAATGATTCATGTTACATTATGGAATTCAATGGGTATAGAGTACCAAAGGTGTTCAAATAGGCATGGTTATAAGGTTTTGTGTAGACATAGACATGCTTATATGTATTGAGTGTTCAATTCTTAAATAATGAAACTAACTCTTTATTTCTAACTAACAAAGCTCCTTCTTTTGTTGCAAGCACTCATTTACCCAAAACATATATAAGAAATTGTACTTCAGACCAATCACCCCATTTTTTGATGGAATTTAATGGATTTAGTGTACTGAAGATGTACAAATAGTCTTGTTGCAATAAATATAATGTTTTTCATTGACACAAAAGTTAATTATGAGATCATTTTGTTTAAATGAGCCTTTGCAACAAATGAAGAAGCCTTGTTAGTTAGAAATGAAGAGATTGTCTCAATTAAGAATTGAAACACTAAATACATATTTGAAAAGGTAATCTACACCAATCACACCTTCTTTTTTTATTTTTTGATGAAATTCAATGCATTTAGAGTACCAAAGATGTACAAGTGAGCTTACAATTATGAATATAATGTTTTATGTAAACCCAAATGTTAATTTCATCATCATTTAGTGTAAAATTTGTCCTTCAAATAAAATGAGAAATCTTGTTATGAAAATTTGAACAAACAATCTCATTGTTCTAGAATTAAACCGTTCAATACCAATAAGGAAAGGTGTGCAAACATGCTTTGTTCCAATGAAAGTAATGTTTTGAGAAGACACAACATGCTTATATGTATTTAGTGTTTCAATTCCTAAATAATGAAAACAACTCTTCATTTCTAACTAACAAAGCTTCTTCTTTTATTGCAAGCACTCATTTACACAAAATATGAATAAAAAAATGCTAATCTAGATCAATCACACCAATTTTTGATGGAATTCAAAGGTTATAAAGTACCAAAAATTTATAAACAAGCTTTTGCCTATAATTGTAATGATTTGTGTAGACACAAATGTTAATTTCATCATCATTTTGTGTAAATTTATCTTTCCAATGATAAGAAAATTCTTGTTATGAAAAATTGGCTTAGGAATTAAACCATTCAATACTTGTAATTGAACAATGACTCATTTTACTTGATGGAATTCAATGGATTTAGTGTACCAAAGGTGTATAAATGAGCTTGTTGAAATAAATAAAACATTTATTATGGACATGAAAGTTAATTTTGAGATCATTTTGTGTGAATGAGTCCTTGCAATGAAGGAAGTAGCCTTGTTACCCATAAATGAAGAGATGGTCTCATTCAGGAATTGAAACACTCAATTCATAATTTAAAAGACAATCTAGACCAAATATACCTTTTTTTTATGACATTTAATGAATTTAGAGTACCAAAGATGTACAAACGTTAATTTTGCTATCATTTTGTATAAATTTGTCCTTACAATGAAAAGAGAAGTCTTGTTATGAAAAATTGTAGAGGCAATCTCATTGTTTTGGAATTAAACCACTCAATACATGTAAGGAAAGCTAATAAAGATCAATGACTCATTTTACTTGAAAGAATTCAATGGGTAAAGAGTACCAATAGTGTGAAAACATACTTGTTTCAATGATTATATTATTTTGTGTAGACACAAACATGCATCTATGTATCAAGATTTTCAATTCTTGAATAATGAGAATGTCCCTTCATTTCTAATTAACAAAGCTCCTTCATTCATTAGAAGCACTCATTTACATAAAATGTGTATAAGACATGGTAATCTACAAAAATCACACCAATTTTTGTTGGAATTTAATGGATTTAGGATACCAAATATGTACAAACAAGCTTATTGCAATAAATATCATGTTTGTTGTAAACATAAAAGTCAATTACAAGATCATTTTGTGTGAATGAGTCCTTGCAATGAAGGAAGTAGCCATGCTAGCCATAAATGAAGAGATGGTCTCATTCAAGAATTGAAACACTCAATTCATATTTTAAAAGGTAATCTAGACCAAATGTACCTTTTTTTTATGACATTTAATGAATTTAGAGTACCAAAGATGTACAAACGTTAATTTTGCTATCATTTTGTATAAATTTGTCCTTACAATGAAAAGAGAAGTCTTGTTATGAAAAATTGTAGAGGCAATCTCATTGTTTTGGAATTAAACCACTCAATACATGTAAGGAAAGCTAATAAAGATCAATGACTCATTTTACTTGAAAGAATTCAATGGGTAAAGAGTACCAATAGTGTGAAAACATACTTGTTTCAATGATTATATTATTTTGTGTAGACACAAACATGCATCTATGTATCAAGATTTTCAATTCTTGAATAATGAGAATGTCCCTTCATTTCTAATTAACAAAGCTCCTTCATTCATTAGAAGCACTCATTTACATAAAATGTGTATAAGACATGGTAATCTACAAAAATCACACCAATTTTTGTTGGAATTTAATGAATTTAGGGTACCAAATATGTTCAAACAAGCTTATTGCAATAAATATCATGTTTGTTGTAAACATAAAAGTCAATTACAAGATCATTTTGTGTGAATGAGTCCTTGTAATGAAGGAAGTAGCCATGTTAGCCATAAATGAAGAGATGGTCTCATTCAGGAATTGAAACACTCAATTCATATTTTAAAAGGTAATCTAGACCAAATGTACCTTTTTTATATGAAATTTAATGAATTTAGAGTACCAAAGATGTACAAACGTTAATTTTGCTATCATTTTGTATAAATTTGTCCTTACAATGAAAAGAGAAGTCTTGTTATGAAAAATTGTAGAGGCAATCTCATTGTTTTGGAATTAAACCACTCAATACATGTAAGGAAAGCTAATAAAGATCAATGACTCATTTTACTTGAAAGAATTCAATGGGTAAAGAGTACCAATAGTGTGAAAACATACTTGTTTCAATGATTATATTATTTTTTGTAGACACAAACATGCATCTATGTATCAAGATTTTCAATTCTTGAATAATGAGAATGTCCCTTCATTTCTAATTAACAAAGCTCCTTCATTCATTAGAAGCACTCATTTACATAAAATGTGTATAAAACATGGTAATCTACAAAAATCACACCAATTTTTGTTGGAATTTAATGGATTTAGCGTACCAAATATGTACAAACAAGCTTATTGCAATAAATATCATGTTTGTTGTAAACATAAAAGTTAATTACAAGATCATTTTGTGTGAATGAGTCCTTGCAATGAAGGAAGTAGCCATGTTAGCCACAAATGAAGAGATGGTCTCATTCAGGAATTGAAACACTTAATTCATATTTTAAAAGGTAATCTAGACCAAATGTACCTTTTTTTATGAAATTCAATGGATTTAGAGTATAAAAGATGTACAAACATTAATTTTGCTATCATTTTGTATAAATTTGTCCTTACAATGAAAAGAGAAGTCTTGTTATGAAAAATTGTAGAGGCAATCTCATTGTTTTGGAATTAAACCACTCAATACATGTAAGGAAAGCTAATAAAGATCAATGACTCATTTTACTTGAAAGAATTCAATGGGTAAAGAGTACCAATAGTGTGAAAACATACTTGTTTCAATGATTATATTATTTTGTGTAGACACAAACATGCATCTATGTATCAAGATTTTCAATTCTTGAATAATGAGAATGTCCCTTCATTTCTAATTAACAAAGCTCTTTCATTCATTAGAAGCACTCATTTACATAAAATGTGTATAAGACATGGTAATCTACAAAATCACACCAATTTTTGTTGGAATTTAATGGATTTAGCGTACCAAATATGTACAAACAAGCTTATTGCAATAAATATCATGTTTGTTGTAAACATAAAAGTCAATTACAAGATCATTTTGTGTGAATGAGTCCTTGCAATGAAGGAACAAGTCTTGTTTGCTATAAATGAAAAGATTATCTCATTTAGGAATTGAAAAACACGATACATATTTGAAAGGTAATCTAGACCAATCAAACCTTTCATTTTTTCTTTTTTAATGAAATTCAATGGATTTAGAGTATAAAAGATATACAAACAAACTTGTTGCAATGAATATAATGTTTTATGTAGATACTATGGTAATTTCACCATCATTTTATGTAAAGTTGAAGGAGAAGTCTTCTCTTTCATAACAAGACTTCTCTTTTCATTGTAAGGACAAATTGAAGTGATAGTCTCATTGTTCAAGTCATAAATCATTCAATACCTATAATGAATTCTAATAAAGGTCAATGATGCATTTTACTTGATTGAATTCAATGGATACCGGGTATCAAAGGTGTGCAAACGTGTTCATTCAAATGCAGAAGTTAATTTCACCCTTATTTTGTCAAAATGAGTCCTTACAACAAAAGCAAAAGCCTTGTTAATTAAAATTGAAGAGATAGTCTCATTATTCAAGAATATAATGAGATGGAGGAAAAGGTAAAAATGTTATTTTACTTTTCTAAAAATACCTTAAAAGGAAAATATTTTTTTATGACCTTTAATCAAGGACAACAACATCTTTGGCATCAAAGGCATAAAAAACATATTGCAAAAATGGGTATTGTTGATATTTTTACTTATATTCAAAATATTTATAATATTCAACAAAAACCTTTGCCTAATTTTTTGGCATAAAAAATTGCCTAATCCTTGAAAAAACTTACCAAGAGTATTTAACCATAAAGGGAAAAAGGGTTAATAATATTTGCCCTCCCACTTTAAATCTTTCTTTAAAAATGGAGGATAATGAGGTTATAGATTCGCCTTATAAGGCCAAAGCTATGACTAGTGTTGTAATATAGTGAGACAATTAAACTAATTTGTATCTTAATCAGTGGGCTCTCAATTGATTAGAATAGAGGAAAAATTCAAAGAAATATTTCACAAATGGGACTCTATTCCTAAGCCTCTAGTTAAATTAGAAATAAAAAATGGGTTTGATATAAATCTCTATCCTTTAAAGATATTAACTATAATATGACTAACAATAGTTCTAAAAAAATAAAACTAGTTGAGGAAATACTTAAATGATTTAAAAGCCTTTGACTAAAAGATAAAGAAGCTATTGTTCAAGAAAAACAGAATTAGATTAAATCTGATGATAAAGGTGAAAATATCAAAGAAGACTTAGAAGAGTTAGATCAACTTCAACAAATGTTCTTATTAGAACAACAACCATTTGAGAGTAGTCCTTCTTATATGAAGGAACCTCTTTCTATTAATAAAACAACCTTTAATAAAGTTCCTACTATGTTATGCTATCCAAAATCAATGCATGTTGACCTCTTATTGGAAGAACAATTAGAGTATAATTATGTTCAATATGACAATAATAGTATAATTGAATGGAATCTCGATGGTGTGATTAAACATAAGATTTTAATTTTGTTGTATTACATGATGATATTTGTTACTATTGCCAAAACAAAGAGTAATTCTGACCCTCATTTTGCTTAAATCATAACAAATAGGTTACCTATCCTATTTGCTGAAAGAGTTAAAACTAGGCTTAAAGCCAATCATTCTACAATAATTGATTATAATCACTGCACATATGGTGAACTAGGTATTAAAGTAGTCCCTAAAGGAATTAAACCTTATAATGAAATTAAACTACCTAAGTAGTTACAAAATGAGAAATCTCTAGGTAAAAGGGCTTTGGGTAGTTTTTGCATGGAAATGGGTTGTCCATGCATAAGATATCCCAATAAACCAATAAAGAAAGGTTATCTGAAATGAAAAACTTCTTATGAGAGGAAAGGAATAGAGCAAAAAAAATGTCGATAAAGCCAAAACCAAAGAAAACAATCGTTTGCTTTAAATGTAGTAAAATAGGGCATTATTCAAATAAGTGCAAAACAAAGCAAAACATTCAAGAGTTAACTCTTGACAAAGGTCTTAAAAATTATGTGATGCACATTTTCTTAGTAAAAAGTGATTCTAGTAAATCAAATTTAGAAATTGAAGTTCTCAAAGAAAATAATTTTTTTGAGTATGATTTAGACACTAGCTACAAAGGAAATTGTGTTCCCTATCAAGCTATATGTAAATATAGTGGCTTATTAGTCTTAACAAAAGTAGATAACATTATTTTGGATTTTATTGTCAAAATTCCAAATCCTAAAGACAGATGAGAACAACTAGAAAAATATTGACATCTAACAAAAGATCATATGCTAGTTTTAGCCAACAAATTGTTAAAATAAAAGAAAGTTATAGTTTTAAAACTATCATACATAAAAGCACTTCTAGCATAAAAACCAAATAGGAACCAACAATTATGGAGCTTAAAGTTGACATTAAAGAATTAAAAATTGAGCTTAGAAAATTAAAAGAATAGGATTATTATCCTAGAGACTATTACTAAAGATAAAGAAGAAAATACTTTAGATCTACCAAACACTTCATTAAAAGAAGATGAGTTAGAAACTCTTCAATATGTTAATCTTATTGATAGGGTTATGGGTAATAATAGGAATGTTATGCCTTTTGGATTAAAAAAATGCTTTTTCTAAATTTCAAAAAATTATGAACAAAATATTTAATGCTTATTTAGCATTTACTCTTAGTTATATTGATGATGTATTGTTTTTTTCTAATACCATCAAACAACATTTTAAGCATTTAAATATTTTCTAGAATATTATGAAATGGGAAGGTCTAATTGATTCTTCTAAAAAAATGAAGTTATTTCAAACTAAGATTTGCTTCCTTGGTCACTTCATTGAAAATGGAATTATTATGCCTATAAATCAAGCAATTAAGATGCCTTTAAATTTCTTGGTGAAATTAGGGACAATCAACAGTTGTAATGCTTTTGGAAGTTTGAATTATCTTTCAAATTTTTATCAAGAGTTAGCTTATTATGATAAACCCTTATTTGAAAGGCTTAAAAGGAATCCTCCAAACTAAATGGATCACCATAACTTTCCTATTATTACAACAAAAATACAAGAAGTTCAATCAATAATGAATTCTTTGATATGTGCAAAAATCCCTACTGCTTTCTAGAGTGGGAATTAACATATTATGGAATTGCCTTATGAGTTGATTCTTAATGAAGTCAAATTCTTACCAAAGCCATGCCCATTGCTTTAAGGCCTAAAGATTTAGAAATTGTAAAACAAAAATTATTGAACTCTTAAAAAAAGGGCTTAAAAAGTAATAGCCCCTAGAGTTGTCTGGCATTTTATGTAGAAAATGTAGCTAAATTGGAATAAAAAGTTCCAAGATTGATAATTAATTACAAACCTTTAAATAAGGTTTCACGCCGGATTAGGTACCTAATACCTAATAAAAAGGATTTACTTAACTAGCTTTATGAAGCCAAAATCTTTTCAAATTTTGATATGAAATTTGGTTATTGACAAATCCAGATCGCACAAGGAATTAAACCAAAGAAAGTTTATTAGGAAGAATGAAGTAATGGTTTTTTTCTTTTAGAATTGAACTACTTAATGCCTACAAGAAAGGATAATCATTCAATTACTCTTTTGTTTAATGGAAATCAATGGATTAATAATGTGAATGTCATAAGGCAGCTGTTGTAGTGATTAATATAATGTTTAGTGCATACATTAATGATAATTTCATAATCAATTTGTGTGAATGAGATCTTACAACTAAATGAGAAAATTTATTAACAAGAAATGAAATGGTGATTTCATTCTTCTAGAATTGAACCTTTCAATACTTGCAAGAAAGGATAATCACAATCAATGACGCCTTTGTTTGATGGAATTTCATCAACTTAGAGTGCCAAAGTCATAAGGTTGTTATTGTTATGAGTAATATTAAGTTTGGTGCATACATCGATGTTAATTTTATGATCTATGAATGAGTCTTTGCAACTAAGAGAGAAAGCTTGTTAACAAGAGATGAAGCAATAACTTCGTCTTGATTTGAACCATGTAATACCCACAATAAAGGATAATTATGATGAATGACTCCTTTGTTTGAAGGAATTCAATGCATTTAAAGCGTCACAATTGTAAGGTCATTATTGTCATGATAAATATATTGTTTGGCACATAACAATAAACCTAAGAGCCTAGTTCAAATTAATAGAAATACAAATTCATCCATGTAGGGATAACCTTAAAACTTACTACTTGATTAGGTTTAAACAACTTGGCAATTATCTATATAAGTGATAAACAACAAAATCATTTTCATCACTCCTTATTAAGAGTAGTTGAATCAAGTTTAAGTGATGGACCTATTTGGTTCATATGTTTTCCAAACTCTACATTGTCATATTTAGACTTGGAATTGTGATATTCATAACATTTAAAAGCAGTCTTGTTAGTTAGAAATGAAGTGATTGTCTTGTTATTAAAGAATTGAAACACATAATACATATAAGAACAAGTAATCTAGACCAATCACACTTTTTTCAAATGGAATTCAATGGATTTAGAGCACAAAAGATGTACAAACGAGCTTATTGCAATTAATATAATGTTTATTGCTAACATAAAAGTTAATTATGAGATCATTTTGTGCAAATGAGTCCTTACAATGAAAAGAGAAGCTTTGTTATTAAAAAATGAAGTGATGGTCCCATTGTTCAAAAAGTAAACCATTCAATACCAATGGGGAAAGCTAATAAATATCAATTACTCATTTACTGGATGGAATTCAATGGGCTTAAAGTATCAAAGGTGTGTAAACATATTTGTTCCAATGAATATAATGTTTAGTGTAGACATAAAAGTTAATTTCATCATCATTTTGTGTAAACAAGTCCTTGCATTGAAGGAAGGAGCCTTGTTAGCTAGAGATGAAGAGATAGTCTCATTATTCAAGAATTGAAACACTCAATACATTTAAGAAAAATGTAATCTAAACCAATCACACCTTTTTCTAGATGAAATTCAAAGGATTTAAAGCACCAAAGATGTACAACCAAGTTTGTTGCAATGAATATTATGCTTGCTATTTACATAAAATATAATTATAATATCATTTTGTCTGAATGTGTCCATACAATGAAATAAGAAGTCATGTTATCAAAAAAGGAGGAGAGGATCTCATTGTCTAAAAATTAAACCATGCAATACCTATAAAGAAAGTTGATAAAAGATCAATTACTCATTTAATTAATAGAATTCAATGGGTTCAAAGTACCAAAGGTATGCAAACATGCTTATTCCAATGAATACAATGATTTATGTAGAGACAAAAGTTAATTTCACCATCATTTTGAGTAAATGAGTCATTATAATGAATGAAAGAGCCTTGTTTGCTAGAAATGAAGAGATAGTCTCATTGTTTAGGTACTAAAACACTCAATAAATATAAGAAAAGCTAATAAAGATCAATCAAAGCTTTGTTTGAAGGAATTCAATGGATTTAAAGTATCAAAGATATACAAATAAGCTTGTTGCAAAGAATATAATGTTTACAATTGACACAAAAGTTAATTAGGAGATTATTTTGTGTGAAGGAGCCCTTGCAATGAAAAAGAAGTCTTGTTATCAAAAAATAAAAAAATGGTCTCATTGTTTGGAAATTAAGCCATTCAATGTTGATAAGGAAAGCTAATCAAGATCAATGACTCATTTACCAAAGGTGTGAAAATGTGCTTGTTGCAATGAATACAATGTTTTGTGTTGGCACAAAAGTTAATTTCACCATCACTATGTGTAAATGAGTCCTTGTAACAAAGGAAGGAGCCTTATTAGCTTGAAATGAAGAGAAGGTCTCATTATTTAGGAATTGAAACATTAAATAGCCATAAGAAAAACTAATCAAGTTCAATCCAATATTTGTTTGAAAGAATTTAATGGGTTTAGAGTATGAAAGTTATATAGACATGCTTAATGCAATGAATATAATGAATATTAATGTGCTTGTTATCAAAAAATGAAGAGATAATCACATTGTTTTGGAATTAAACTATTCAATATCTATAATGAAAGCTAATTAAGATCTATGGCTCCTTTGTTTAATGAAGTTCAAAGGATTCAAAGCACAAAAGGTATACAAATGTGCTCATCCAATGAATGCAATGCTCTTATGTAGACACAAAATTTAATTTCTTCATTATTTTGTGTAAGTGAATCCTTGAAACAAAAGAAGGAGCCTTGTCAATCATAAATGAAGAGAATGTGACATTTTTTAGGAATTAAGACACTCAATATATTTAACAAAAGCTAATCAAGACCTCACACCATTTTTTGATGAAATTTAGTGGATTTGAGTACCAAAGATGTACAAACAAGCTTGATGGAATGAATATATTAGGTGTTATTGACACAAAAAGTTAATTATGAGATCATTTTGTGCAAATGATTCATTGTAATGAAACAAGATGCATTGTTAGTTACAAATGAGGAGATAGTGTCATTATTCAAGAATTGAGACACTTAATATGTATAACAAAAGTAAATCAAGACCTCTCACACCTTTTTTGATGAAATTCAATGGATTTAAAGTACCAAATATGTACAAATGAGCTTGTTGGAATGAATATAATGGGTGTTGTTGACACAAAATTATGAGATCCTTTTGCTAGAATGAGTCCTTGCAACAAAAAAAGATGCCTTGTTATCAAAAAATGAAGAGGGATTCTCATTGCTAGAGAATTAAACCATTTAATACCTATAAGGAAAGTTTATCAAGATTAATGACACATTTGGTTGATGGAATTCAATGAATTTAAGTAGCAATGACATACAAATGTGCTTGTTCTATTGAATAGAATGTTTTGTGTAGACACAAAAGTTAGTTTTGCCATAATTTTGGTTAAATAAGTCCATGTAATGAAGGAAGGAGGCATGTTAGCTAGAAATGAAGGGATCATCTCTTTATTTAGGATTTGAAACATTCAATAGGTATAAGAAAAGCTAATTGAGATCAATCAAAGTTTTGTTTGATGGAATTTGACGAATTTATAGTTCCAAAGATGTGCAAATGAGTTGTTGCAATGAATATATTGTTTATTATTGGCACAAATGTTAATTTTGAGATCCTTTTGTGTGAGTGAGTTGTTGTAACAAAAAGAGAAGCCTAATTATCAAAAAATGAAGAGGCGATCACATTGTTTGATAATTAAACCATTCAACAATTGTAAGGAAAAAAAATTAAGATTAATGACTCATTTATTTGATGGAATTCAATGGGTTTAGAGTACTAAGGGTGTGCAAACATGCTTGTTCCAATCAATATAATGTTTTATGTTGGCATAAAAGTTAATTTCACCATCGTTTTATGTAAATAAGTCCTTGTTAGCTAGAAATGAAGAGAAGGTCTCATTATTCAAGAATTGAAACATTAAATAGCTATAAGAATGCTAATCAAGATCAAACTAACCTCAGTTTCAAGGAATTCAATGGGTTAGAGTTTCAAAGTTGTACAAATGAGCTTCTTACAAAGAATAAAGTGTTCACTATTGGCACAAAAGTTAATTATGAGATCACTTTGTGTAAATGAGTCCTTGTAATAAAAGAGAAATTTTTATCAAAAAATGAAGGGATGGTCAATTTATATAAGAATTAAACCATTTAACTCCTATAAAGAAAGCTAATCAAGATTAATGACATATTTGCTTGGCAAAAATCAATAAATTTAAAGCATTAAAGATGTACATATGTGCTTATTCCAATGAATAGAATATTTTGTGTAGACACAAGAGTGAATTTCACCATCATTTTGGGTAAATAAATCCCTACAATGAAGGAAGGAGCCTTGTTAGCTAGAAATGAAGAGAATGTCTCGTTATCCAAGATTTCAAACTTTCAATAGGTATAAGAAAAGTTAATTGAAAACAACCAAAGCTTTGTTTGATGGAATTTAATGGATTTGGAGTACCAAACATATGCAAACAAGCTTGTTGCAAAAAATTCAATGTTTTTTGTTGACACAAAAGTTAATTATGAAATCATTTTGTTTGAATAAGTATTGTAACCAAAAAAAAAAAAAAGAAGAAGCTTTGTTGTCAAAAAAATGGAGAGGCAATCTCACTAACTAAGAATTAAACCATTCAATATTTGTGAAGAAAGCTAATCAAGACCAATGACTCATTTACTTGACGAAATTCAATTGGTTCAAAGTACCAAAGGTGTGCAAAAGTGTCTATTCTAATGAATAAAATGTTTTGTGTAAACAAAATTGTTAATTTCACTATCATTTTGTGTAAATGAATCCTTAAAATGATGGAAGGAGCCTTATTGGCTAGAAATGAAGAGACTATCTCATTATTTTGGAATTGAAACACTCAATATACATAAGAAAAGGAAATCTAAACCAATTAGACCTTTTTTTTATGGAATTCAACGGATTTAAAGTACCAAAGTTGTGCAAACAAAATTGTTGCAAAAAATATATTGTTTATTGTTGACATAAAAGTTAATTATAGATCATTTTGTGTGAATGAGTTCTTGCAACAAAAGAAAAGTCTTGTTATCAAAAAATGAAGAGATGGTATCTTTGTTTGGGAACTAAACCATTAAATACATACAATGAAAGCTAATCTACATCATTGAATTATTTGCTTGATGAAATTTAATGCATTAAGAGTACCAAAGACATACATGCATGCTTGTTCCAATGAATAAAATGTTTTATGTAGAAGCAAAAGTTAATTTCACTATCATTTTGGGTAAATGAGTCCTTGCAACAAAGGAAGGAGACTTATTAGCTAGAAATGTAGAGACAATCTCATTATTTAGAAATTAAAACACTCAATATATATAAGAAATGGTAATCTAGACTAATTAGACTTGTTTTTGATGAAATTCAATGGATTTAGAATACCAAAGTTGTACAAATGAGCTTGCCACAAAGAATATAATGTTTACTATTGACATTAAAGTTAATTACAAGATCATTTTGTGTGAATGAGTCCTTGCAACCAATGAGAAGTTATGTTATCAAAAAATAAATTATTTGAGAATTAAACCATTCAATACCTATAAGACAAGCCAATAAACAATGCTACACAATTCCAACACATAATACATAATTTTCAAACTCACAATACACAAGACATAAAACCAGATTTAGTAAAAGAAACTTAAGAGAAAAGGAGTTACATGAATATAGCTTTCATTGATTGACACTACAAGCTTACAGATTATTTTTGAGTAAGTTTACAAATGAGGAAAGAAAGTTATGACTTCCCCTTGGGATACTCCTATTTGTTCCTAAATTTTATGCTAATAAACAAATACATAATAAAAGTTTTTCTTTATAAAGTATAAAGTATCATTACAAAAGTAGATTTTATAAAGTGGTTTTATGTAATGGCTTTATAAAAGCATTTCGTCCATTTTGTCCCCCTTACAACTCATATATATCTTTTGAGTCTTGCATAATATCATCTTGTTGAGTGAGTTGAACGAAATCTTTTGCTTGACTACTTTCTGGTTGGTCTTTATCAGATTGTAAAATACTAGCCATCATCTCAATTAGCTATTCTCTTGGCACACTCTTTACCAGTGCTTTAAGCATAAACTGGAGACTTGATAGTAGGAGGAGTGGGTCTTACAATGTTGATTACTAAATTAAAAACTCCTTTAGTAGGGTAAACCCCTTCTTAGAAATTGTCAAATTTTTCCCACCATCGAATGTTAATCCTCCGAATAAGCCATGGTACATGCTAGCTACTTTCTCCCAGGATATTAACCTATTTGGAAATGATATTATAGTCCTATTTAATGATCCATGGAACATGATACAAGACAGCAAAATTAAAGATTTTTTTCCTTAAGTCGAGATTCTTTTGACAAAATTATTCATAAATAGTTTTTACTCTTAAAAAGTGTAATTGGATGTAATCCCCACTTAAGGAACCATATTTTAAACCAATTGGGAAATTTAACCTCATCATGAGGAGATTAATTTGAAGAAACCAACTAGATTTCTTTTGTGGTATTTTTTAAAATAAAAATCTCTCATAAGCTTCAATATAGTTAAAATAATTGAAACTTTTAACCTTGCACTAATTTTTTAATTCTTTATAGGTTAGCAAATCACTTTGTCATTCATCTATCTAGAAAGATGCTCCTTTTGATTTTAAATTTTCCATATGCCCAATCTTTGGTAGATCCATAACTAGTGCCTTGTTCAATTAGTTTAATGATCACTAGTCTTGTCTCAAAAAGAATCTACTAATAATAATAGTAATCTTTCATGATGGCATAAAGATACATGTTATCTTTTAAATAAAATCTTGCAACCTTATAAGGTCGAAGTTGAGCATAGTTAGGTTCAATTGGACACAAAAAATTTATATAAACTTTGGCATAAAAGAATATGTAAGGTTTTTATTCCTTATTTAGTTGTCACTTATAAGCATCATTTGATAAAGGATCTAATTCCTTACTATTTTGACTTAATGAACTAGAAGCATCCTTAGTCGATGAAATAATTGACTTTGCTTTAAGCCAATATATTTGACATCTCTTAAAAGAACATCTTCAGTAGTTTTACAATCAATTCTAATAAGAAATTTTTGATTTAATAAATCTCCTTCAAACTTTTGAATGTATAATATTATAGTAAAAATTTCTTTCTTAATTGTAGAGTAATTAACTCCAGCTTCTTTCCAAATCCTAGAAGTAAAGCATAATATGCTTTCTTTATGGTGAATATTTTGTTTTAATGTTCTATCATATCATTTGTCAGATTTTAAAGGCAAATGGATTGGAAACAATTAAACATGGAAGTTCTTTAGCCTTTTGTTTTATTTTCTTAACTACTTGTGTATGAATATGCGTCAATTTAGTAGGATTCTTTCTAAGTCTTTCAAATAAAGGTTTACCATCATAAGCTAATTCTTTATAAAAACCTAAAATATAATATAGGCTTCCTAGAAATCTTTTCAATTGATTTTTGTCTCTAATTTCATTAAGAAATTTAAAAGCAAATTATATTGCTTGATCTATTGGAATTACACTACCATTTTTGATGAGGTGGCCAAGAAATGTCATCTTGGTTTAAAATAACCTAAGTTTTCTAATAGAGGTTATAAGGCCTACCTTTTGCATTACAAATAATAAAATATTTATATGTTTAAGATGGAGAAGGCTTATCATCTAGGGGTTGTTGTTCTGATGAGAGAATATGTTGTAATTGATTTATGTAATCTCAACTTAAGTGAATAAGTCCTTGCAACTAAAGGAGAAAAATTGTTAGCAAGCAATGAACAAATGGTTACATTCTTTTAGAATTGAACCATTCAATACCCACAAGAAAAGAAAATCAAGATTAATCACTTCTTTGTTTAATGGAATTCCATGAATTTTTAGGACCAAGGTCATAAGGTTGTTGTTGTTATGATTAATATAACCTTTGGTTTATACATCAATATTGCAACTAATATAATTATTTCTTTTAATTGTCATATTTCTCCTTTTAATTCATTTATTTCAGCTTTAAGCTCTTGTATAGAGGGTTCTTTAGAAGTAGAATTAGAAATATATCCTTTTACTTTATGAATCATTATTTTAAGACTATTAAAAGTATCTTCTTTTGTTCAAACTAATAAACCTTTGCTTTTCTTTAATACCCTATAATAACCACATTCTCCCTAACTCGTAATCAAAAAAGTGATCTTCTAGGATGTCTAATTCTTTATCTTTTTGATTTGAATCATTGTCAAATAAGAAAATAGTCAAGAATGACCTTTTATGGCCTTTATCAATAAAGAGTTCTCAATCTTGTGTAAATGAGTCCTTGCAATGAAGGTAAGAACCTTGTTAGCTAGAAATAAAGAGAAAGTCTCATTAGTAAGGAATTGAAACATTAAATAGCTATAAGAAAAGCTAATCAAGATCAAGCTAACCACTACTTCAAGGAATTCAATAGGTTTATAGTACCAAAGTTGCATAAAAGAGCTTGGTAAAAAGAATAAAATGTTCATTATTGACACAAAAGTTAATTTCTTAAACATTTTGTGTGAATGAATCTTTGCACTAAAAGAGAAGTCTTGTTATCAAAAAATGAAGAGATAGTATCATTGTTCAAGATTTAAACCATCTAATACCTTTAAAGAAAGCTAATCAAGATTATTGACTCATTTGCTTCATGTAATTAAATGGATTTAGAATATCAAAGAGGTATATATGTGCTTGTTCTAATGAATAGAATCTTTTAAGCAGACACAAAAGTGAATTTCACCATCATTTTGAGTACATGAGTCTTTGTAACAAAGGAAGGAGCCTTAATAGTTAGAAATGAGAAGAAGGTCTCATTATTCAAGATTTCAAACCTTCAATATTTATATGAAAAGCTAGTTAACATCAATCAAAGCTTTATTTGATGGAATTCAATGGATTTAGGGAATTAAGATGTGCATATGAGCTTATTCAAAAAATATAATGTTTCCTATCAACATAAAACCTAATCATGAGATCATTTTGTATAAATGAGTACTTGCAATAAAAAGAGAAGCCTTGTTATCAAAATATAAAGAGGCAATCTCATTATTTGGGAATTAAATCATTCTATATTTATAAGGAAAGTTAATCAAGATCTTGAATTCAATAAGTTCAGATTACCAAAGGTATGCAAATGTACCTGTTCTAATGAATATAATGTTTTATCTTGATGCAAAAGTTTATTTCACCAACATTTCATGTAAATGAGTCCTTGCAACAAAGGAAAGAGTTTTGTTGGCTAGAGATGAAGAGACAATCACATTATTTAGGAATTAAAACACTTAATACATATAAGGAATGCTAACCTAGACCAATTAGTCCTATTTTTGATAGAATTCAATGGATTTAGAGTAGGAAATTTGTACGAATGAGCTTATTAAAAAGAATATGATGTTTATTATTGACATAAAAGCTAATTACAAGATCATTTTGTGCATATGAGTCTTTGAAACAAAAAAGAATTCTTGTTATCAAAAAATAACAAGACAATCTCATTGTTTAAGAATTAAACCATTCAATACATATTAGGAAAGCTAATCAGAACCAATGACTCATTTGCATATTGGAATCTAATGGATTTAGAGTACCAAAAGTTTAAAGGCATGCTAACTCTAATGCATAGAACATTTTGTGTAGACAAAAAAGGTTAATTTTACCATCATTTTGTGTAAATGAGTTCTTATAACAAAGGAAGGAGCCTTATTCGTTAAAAATGAAGGGATGATCCCATTATTCTTGAATTTAAACATTGAAAATGTATAAGAAAAGTTAAATAAGACCACTAAAACCTTCTTTTTTTGATAAAATTCAATGGATTTAAAGTACCAAACATGTAGAAATAAACTTCTTGCAATGAATACAATGTTTGATGTTGACATAAAAGTTAATCACAAGATCATTTTGTGTAAGTTCTTGCAACAAAAAAGAAGCCTTGCTAACAAAAAAAAAGAAGAGGCAGTCTCGTTGTTCAAGAATTAAACCATTTAATTCCTGTAAGGAAAGCAAATCAAGATCAAAGCCTCTTATTATCAAAAATTGAAGAGATAATCTCATTATTTAGAAATTAAACACTTATTACTTATAAAAAAAGCTAATCAAGATTAAAGACTTATTTTGCATGATGGAATTCAATGGATTCATCATATCAAAGATGTACATAGATGCATGTTCTAATGAATAAAATGTTTTGGGCAAAAACAAAAAAAAAAATGAATTTCACTATCATTTTGGGTAAATAAGTCTTTGTAACAAAGGATGAACCCTCGTTAGCTAGAAATCAAAGATGTACATACATGCTTGTTCCAATGAATAGAATGTTTTGAGCAAACAAAAAGTGAATTTCACCATCAATTTAGGTAAATAAGTCTACGCAATGAAGGAAATAAATGGCTACTCCAAATTCACTTCAACATCCAAATGAGGTTGTTCATGAGATAAAGAGAGGGATACTAGAGTTGCATGGTGAAGATAAGGTTTCTGATTTTGTATTACATACAAGAGTATCATTTTATGATTTTTTTCCAAATCAACTTATAATGTTAGCATAATTTTCATAATTTCTAATAATCTAGGAAACAAAGTATAATTATGCCTTATAATTTATACCAAATATTTCTTTTCTTTTGTTCTCCTTCTAGGGCTGGTAGCTTGTAGTTGAATTCCTTTCATCAAACATTTATCATAATCACCATTAAAATTTAAATATATTAATCAATATCAAAATCAAATCATTGAAAGATAGAAAGAATACAAACAATTAACAAGTGAGTTGAAAAACTAACACACTTATGATAATATAAAAAATGTTATTGTTTTTAAATTTAGAGGAAAATTAAATAACCTAATGTTTTCAATAGTTGGATTTTTCATTAATTTTATTTTTGAAAAAATAAAATGACTATTAAAATTAAAATTAGGTATACTTTAATTTAGCTAACTTTTTATTTAAATTAACTATAACAATTCCATCCTATATTGTTCTATTAAAAGTCAAAATCCAACTTAAGTGGCAAAAGAGCTCTTTAGATTTGGACAAAGAACAAGCACTTTCCAAATTGATCTAGTTATGGCCTTATCGTTTGATCATTATGCCTCTAATCAGTGAGTTTCTGTCAAATGTTTATTATGGGTCCATGTCATATTATACATATGTTTCTATTTTGGAATCTTTGGTGATTAATGTATTATTGATTAAAATTAATGTCAATGTTTGAATTTTGTTAAAAAGAGCCACTGGTTAGGAACCAGAGCAAAGGTCCTCCATTCAAGTTCTTAGTTCTCATTTATGCTCTTATTCTTCCCTTGGGTAAACTCTCCCATAAATTTTTATCATTCTTTTTTCTTTTTATCTTTCAATTTTTGGATGATTCAATGCATTGGATTTAAATTTTGACTATCTAATGATAATGTTTTGTAGGTGGTTGTAATGCTTCAATTCTATTCTCACTATGCCATAGGCCTAAATGTTTATGGTTATGTTGGCTATCGCATTTGCTTATGGCTTTTATTTGGTGTATCCGTTTTCAAACTTGCTACTTGTTCTACTATTTTGTTGATTCATTTATTTAGTTTTTATTAGAATGCAATTTCTGATTCTAATTCTTTTCACTAAATTTTTTGACCATATTGACAATGGTTGAGTAATCATATAAGTTATACCAAGTGCCTTAGTTTTAGTTTATACCTTTCTTGGGCTATCAGAGTATCAATTTTCTTTTCTATTATGGATGTATGAAAATCAATCCAAATCATAAATTCATGTTTTTGATTGGAAAGGATAAGCATATGTGAATGGGTAGCAGTTATAACTAAAGTAAATGTTGTTGACACAATACCCATGCCTACAAGTAGTTTTAGAATATGCTTTCTTGTGTGCAAAATGGTGTTATTTTCAACATAGTTCTTGTGATTGCTGAGTTAAAAAGGTTGAAATTATTATAAAGGAATTTGCATTAATAGTGTAAAATAAAGATAAGGGATTTGGGGTTGAATTTTGGAGAATTTTCATTAACTAATTACACTTGTGGTAACTTTTTGTTTGAGCCCTAACTTGCTAAAACTGGTACTTGCTACTTTATTTAGGCTAGTATAAAAAGAAAATTCAAGGGAATTGTTAAACCATTTTTGGTTGTCTAATTAATTTACTAGACATGGACATTTTACACTAAGAGCATATAAGCAGGTAGGGAGTCTAACTCTGACACTCAGATAGTAGTGTATCTATGTGCCTAAATCTAAAAAATTTTTATTATTATGTTGATATTGAGCTATAAGATCCACTCTTCAAACTTGTTCTTACTTGGTGCCAACAAATATAAGCTTTGTTGGTTATGTTTTTAGGCAACTAGCATCATTAAAGTTGGAAAATTTTCTAAATTTGTTGCATGTTATTGGTGTATAGATTATATTCTCATGTTTTAGTATTAAAAACTTTAGTCCACTCCATGATCTTCTACTAAGATAGTTTCCTTTGCCTCTTTTGGGTTCTTTGCCCCATTGAATTGGTGTTTATGATTTATAAAGCACATGACCATTAAAAAGTTGTGATTGATATTTCTTGCCATGTAAATTCATGACTAGTTGCACAAATGCAAGAGATTGAAGTTAACATCTAAACTAAGGGTCTTGTCATATATGTACAAGAAATTAGGCATAAGTCAAAAAAATAAAAAATAATGGAGCAAATTTCAAGCATTTGCTAATTTACATTTTGATAACTAGAAATGTTATGATAGAAATTGGAAGAGAAAATTGACTCAAAAAACATCCTTTGTTGTTTTTGTTTCTTTTTGTTGTTCTTTATTTAGTTATGAGTTATTCATCTCCATCATCCTTTCTTGAAGTGAATACAGATGTGGGAACTTTTTGGTTGGTTGTACAACATTCCTTCTACTCAACTTCAAAGTTGGAAGCTTTGCAAAGATTTTATCTTTGTTTCTATGTCTTGCATGTAGAAAGTTAGTTTGGAAAATTAAGTGAGGGACTTGGTAGTCCTTATAATTTGTACCTTATATGAAAAAAATTTAGTGGTAACCAATTATGAGAAAATGAAACGTGTTTTTTTTTTTTTAATTTTTCCCCTTTTAATACATTTGTTCTTTTTATTAGGATGGTCTTATGGATAATCTTTCGATGATATTTCTTCATCTTGTATTCTATAAATAATGTTGCTTTTCCTTAGCAAACATGTTTAGTAGAATATATCTATATGACATCAAGAGCAAGTGAAAATGAAAAATGGTTAAGAAGTCTGTTTGCATCTCTTCTGCAACTTACTTTCATTTTTATGAGTCATATGTGATGTCATCATAAGTAGCTTAAGAGAAAATTGGACTTGATTGCCATTTAAATTTTGTTTTGAGAATAATGCTTACAGTTAAAATTGTTTTCTAAAGGAGTTATTCTATTGTGGAAAACTTAGCTACCTACCTTTGCAAGAGTATGAAACCAAAACTTCCAATGCATCTAAACCATTTTGTTTATTATCTAAGATTTTAATTTTTTATTTAAATTAAACTAGATAAAAAAAATATTTCCTTTTCTTGGGTTACCCAACATAAGTATATTTTCTCTTATTATTCATTTTTTTCCATACATCTTATACCCTTCAAAAAACAAAAAGGAAATAACTTTTTCAAAAATTTCAAAGCTCTTAATTATTTGAACACAAATAAGCATATTTGCTGCACATATATGAAAAAAGCTATGAATTACCCAAGATCCTAATGCTTTTATAGGCATCTTGAATTGTCATTAACTTTGGTACATCATTAAGATCATTTTTGTCTTGGTTAAAAAAGTTTGAACTAGAAATACAATGGAAATCAGTATTAGTTAAGCCAAATGTTATGTTTGACGCACATTCATTCCAAATCTTAGTCATCCAATTACAAAAATCTCAAAATATTAAATTATTTGTCCTACCATCTTTACTGTTCACTACTTCCCATGAAGTGGCAACAACTAGACTAGATAAATGCTAAATACATCAAAGACAATGCAATAATAAACTTAACATTAACAACTAAATTGTTATTAGTTAGGTCAATGCATCTTTAATTAATTAAATATGAAAAAAATGCTTAAAATAAAATAAAATGAAATATCACTAATTGATATCATGAAATAAAATCAGGCATTATATTTTTTATCTAAACTTTCATAATAACTAGATATATATACACAATTAATATTATTAATATGGTGGGCATAAGTTATAGTTAAATAATTAAACATGTCAACATCTACAATGCAAGCATCACCAATGGTTTTTATCATAGAAATCTTTTATACTCATGATTATAGATTTTAGTGTCTCTTACAAAGTTTACAATTAAAAGAAATGACATCAGATTGGACCAATGAAATAGGTTAATGAAACCAAAAGAAGGAAAGAAATAAATTTTATTACAATGATGGAAAAGGAAATAAAGAAGAAAAATGAAACAGGAAAAAAATGTTTTGATAAGATGATGGCTCTTAAGAATCAACCAGAGAAGTGTTGTATTATATGCATGTTTTTGTTTTGAAATCTTTATTCATTAATGTATTATTAATTAGAATTATTGTTTGTATTTGAATTTTGTTGGAGAGAGTTGCCCATTAGGAGCCTAATTCAAGTTCTAGGTTCTTCTCATTCATGTTTTTATTCTTCCTCTAACTAAATTCCCCACCAATGTTTTCCTTCTATTGATTTTTTTTTTTCATTTTCTGATCTATTCATCACATATGTTTTGAATTTTGATTGTCCAACATTTGGCTTTTATGGGTGATTGTATTATTTCAGTTCAACTATTACTGTGCCATAGACCTATTTTGAGGGATTGATTGTTTACAACTGTGTTGGTTAGCTCATTTGTTTTTGGCTTTTCCTTGGTGTATCATTTTTCAAACTTATTACTTATTTTACTATTTTGTTGATTTATTTATTTTTAGAATATAATTCCTAATTCTGATACTTTTCACTACAATTATAAGTTAACCAATTCATTCAAAAAATTTAAGTTATTATTTATCATATAGTATAATAGGTAAAAAACTTATTATTTATTATTTATATATTAGTTTGAATATAAAGTATTTAATTCTTTATTTTTTATACTAATTTTTTTCTTATTATTAAGTTTTGTTTATCTATCGACTTACTAATTTATAATAGACAAAAAAAAAAATATTATTTAATATGTATTTTTTATATATTAATTTGTATGAAAAATTTATAAATATATTATACATATTATATATATATATTTATTATTATTTATAAAATGTTCATACAAAAATAAGTGTATGTGTATATATATGTGTGTATCATATATATATATATATATATATATATATATATATATATAATAATAATAAAAAAAAAAAAAAAAAATAAAGAATTAAATAATATCTTTTTTTTCATAAAAAAATTCATAAAATTTATAGTTATAATTGTAAAAATTATACTTTTTGGTACACAAAATCAATAATTCAAATATTATAATATTTTATTTTAATTTTTTATGTTAACTTGAGAAAAAAAAATGGTCATAGTAATTTATTTTCTAAACTCCACCAAAAATTATAATTAATATGATAAAATATTACAATGATAAGTATACATTTCAACATCTATTACAAAGTTTATAGCTGAAAGAAATGATGTCAAATTGGTTATTAAAGATGTTATATTGTTTGTGTAAATGAGATGAGATGTCGAGGTATTGATATTTTTTAACCTATTGATGGTATCTTAAGTACTACTACAATTTATGTGTTCAATTTTTTCACCAATATCAAGTAAAAGATGCTCATACAATGGCCAAGTCAAACATTCAATATTCAATTAGCAAACATATTGCACATATTTAATTGAAACAAAATTTATTATTAATCTAAATATCTAAATTTAATTAAAAATTGTGACATCATAACTTATAAACTATTATTATCATCATGATTTGAGACCAATTGAGGTACAAAAGTAACAAAACTATTAAATATAAGAGTCAAGTAGATTTATAATATTATTAAGTGATAAGTTGCCTTCTTATATTCTCACATCCTAAACTTTGTAGCTCTATTAGTTAGCACAACAAAAAGTTTCATGTGCAAAACTCCTTTTATTTTCTTCTCTCTACTTTTCTCATTTCTTGCTATAAATGAATAAAATTTCATGATAATAAATAGGCCTTTTATAAATAGGTGCAACAACTATTTTCTCCTCTCTATTTTTCTCAAGCTACCTAAGACATGCTTGAGTTTTATGTGCAATAACCCTTTTCTCTTCTTAATTTTCTAGCATAATACTCACAAGTTTTTCTGGTAGAACATACTAATTTTAGTGATTATAAATAGGTAATAACCTTTCTCTCCTTCCAATTTTTTATAAGTTATCTCTCTTCTTCTAATGAAACTTTTTCTCTCCCACCATGCCACATATTCAATTGATCAACCCCTGCTTATTTTGTGGTGGAGGAGAATAATAACCATTATGTTAACTATTACTTTTACATATACAACTCTATTTTTATTAAAAACTTCCAATTTTTCTCAAAACTTCATCCCTTACCTTTAATTTCCCTAAAATTGGCAAATCACAAGGATTGCATGTACCATCTTACTTATACTCAATAATGAACTTGACATTAACATCTAATCTACTATTAGTTAGGTCAATGCACCTTTAATTAATTGAATATATAAGAATAGAATATGATAGAAGAATGTTTAAAATAACATAAAATAAAATGTCACTAATTGATATCATGAAATGAAATTGGGCATTTTGTTTTCTATCTAAACTTTCATAATAATTGGATATATAAACAATTAATTTTATTAATAAGATGGACATAAGTTATAATTAAACAACTAAGCACATCAACATCTACAATGCAAGTATCACCTACAATTTTTGTCATGGAAATTTTTCATAATCATAATTATAGATTTTAGCATATCTTATAATGTTTACAATTGAAAGAAATGTCATTGAATCAGACCAATGAAATAGGTAAATGAAGCCCCAAGATGGAAAGAAAGAAATTATATTACAACATCAAAGAGAGAGAGAGAGAGAGAGAGAGAGAGAGAGAGAGAAGTAAAATGAAAAGGGAAAAAAATGTACTAATGAGATGATGGCCCATGAGAATTGACCCAAAAAGTGTCGTATTACAGGCATGTTTTTGCATCAAAATATTTGATAACTGATGTATTATTTATTTAGATTAATGTCTATATTTGAATTTTGTTGAGGAGAGTCGCCTATTAGGAAGCAAAACAAAGGTGCCCCATTTAAGTTTTAGGTTCCTCTCATTTATGTTCTTGTTTTTTCTCTAACTAAATTCCCCACCATTTTTTTCTTTTTGGTGATTATTTTTTTCTTTCATTCTTTGGATTATTCACTACATGTGTTTTGAATTTTGATTGTCTAATGTTTCGTTTTTATGGGTGATTGTAGTGTTTTAGTTTGACTCTCATCGTGCCATATAACTAATTTGAGGGATCAATTGTTTATAGTTGTGTAAGCTAGCTCATTTGCTCATGGCTTTTATTTGGTGTATCCTTTTTCAAACTTACTGCTTGTTCTATTATTTTGTTAATTTATTTATCTATTTATTTTTTAAATGTGATTCCTAATTTTGATACTTTTCACTAAGTTTTTTTTCCTTTTCTTACCATATTGTCAATTGCTAAGTAATCATATCAGCTGTTCTAGGTGTCTTTGTTTTGGTTTAGACTTTTATTGGGTAGTGGGGGCATCAATTTGTTTTTCTAGTAGAGATGTATAAAAATTAGTCTGAATGAAAAAACCATGTTTTCATTAGAAGGATAAATTTATGAATGGTTACTAGTTGCAATTGTAGTAATTGTAATGGACATGATACCCATGCATACACGTAGTTAAAAAGAATAATTATTATAAATAGTTTGAGAATATGTTTTTGTATGTGCAAAATGATGTTGTTCTTAGCACAATTCATGTGATTGCTAAGTTGAAAAGAATGGAATTATTGTAAAGGAATTTGCATTGATAGGGTAAGGGGAAGAGGGGATTTAATGTTTAATTTTGGAAAAATCCCATTGACTAATGTTAATTGCAATGCACATCATATGCAATGCATGTAATTATTAGTTTAAAACTTTCAAAATATTAGTCCTATAATAATCTCAATTAGAACTCCTCTATTGTTCCTAAACTTTTATTTCTTTTTCCTTCATATATTTTTTTGGGTCTCTAAATGTTTCTTAGACAGCTAATAAAAAAAATTTGATTATACACTAAACTAATCACTAAAATTTGGTGCGATATAATGATGCATGTACAGGTATAAATTTAGTAATGCTAACATTTTGAAATATAAATGTGCCCATTCTAATTTACATATCTTTTTTTAATAAAAAATTTGGCCTTGGAAAAATTATGTGAGTAGAAAATTTGGAGGGAACTTCAAGTCACTTTCTTTTAGGTCAACAATAATGGATGTATATATTTTCTTTGGAGATATTTATGACATTAAAGAGTGCTAGATAGGATGATATGACTAAATTACCATCAACTATAGACAAAGGTGCAATATTTCCATCTATGCTTCTTGTTAGCTCATAAAGACATGTATGTGGGATTTTGGTTTTTAGATGTATTCATGGAAGGAGCTTCCAAATTAGAACTTCTCAACTACCTAATCTGTCACTATGCTATAAGAACTTTGAACAATTAGACACTGCTAAAAGGTCATGCTCATTTTAAGTAATAATGGCTATTTACCTATCATTAAAACCCATATATATAATCTCATATATGTAAAATACACATGTACATCCTCCATGTTGATGTCAATAGGTCACAGCTTAGGTTAAATTCATTAAATTTAAGACTTTAGCTATTTGAGAATTATTATCCAACTCGAATGTAACTCTGTAAACTCAACTACAAAATTGAAATTTTTCTTTTCTAAGGTTTATGGTTAAAAAAAATCACAAACACATTCACACAAGTTGCTTTATACTAAACCATGAAATTAAAATTTTTCCTTTATGTCCGTTGTTGTAAAAATTATACTTCAAATATCCAATTTTTAATGGTTAAATTTTTGTCTTTATTGACTTTTACTTATTTAGAAAGGGACAAATGCAGTAAATATATAATCATAGTTGTAGTATTAAGTTACACTATTGTTGTCAAAAGTTATTACTAGAAGGATGCCTCATGAAAATAGATTGGGTGGGCCCATTGTAATTTTCTAATGACTGTAGGCCATTTAATCAATAGTTTTCAATTCTCAAGCCCAAAAACTTTATTAAGTGGACTTTGAACTTAGAGATGAGTGGGCAATGCAACAGGCTTGGTCTTTACCCAATTAGTCTCCTTAGTTGAAGACTTATGGTGTGTGATGGTTATCCATTTCATGATGAATTCATTTTTTGTAGCCTTAGGATATGTGGCAAGCTCATAATCTTTTTGTTTCTTATTTATCTTTCTCTCTCTCTCTCTCTCTCTCTAAAAGAATTATTATGTACTTTATGTATATATATATTAATTTAATTAAAATTTATTAAATTTAAAATTGAATTTGTTGTTATTATGGTTGTATTTGATCAAATCCATTATAACATGCTACAAGCTATATAAATAAAATTTAATTTCATTTTTATGATTCTCTCATCTAAAGTATAGATAGTATT